>CM050164.1:216846878-217273591 GCA_027410445.1 Discoglossus pictus | reverse complement strand
CAAATTTGGTTTCATTTATTAATTTACTTAAGAGATATTATGACTCCCCAGCAGCCAATCTAAAACTCCCAGGGGATCACAAAGCCGACATCCAAATTCAAAGAGGGACCAGGCAAGGGTGTCCGCTCTCCCCACTGTTATTTGCTCTTGCCATAGAACCCCTTGCGCAAGCGATTAGAGCCAACCCAGTCATCCAGGGGGTACAGGTCGGCCTCCAGCATTTCAAATGCTCTCTCTTTGCGGATGACATGCTTTGCACCCTGACCAATCCCTTTTTATCCATACCTGCACTCATGTCCACTGTTCAGGACTTTGGCAGAATCTCGGGTCTCAAGCTGAACGTTGAGAAGACTGAGGCGCTGGGGATAAGATTGCCGCAGGGGCAGATTGACATTCTCAAAGCTAATCACCAGTTTATTTGGCCCGCACAGTCTATAAAATACTTAGGTGTCAGACTTACCTCCAAGTTCGGGGATATGTAAGGGGCAAATTTTCCCCCCTTGTATAGATCTCTGACATTGGATATGCAGAAATGGAGGAGCTTTAAGATCTCATGGACAGGCCGCATTGCGGCTGTGAAAATGAATATCTTACCTAAATTACTATACTTATTTAGATCCCTTCCTATCCCTCTCTCCCTAAAAGACCTAGATAAATTCCAGAATAGCATTTCCCGGTTCATATGGGACGATAAACGCCCTCGCATTCCCAGGCAGGTGATGTTTCGCTCCAAGAATAGAGGTGGACTCGCGACCCCGAATTTAAGACTTTATCTTAAAGCCGCACACTTAGCCCCTTTGCCTAGAGCTCACTCTACAAAGCACCATCCATCTTGGGTTTTTATGGAAAATTATCAAATGTCTCCACATAGTTATATAGGGATAAGTTGGTTTGGATTCCTGAGGACTCTGCCCCTTTCATAACTCATCAAAACCCCATGATCTCCTTAACGCTTCAGGCCTGGAGATGGGCTAATTCTAGGCATCGAATTAGCACGGAATTATCACCTCTTCTGTCAGTTATGTCCTTTCCACAAATTCTAGCAGACTCAAGTTCTATGTCTAAATTCTGGTGGACCTCCAGACGCCTGGATCGCATAGGGAACTGGTTCGCCAACGACAAACTACTGACCTATGACCAATTTTGCACGACTCACGACTTGACAACTACGGAACTCTACAATTACTTAAAAATTAGAAGTTGGGTTACCAAGATGGTTAGGGATTCCGGGCCCCCCAGAGCCTCCTGGCCATCAGTTATCTGTAAAAATCTCCCACTTGCCAAAGGTAATCTGAGTTCTCTGTATAACACCTTTTTGGGCACTACGGGGGGCCAGAAACCCAAGTTTATGCTGCATTGGGAAAAGGACCTGGGGGTAGAGTGGGACTGGGACAAATGGACTGAATCTTGCTCCAATCTTTCAAAAGGTTCACTTAATTCGGCTTTATTAGAAACATCAATCAAAGTTTTTCACAGGGCCTATTGTACTCCCGATAAAATGCAGAAGTTTATGCCGCAGGAGAGTAACAAATGCTAGGATGTGGGGGATCATATTCATGTATGGTGGGCCTGTCCATGTGCCCAGAATCTCTGGGAACGATTGACCCGTTTAGCCTCCACACTCTTTCATAAAGAAGTAGCTCCTTCGATAGAATCCTGTTTACTGGGGGTCCATATTAAAAACTTGTTGCATCCCCAGAACAAGTTGTTTCAAATAATGGCATTAGCTTCAAAGATCCACATAGCCAGTAGATGGAAGGACATGAATCTAAACTTTCAAGAGGTAATTAGGAAGATCAACTATTTACTTATTAACGAGAGGCTAACCCATATTGTTTTAGATAGGATGCCCCAATTCCAAATAGTTTGGGACCCTTGGATAACATCCTCCTTTAGCGTTCCCCTAGTATAATGCCTGTAATTGTCTGAAGCGATTCTGAGGAGTGGATTGGAGTGGGGGAGCTCTGGAGACCTTTCAGTGATACTAGATGGCAAGGAGGATCTGAGGTAAGAGGGAGAAATCAGCCGGGATTGCTTCGTGGCCGCCCAGAGGGGCCAATGATTATTATTATTTTTTTTGTGATATGGTATATGATAGTTTAGTTAAAATAGATAGGTAATACATTTTATATTGTATACTCCTAGCAACTGTGTACTTTAGAATTTAATTGGCTCATTTTGCCTTGTATTCTCCATATGGTTGGAAAAACCAGTTTAGACACTAGAAAATTTTCTCACTAAAAATAAAAAAAAAACAAGAAGGTTTAGTTAGTTAAATGCTGCAAAATGATAATTTTATGTTTGGATGACTTGATAAAACTGACATTTATGACTGTTAAGAATGTTTTATTTATGTATGGACTTTGCATACCTTCTAATAAAAGAATATTTATTCAAAGATGCAAGTCTTTCTTCTGTTCTTTGTACTTGTAGTTGAATGTCATAGTCTTCAACGTTTATGTCATCTATAAGACCTGGATCAGGCAAATTAAAACTTGCACAACTTAATCCATGAGTTAAAAATACTTCTTGATTTCCATTAACGCTTTTAAGCGTGCAATAGGTTCATTTTATCGTTGCATAAAGTCTTCAGCCATATTACTTTTAAATTTGTCCCACAAAGCTAATGCATTTGGAGCATTTGAGAAGATACAAATAAATGCAAATTGTTCCCTCATCTGCCGTGGCATTTGACATAGTTCTGCTTCTTCTAGACATCTTTCCCATTCTGTATAATCAGCTAGTAAGTTTCTATGTCTTGCAGCTAAATGGAAGGATTCATATACTATGTAATTAACCGTTCTTAAAAGTAATAGTCGTAAGCAGAAACGTTCAAGATCTCTTGGACTGACTGTGTAAATTCTTGGGATTATTTTATTTCCTCTGCTTTTTCTAGGTCTCCATAATCCATTCACAAAAACATAGTGATATGGAATTTCAATATATAAGAATTGTGTTGCTTCTGAATCTGTAGAATTTAATTCAAACCATGCAGTTAGTGTAGTGTGACAATGTTGACTTTGGGCCAATGCATTACTTTCATTTCCAGCATGGAAATAGACTAAATGTCTTTGTGGCAAATGTACTGCTAATCTATATACTGCATGTGATCTATCATGCATTTCAAATTTTAAAAGGCGCCACATAGCTTCTGGCGCACTGACATAGCGATCATCTACATGAGATGCAAGTTCATCATGTACTAACTCAGTGCTTTCGGGGTTGTCTGCACTTTTGATGACTACAGTAGCTGCATCATAGCCTTTGTAAATATATTTGTACACATATTTAATGGATTTGATGGAAGTGCAGGCTTCTACATTAATGTGTGCATTATACTTCATGAGTAAATGTGGATTTTAGGGTACTACATATCTATTGTCAACTTCCTTCCCACGAATAATGGCACTATCTCCTTCTCTTCTTTTATAAAGTGGATAGCCATCACAATTGGCATACGTTTTGTCTCTATAATCTTTTGGAAAATCTTTGGAACATTTGTTATTTTCCATACATGGTTATTGTGGATTAAGCTCGCCACAGGGTCCATGAATCATGCGATGAGTAACAATCTCATATAGTCTACCATATAGTTCTGGATCTGGTAGTTCAGAAACAATGACTGAATCCACTTTCTCACCAGTATCTAATTAATTTTTTTCTTGAAGTATTATGAGAAGATGTGCATGTGGAAGGCCTCTTTTTTAAAATTCAATGGTATATACATAAGCAAGACATTTGCCAAATAAGTGACTGATAGTGATGTCACGTATGAATTCATTTAATTTAATTTTAAAAACTCTCGCTACTAAATCTGGTCTATCGGAAGGACTTTGGGCAAGAAGTAAATTTTGTGTAATTTCTGGCCATTGGGGATTACATGTAAATGTAATAAATAAATCGGGTTTGCCAAATTTGGTGACAATAGCCATAGCATCATTGTATCTTTCTCTCATATTTCGAGGAGTTCCTTGAAAAGAAGATGGTAAAATTATGGCTTTGCCAGCTGTCATGTCTCTGCTTGTAGCCACCTCAGCAACATAGTCCGTTAGTCCACAATATTGTTCTACACGTAGTTTATCTTGTTGATATTTTATAAAGTTTAAATTATTGGCCTCAACTTGCAAATAGGAATCAATAATCCATTGTTGTGTTAGTTTTCCACCACATAAAATTGGATTAAATGTATTTCGAATGGCAATTTGAGCTACTTTAGATTCAAGCATAGAAACATTATTTCAGATTCTGGCTTTAGCATTTGGGTAACTGGGAAGTGTTAATTTTGGTTGCCAACCTGCTTCTCCGTGTGGGGAAAAAATGGGATATGTCATTGGATCTAAATTTGGACTTAAAATACTGATATTAATGAATGGTTGCTCCTCATTTCTGGGATATATTCTAATGTCTCTTTGAAATGGTGGTTCTCCTTCATCATTTTGAAATACCATTGCAATCTAATTTGATGTTGGCAAGTTATAATGATGTTTATCAGAATGTCTATCTCTTTTAAGCACCATATTGACCTTTGGGATTGGTAATTGATGTCTTTCTGCATGAAGTTGTTGTTAATTTTCTACTTCTGCCAATTTTTATAAGCTTTAGTGTGGGGGTTATTGGCCATAATGTTATCTATCTCTATAAAAACACTGGGTAAGTTTTATTTATGTTCTTGCAGCTGCATACGTTGGTCAACAGCTTCCAGTGTATCTAGGACATATAGTTGAGCAAATTTTCTTTGCTCTCCTTCCTCTGGATGTAAATGTGAAGTCCGATGGTAAATTTGGCCTTGGACTTTAAAACAGTAAGGACCATGTCCTGGTAAATTAGCATCAAATGTTGCCCCCATAGATGCAAATGATATGGCACTATTGTAGGATCTTATGTTTGTCTTAAAAAAAAAATTAGTTTGGAAAAGTAGTTTCAGTCATAATGTTTTGTAAATAGATTGGAAATGATTTTCTTTGTGGAAGTTTGACCTTGCCTTTTTGACAGCAACTAATAAATTGGCAATCTCTGGGTCTCTCCTGTTTAAAATGATAAGCCTCACAAAACTGACATTGAGTATTCATGTCCCCACAATTATGAACCTCTACTGCTAAAGACTTCAGTAAAGGACAATTTGCAAAGCATATATCAGTTTCATTTTCAAATTGATCAGTTGCAATGTCATGTGATGTTTCATGAACAGGTTCTAAATGCTTAGTTTTTTTGGTGGCTTTTTTGGTATATCTTTTATTTGTTCAGGTAAAATGTCATGTAATGTTTCAAGAAGAGGTTCTAAATGCTTTGTTTTTTTGGTGGCTTTTTTTGGTATATATTTTATTTTTTCAGGTAAAATGTCATCTGATGTTTCAGGAACAGGTTCTAAATGCTTTGTTTTCTTCGTAGCTTTTTTGGTGTATCTTTTTTGCAGGTTATAGTCTTTTGCTTGCAATTCTTTTGCATTATTTTTCTCGCCGAATTTCCTTCTGCTCCGGTGTCTGCTGGTTGGCCCATCTCTGTTGTCGTTCAATAGCTTGACGTCTTATCTTTTCTTGTTTGCTGTCGTTATCAGCCATGTTAATCTGTAAAAGGAAATAATGTATCATTAGTTTAGTTTGAGATGTTAAGTTTGTTTTTTAATTTTTTTATTATCAACAGTTTGTTTCTATGTGATTGTAGTTCATTGGAGCGAAACTTTCTTTGTATTGTTAAATAAGTGTGTTTTATTTTTTTGCTTTTACTTTCTGTCGTAGGTTGTAATTTTTGGCTTAGATGCATAGCACACTCAAGGTAATTACATTATAGCTTCTTCTAGATGTAGTAGGTGTATAATGTTAATTGAAATGGATATTTTTTTTGGTTTGTAATTTTTTAGTTGTTGTACTTTTGGCTTATAGGCATAGTAGAGGGCAAAAATTGGTCTTTGTAATTTGTCCTACAGGGGATTGTTGTAGGAGTATTTTTATATTTTATTTAAAGGCTTATATGTTGGGGCTGTGAAAAGGTTTGTCTTGTTGTTTTTTGGGTGTTAGCACTATTTGTTGTAGTATTCTATGTTATGTGTGTGGTTAGGTTTTATGCTTAATATTGTACATTACAGCTGGTAATTTAGAATGAAAAATGTTATTTAGTCTGTGTTTTGACACTTTTGTGGACTATGCTATTTTATGTTGCTTTTTTTTTGTTGCTAGATTGAAGTTTGGGTTTACTGTAAAACATTGTTGTCCGTAAAAGACAAATAACAGGTAAATGACAAATGTGTCAGTAATATTTTGGTAAAGGTTATAATTAGTGTTGGTGTTTATTTTTTTCTGTTTGACATGGATGCAAAGCAAACATGTTTATTTAGTTTTGTCTTTTTTTACTTGTTATACTGTACCTTGTTTGAAGTGTTATTTCAAGCAGAATCTTTGTTGGTCCACTGTTTTCATCCGATGCTCTTCACACAGTGTCTGTTGTAAAAGAAAAAGTAAAATGTTATTTGATTTCAATGTATTTCTAATGAATAGCATATTTCATTGTTTTGGTCTCTTCTATCTGTCATTGTGACTTTTTCTGCTATGCTGTTTTTTGTGCAACTCTTTAAAATACTTTAATTGTATTTGTATATTAAATATTATGTATATTTTTATTTTTTTACTGTAATTATTAATGTTTTTCCCATTTTGCATATGATTGCAATGTTTTTAGCATTATCCTGTTTTGTGTCCACCAGTTTTGGTATGCTTATTTAGGCTTCTTTGTAAGGCTTATAGGTTCTTAAACAGTAAGAAAAGAATAAAAGAATATTAATTGACTTTTCTATCTGTTTGTGTGATTTTTGGTACAATCCTGTTTTGTGTCCACCATATTTTGCATACTTTATTTGCTTACTTAGTCTTCTTTATGAGGATTAAATGTTGTTGTACAGTAAAACTTAATGTTAATTACCTTTTCTATATCATGTTGGGCTTTTTTGTTTTATCCTGTTTTGTGTTTACCACTTTTTGGTTGCTGCATTTGGCTTGTGGGTGATGGTTGGAGGTTATTTTACAGTAAAGAGGAGGAATACTTTTGTTTTATGTATGTTGCTAATGTTTCAGATGCTATCCTGTTTTTTGGCCACCTCTTTCTTTTTTTTTTTCTTTGAAACTGTCTTTCTTTGTAAATTGTTTTGGTCTTTGTGAAGTTTGTTGAACTGTGTTGTTTTGGTCTTTATTAAATTTGTATTTTTTTTTTTTTTTTTTACTTTAAATTTTTATATTGGCAGCCATTAAACATATATATTTACTTTTTTTTCTACTTCTTATACTATACCTTGATTGAAGTGTTGTTCTTGTCCAAATGACAGAGGGTCCCCTCCTGCTAATCTTAATCTGCCAGTCTTCTTGTAGTGTCTGTGTGAAAAATAAAGTTAAATGGTTAATTGTATATTTCTTTTTTTGGATTTTGCAAAGCATGGTCTTTATCAGCATGTAATGTATTTTTCTATCTTACCTCTTCTTCTTTCTTTGTGTTCTTTAAAAGTGATTCTCTTTGACAGTCCACAGTGCAAATTCTTGAGTGACGCTGATCATGCAGAGTCTGTTTGAATAGTGAAAAAAAATGCAAACATTCAGCTTCAGGTTACATATGTATTAATGTCATATTATTTTTTGCTATGAGTTGCAGAAAATTAATGTTATTTAAATATACTTGTTTCATTAGTTTGTTGTAGGGCCTATACACATAAATGTGCGTGTCACATGTCACTATACATGAATCACATTTTCATCGTTAAAGTTTGGATTTTTTGTAAAAATTTTTTTGCTGTCTTGGTAATAAAATGTTAGAACGCAAAACGCATGCGCTATTTAAGTTCCAGAGTACAATTTGTGTTCCAGCCGCTATTTTATGCGTAGTAGTTGTCAAAATGGTGGTTCATATCAGTGTGGTACGTGCCGCATAGGATGTGTTAAGTACCTCTTAAAGTAGACTGTAGCGTTGTTTCTGTTTTGCGAGCCACTGTAGTATTGTTGCGTCTGTAGCCTCGTTTTCGTTTTGTTCGGCGCCATTTTTTCTCTCGCTTAGGTGAGTTTAAACTAATTTTTTTGGACTTAAATGGACGTGTAAATTCACTTTTCGAAGATGCTGGATGCCCCCTCCCCCTTGCTGTAAGTAAGCTTTTTATGTGTTCGTTGTGTTTATTTATTGTGTTTCTGATGTTTTCATGCGCGCCGTTTTTTGCGTGTTCAGAATGGGTCGTAGCCCGTCACGTATTTTTTGCGAGGGACGCAGTTGCTTCGGCGCTCCATGCCAGCAACTGAGGCCCTCGCTTCTCGAGGGCTGCAGGCTCGCTGCGCGAGCCCCCAAGTGTTAGCAACAACTCGCATGCTCACAACTATATATGTGATATGATATTACTATTATAACCTTTCTTTATATCCAATGTATTAATGTTTTATATGCATGCATTTCCATTTTGGATAATATCTATGTAAATATGTGTTTTTCAGTTTCTCACTGAAATAGAATTCTTAGTGCTGCTTTGTTCTGTAGAGACATTCCTGAGTTAATGGGTAAGGTTAATTTAAAGGTTTATGTTTCTTAAAGATAAGAAGATATTACTCCCTTAATATATATACCTTATGTCTATTTCTCAGAACATAAATTATTTTTTGGAATATATAACTGACACCCATTATCACTGATCATATCTTGTTTATAGTTTTGTAGGTTAGGGGGTCATTATTTTATTTTAATTCTTTGACTGTAATTTGAAGGTTCAAGAGTGTCCTCTTGTGTTTCAAGAAATTAATTGACTTAATAAGTCTCTAGATAAGAATATCTTATATTAGGGTTAAAATATTTTAATGACATCATTGGAATTTCTGATTGGTTGCCAAGTACTTAAGGTTAATTTGAATACCTGATAAGCAAAGGAAGTTGTGGGTATAATTGGGAAAGAAACATGCTCTCTAAACAAAAAACAAAGAGAAGGAGACACATACACACACCCACACGCCTCTCAAAAAACACAAACTCCTGGACAGATAAAGGAATTATGAGTCTGACAACCAATATCTAGAAGCTCCCTGATATAACAGCTAACAGCTAACACTAGAGAGACACAGACACACCCCGGGGAAACATTTTGGTGAAGTTCCTAAGAAGAATACTCTAACATTTACTACAGTATTTGGGACATTCCCAAACACATAGAAAACTCAAAATGCATTCTACAAAGAAAACCTCACAAATTATTTAGAAAATAATTCATACACTTACATACCAAGAAATTCTTCTGAAATATAGGAAAGGATCCAGAATTCCAATGGGTTGAGTCATATGATGAAAGCGAACACCAAAACTAGGTATTGTCTCAAAGTCTAATATTTCTCTAAATGTTATTTCTTTTTAATTACAATCAGGGAAATATTTTGTTAATTTAATATAAAATAGATTGCTATATCAATATTCATCTGATATATACAATATACCACTATAATTTGTGAATTATAAGTTGACGTATAATTTGCAAATTCATTTTATAAATACCACAAATATCAACTGTTATAGCAATCTAATATATCCAATAATTAATTGCAATGAAAAACATTTTCTCTTTTGACTTAGAGATAAAACTATAATTCAACTATAAAACCATATGATATTAAAATGGTATGATATTTTAATAAATAGATATTTGTAAACATACCAAAATAATCAAAGCTATCTCCAATGTAATAATTACCATATTAAGCATATTGTGCATGTCTTATATATGATTATGTGAACAATGGTATAACTGATACTTAATAATTGCTGTACCTTGATATATATCTGTTTCAATTGTTTATACCAACTTGTTATATTAAAATATATTGATATAGTATCCATATTTTTTTATAATAAATATATTCTCACCTAATACAGTTCTGTTTATTTCATGAGGCCAAGGCTTATATATATCATGTAGTAAGAATTCGGAATTAGTCGAAATTGTCAAATATTTTAATTAATATTAATATTAATAAAGGTTATTGATATTAATAATATCATCATATTAATTGCCAAGATTCACGACATTGGGGAACTTTTTGCCAATCACACAGGCTAAAACAGAAAAGGCTTGTAGCCAGTTATCAAAAGTTCTGGGTATCTTATGATAACTGTGTCTTCTATCATCTATCTCGCACTGGAAACTCCCTTTCCTGAGTTTCAGAGTGTCTGGACAAGGGAAGTAGGAAAAAATTCCCGCCTCCATATACGTTCTTTGACCTCCTTAAATAAATGGGCACCAAGATTATTTAACAAACATATCATCATCCATCTCGTTGATTTCCCTAATCAAAGCCTGCGATCATGCACAATCATCAGTATTATCTATTTGTTTTAAAACTTCAATATGAGCTGGGGCAGTAATGTCCCCATATACCCGCTCATTCACTCTACTCACTGGATGAGTACCGGCTCTGAGCAACTGCAATATGGCTGCAGCAGCAGAAACAGCCACAGTTATTCAAAGTGGTTCATCCGGGATACAAACCCTACCAGCCAACTGTGTTACCATAAGTCATCCACAAATTAATACTATGCTGACAAAGCAGCATCTTAAATCCACTTAACAAGGCATGGGGCATTTGAATTACCAGAACTACTTTCTGCTGACCCACTTAACCCTAGGTGTCCCCCAGATTGCAAACCCACAAGGTTAGGTACATGTACCTTCTCACCTGTAGCTGTAACAACAACATTTGTTGTCCTGATGGGCACTGTAGAGTCAGCAGATTTTATACAATAATCACTCACTCCCTGATAATCACTCACGTCTTCATGCCTTCTCTCCCTGCTTCTGCCTCTTGTGGAACAAAAGTGCCCACAGCTGCAGGAACTTCTGGGCTTGCTGTCTGTCTTGACCTGTGTCTTAAAGACCTGGAAAAGCAAGAGGAACTATTAGTATCCCTCCTCTGCCTGTTAGGTCTGCATTCATGCTAGTTCATTTGGGTAATTGACCATCTTGTGACCCTTCACTATCTGATCTTACTCCATCTGCATTTGTTTAGGCTGCAAAATGCTAACCTAGGTATGAGGTTTTTTTTCTCAATAAGCCAAAAAGAAGACAGGACTATACCTGGAGGTTGCCTTCCTGGACCTCACAGGGTGTGCGCGTATAGGCGCGTCTAGGTGAAGGATCTTTTGAATTATACTGCATGTCATCAATATGACCGTCATCTTCCTGTAGCATCTCCAGAGGGGACAGCATTAGGCTGTTTTTTGGCCGTTGCTTCTAGTTATTGATTTAACAAAGGTTTTATTATGTAAAGCAGTGCTTGGTTAAATTGGAGGAATTCACTACCACATTAATTGATTGGCCATATGGGTCAGAAATATGGGGAAAAGGAGTGGGGCTGCAGGGGCCTTAACTCCCCACCAGGCCTTTTCTCTGTCCCTACTAGCTCCACCTGCAGGGTGCCAGCTCTCCCTGCATGCTGGTTAGCCTAATCGCAGTGGGAACTACAATTCACTTGAATTGTAGTCCAATGACGTTACTCCATACTACAGATGCCGGGGGAACTGCAGGGATGTGAGGGCTTACATCAGATGGCTTGACCGCTGCATCAGCTACCAATAAAGCTTATGCTGAGTGGAGCTCACGCAGGACTAGCTTCTCTAGCCACGGGGTGCCTTGGGATAAGGCCCTGGCCTGCACCTCATCAAGGTGGCAGACCTGCAGCCCTATTAAATTCCCCCAACATGTGAAGACGTAGCCCGTAATAGAGCTCGCAAGGCTTATGGCTATTAAATTGGCCTCGTAAAGCTACCCACAAATTACCTGCAGCTTACATACGAAAAAACACTATGGGATGTACAAATCTGAACTCCGTTGCCACTAATCCTTTGATCTGTCAAGCTCGTAACTGTTATGTTCCAAAATTGCTATTTAATTGCTATGAATTCACTGGCGTTAAAACCGTAACCCGCAAATGGAGCCAAAAAGCCAATGGGTACTAGAGAGGACCCGCAAGGGGGTTAAAGTCCTATCCGTAGCACTGTAAATGCAAATATCAGTACACTACTTTACTTATAGGCAAAGAGAAAGTGATGTTAGGTATTCAAACTAATAGCACAACATTCTCAAGCTCGCTAATCTGCAATATAAAATACTTATTTTTCTGTTTAATTTTCGTGTTATATCGATCCCGGCAATCAATGTGTTAATACATATAATGGAACTCACATTGACTAGTATATGACATTTACTGATTTATTAATAATTGCATTATTTCTGGAATACGGGTAAGATCGAAACTAGTAATTGAAACCCGTAAGGCTTTGAAATCTAACCTCCATTTTTCTGTGACATAATGATGACAATCTCTTTTGCCATTGGCTCCGTCTAAACCCATAACTTAGGGTTTGACTAATTGATCATGTTCACGGCCACACATGCAATGTTCGCAAGAATGCTTTATGGGTTTGCGTCTCTGGCCGAACCGCGCAAATCAAAAAATATGAAAAACACAAAAAATACAAAAAAAAAATACAAAAACAACATCACACACAGCAATGGGGGACAGCCAGGACGTTTGGTAGTGAGGTGCCACGTGAATTTAAGTCCATTTTGCTGAGTTTCGGCATTTGAAAATCAGCTAAACGAGAAAAAAAAAATGCCCCCAAAAAATGAAAACGAGGCTACACGACCCTGAACCGCGCAAAACACCGCCAGCCAAGTACCACTTTAACCCAGGAACATACAAGGTACAAAATACACTATTACAAAGGACAGGAAATGCTTGCGAACTGCGTAGCACATAGACAAACAACGCCATGTTACAACACTAACTTGCAACTAACAACTTTACGCATCTAAAGTAGCGCTTTACACAAATGAACCAACGGTTTGACCTCGCGCACGCAGTTTATTCCTAATGCACAGTTGGGACATTCATAAAACTATCTCCTCAGGCCAGCAACAGTCCCACTGGACATTATATGCTGCAGGACAATAAGAAGAGATTGTTACCTCTTCAGGCTATTGATTGTTACATATATTAATTAGAAAAAGGTAAACAATATAAATGTATTATTCAATTAATTCCTTAATTAGTATTTTAAAAAATATAGAGAGGAGCCAAAGGACACGTGAGGAGAGGCTTGCAATGAACGCAGAAGGTCCTTACAGTAGAAAAAGTTTAACATTGTGTGCCAAACAGCATTGCCATGGCTTCAAATTTTATTGCTCCGGGCAAGTCGCTAGTATATACATAATACATATAAAGTTGTATTTTTAAATATGCAATCATAGGATAGAGGCATAGCAAGGGAAAGGGAGCAGTAGTTAATGGGGCAAGAAGGGCGCACAAATCTAAATTGGTCTAGGCTAGATGTAAAATTTACAATTAGTTTTTAACTTTTCACATTTGGGATACCTACTGGAAAATGGTAATGACTGCTGACATTAGACAACTTCCATAAACCAAAAGAAAGTTATGATGCAATATGGCAGCTGTCTATTTTATGTCTCTGGAAACCATTTTTGATATTAGTATTTATGGCATAAAACAAAAACTGTTAATGTTAATAATAAAAATATTAGGCTGGTGCTTTAAGGAGAGTAAATAAATCTCCAAACTGCTATCTGCAAGTGGACAAGCTGCAAGACTACTCATCTGCATGAACCCCTTAGTTTCTGGTAGGATTTTAATTTTAACCTTTTCCTTTACCCTCCCCTAGCTTCTCTTACCTCTGGATGCCCTGCCTTTTGCAGAACCTTTAAATATTTAATCAATGCAGCGGCACAGCTGGATTACTTGGCTATATTTATCTACTGCTACTTTTTTCCCTCTTGCTTAAAGGTCACCTTTTCAAGTATCTTTCAGTGCAACAAGAGTAATTTCTCTGGTTGTTCTTATCCAAGTGAATGAATAATGGATAGAGATGTACAACACAGAGTTGCAGGATTTGACATGTACATGTTGCAAACTTACCTCAGTTATAAAAAAACAAACAGTCCAAGGGCAGAGTATCTAAACCCAGTAGAGTAGATTTGATTACATCAGAAACTTAAATGGGCTACTGACAGCAACAGAAGAGTAGGCAGAGCATCCAAAATGGAATTTAACAAATCAATCATTCCACCCCTTTAAGAAGGATTATGATAATTAAATATTGAATGTCTTGTACTTCCTTTGTATGTACTGGCCCTTAAAGGGAAGATGCAATGTTTTTTTTTTCAACAAGGCATCGGCAAAAACATCAAACAGAATACAGAATACTACATAAAAAAACAAGACTGTAAACTTTAAGGGACATGGAGAGCTTCAGGATTTTACCAAGCATATAATAAATCTATGTATCTGTTTACTTTATGTATTTTATTTTATTAAGAAGTGCATATACGCTCTGTTTTAACTGACTAAAATCTTATACTGTAAATAGTACCTGTTTGCGTCAGCAATCTGCAACTCATGAAGACACAGACTGCTGTACTGGCTATGCAGTTTCTGGGTAAAGGAAACGTTTGGAGTGGTAGTCCATGTTAGACTACTTTATAACATATGCTAGTTTCTCTATTAGTGGTAATGCTTTTGCCTATTCCATGGAGAAGATATTCATTCCAGAGCGTTCTTGTCAAGGCCAAGTGTTGCATAAAATCAAATTTATTTTATATTAAAGATCACTCTTAGTCTAGAGATTAATAATTTGTAAACAATTTAAAATTTGCCAGTTTGAGGAGAGCAGTAGATGCCATTTAAAAAAAAAATCATCTCTGTGAGCTGACTACATTAAAGGTTCAACACCTAGCTCAAAAAATAATTAGACTGCAGCTGAATAAAGGAATCCCAAGGACATACGTAGTTAAGGTAATGGGAATTTGACCAGGCTAGTAATAGGATGGGGAGATTTGGTTGTTTCCCTATTGGTTATGTAAGGTTTTTTTTTTGTTAAGGGGTTAATATAAGGGAGAGGAATGGTTATGTAACAGCTTTATTTAACAGTTCTCTTTTATTTTTTTTATATGTTCACATCTCCCCACCCACCCTACCCTGTTCTACCCTGGTACAGTTATGCCTCCTTAGATCATCGTCAGAATATCCAGTATGGTGGTCTTCTCACAGCTGGTTGGCGGAGGGTGCTTGCCCACAGTGAGGTGTGGGCATCAGGGTTTGCTCATGAGGTATAGGTACTCCTGGGGCATGGGGTCCCCTCAAGTTGTGCTTATGGGTTGTCAAGAAACTCTCATCATTTGTTCTTATTACCTGTTAAGTAATTAACTAATAAAAGAGATGTGGCCTTTAAAATCCCAATGTATGTGTGTGTATTTATTGTAGTTACTACTGTTTGAGAATCTGTATTTACTATGCCACGGTCAAATGCTGTTTTGTGTTCTTCAGTAGCTCACATCACCCTATATACAGATGTCTTGTAGCAATACAAGGCAAGTGCTTGAACATTTAGCTATATTTTGTACTTGTATAAATGTCATTTTTCTTGAACTTGTCATTGCCTGTAACTTAACTTATGTATAGCGCTACGGAATATGTTGGCGCGTTACAAATAAACGATAAAAATAATATTTAATGTAACAGCAGCTTGTGTTTAGGGGACACACCCCTTTTAAAGTGACTGTAATGGCTACCCTGTGGAATACAGGGAAAACTTAAGCACTATGCTCTAGGAAACCACATCTATTCTGCTCAAAAACAAAATACAGTCATTTACATCTGCTTTGTACAAAATAAAACAATGTATTTATTGGATAGATGAACAGACAAATACAGATAATACAGATAAAGGAGGACAATGATATCCACTTATTATAAGTATTACTCATTTATAAAGTGCCAACATTTTTGGTTGAAAGCGTCTTGGGGAGTGGGGCTGTTATAGGAAGGGGTCTTAGGGAGAGACACTGAGTGAAGGGTCGCCCAGAGCAATCAACTTTTTACAGCCCATCAGGGGGCCCAACAATTTTTTTGCACCGCTGTTTGCTCTGCCGCTGTTCCTACCCATATTTTTCACAATACTCAATGGGGTAGATTCAGTAAGCAAGGCAGGAATTTCATTGTGCTTCTCAGAGACTGCAGTGCTAAGTTTCACCATAGTACCATAGTACCTGCAAGACTTTGTGAACCTACTTCTATGTCATTAAAAGGATATGGAACACAATTTTTTTTTTTTTTTAGGACAAGCCCCCAAGAGCAGTTAAGTGTTGAATAAGTCACACCCTTACATATTAACACATACTGTCTTTCTGATGCAACAAAGAAAACATTTTCCATGTCCTTTTAATAACCAAGAATTTTACATTCTTCTTCTTCGCTGCCAAAGCTTCTCCTACGTCTAGGACCCAGCTTTACAGCTTGACCCTTTTCTAGCTTTTTTCTTTTCCTGAACTATACTTCAGTCCTGTACATTGTTACAGTCCTTTACTATCTATCTATCTATCTATCTATCTATCTATCTATCTATCTATCTATCTATCTATCTATCTATCTATCTGTCTGTCTATCTATCTATCTATCTATCTATCTATCTATCTATCTATCTGTATTATTATTATTATAACTGTACTTTATTTTTAAAGTTTGCCCCTCTATTTTCTCTCTTCTCATTAAAAGTGTCAAATACATTTAAGGTATGTCACACTGACCTGGGATTTAATGACAATCAGCCGTATAAACACTGACTCGCCTGATATTGTATAAAGTTCATTCTGCTCCATCTGCCAGACGGGAGTTTTTTGCAAACTTTGCTGAACATCTACATCATTCATGCTCACAGGGGACTGTCACATCATTAAGCATTTGGTGGCAACTATTCAGGTACGGCCAAACAAAAAATGTTTGTATCTTTTCCAGACTACTTATCCATGAAGGGTAGGTGCGTCCAGAGCAGGAAACATCTGAAAGCATATTGTCATTGTGACAAGGGGAGTGAATAATGACAGGAGACCAGCAGAGCTGAACTGGGCTTTCAGGAGAGCTGTTAGATCAAATAGCTGAGAGGGAAGAAATTGTGATGATGAGGCTCATGTGAGCTCTTCACCGGACTAGGTCATTGGTACCAACATTACAGACTAATTGAAATAGTTCTGTCACCTCTAAATAGTCAGGAAATTTTACGGAACACTTAATGGACCAGTGAAGCTAGAGAAAAACTTCAGACACTTGTAAAATGTGTAACAGTTTAACCACATTAGCCGCTTTGTAAACCATGAGCATAACAATTCTAGAGAAAATCTTAAATTTAGTTGACTCTGCTCTTGTTGTTTCCATTTTGCAATACTATTTAGCCTTTAGCCTGAACAGTTATCCTACCCAGTCTAGCTCTTCTATTTGTTGTCAAATGGCTATTCATACTGACAGTGTTTCAGCGGAAATTAAAAGAGATCTTATCTGTATCCAAAGTTCCTACCATTCCTTGACAGTGTCTAATTCTGATAGGAACAAAAGTAAATGTATGCCTCCATTAAAGCAAAATTAAATATGGCAGTTAAAATCTCATATATGTAAATGTGGAAAAAACGGAAGCTTTGGGGATGGGTATGTCACAAACTGAGATAGATAAGCTTAAATCAGAATACAATTTCAGTTGGCCAACTCAGTATTTAAAATACCTGGGAGTAAAGATAACTTCCAATTTTTCCGACTTATACAGGGCAAATTTCCCCCCCTTGTACAAGTCCCTGACTGAAGATATGCAGAAGTGGGCGAACTTTCATATCTCATGGACGGGCCGTATAGCAGCGGTAAAGATGAGTGTCTTGCCTAAACTGCTATATTTATTTAGGACACTTCCCATACCGATCCCACTCAAGGAACTGGACAAGTTCCAGAATAGTATGTTTAGGTTTATCTGGGGCAATAAGCGCCCTCGTATCTCAAGACAGGTAATGTTTAGACATAAAAGTAAAGGCGGACTAGCGTGCCCCAACCTGAGGTTGTACCTTAAGGCAGCTCAATTGGCCCATCTGCCCAGGTTACACTCTGTTACCCACCAGCCATCCTGGGTATTCATAGAAAATCAGCAGATGCTCCCGCATAGCTGGGATAGGTTGATCTGGATTCCCAAGGAAATGACTCCCTTTCATACGCACCACAATCCTATGATCTCCCTAACTTTGCAGGCTTGGGGGTGGGCCAACTCCAGGTGTCAACTTAGCTCGGGTTTGTCTCCCTTACTATCAGTCACGTCCTTTCCACAAATCCTAAAAGACACGAACCCCATCTCCAAATTTTGGTGGACCTCTAGACTCCTAGACCGGGTAGGGAACTGGGTACAAAACGACAGACTGTTGACTTATGACCCATTCTGCATGATCCACGACCTACCAGCCACGGAAACCTATAACTACTTGAAAATAAGAAGTTGGGTTAGCAAAACTCTGAGAGAGTTAGGACTCCCTAGGCCCTCCTGGATATCTGTTATATGTAGAAGCCTTCCTCTCATGAAGGGGGTATTGGGTTCGCTATACGGCATTTTTCGAGACTCCACCAGCAGCCAAAAACCTACATTTATGAAACAATGGGAAAAGGACCTGGGGGTGGAATGGGATTGGGACAAGTGGACAGAATCCTGCTCCAACCTCTCCAGAGGTTCCCTCAATGCAGCTCTGCTAGAGACGGCTGTTAAAGTACTGCATAGAGCCTACTGCAGGCCCGATAAATTGCAGAAGTTTAAACCACATGAGAGCAATAAATGCTTTAGGGGCTGCCAACAAGTGGGGGACCACATTCACATTTGGTGGTCATGTCCAACTACACAGGAAACATGGAAACAACTAGCACAATTAGCCTCCACACTATTTCAAAAGGTGGTCTCGCCCTCTATGGAGTCGTGCCTGTTGGGAATGCACATCAAGAACCTCTCTCAATCCCAAAATAAACTATTCCAATTAATGGCACTGGCATCCAAAATACACATAGCCAGCAGATGGACTATCTTTCAGGAGATAGTCAAGAAGATCAATTACCTTTTTATCGATGAGAGATTGACTCATATTATCATGGATAGCCTTCACCAGTTTTTGGCAATCTGTGAACCTTGGGTAGCGTCCTCATTAAGTGTTCCCTTGAGGTAACGCCCAAATCCTGATTCAGAGAAGGCAAGGAGGGGGCAGGGAGTGAGGAGTCCCGGAGGTTCTTCGGCTGCACTACTAAGGTAAAGGTCTAGTGATGATCAGTGGGGTATTTTAGTGAGGATTATAAGGGACAAATTTAGCAGAAACCAGTTTATCTATTTTAGCCTAGTTGGCTAAAAAGTTTATATATTTAACAGCATTATGGTTTGACTATTCATGTCAATGTCTATTCTTATGTGTTATCTCTGCCTTTCTTTCTCCTACACTTTCATTTGTTGTTTATTTTACTGTGCATTATGTTATACTTTGATAGAAATTTTAAGTTATTATACATGATACTTTATAACTAAAAATGTAAAAGAAAAGAAGGTGAAGTCAGTTCATCATTGGTTGATGTTTGCTGTGTGAACCTGTATAAATTGACTGACGGAATTATTGATCAATATGTTTTATATGTTGTTTTAAACCTTCTAATAAAGAAAATTTTCACAAAAAAAATCTCATATATGCATTTATTTATATTCTAAAAACATTTTCAAGTTCATCATAAAAGCATTCTATAAATAGAATTCTTTGGTAATCCTTTAAAATGATATTAAATTCACACATTTTATGCTATGTTTTTAAAAGAGAAAGTTTTAAACCAAGTTTATACTATTTGGAAGGCTAGTATTTGGGCTATTTAGGGGGCTTGCTCCAGATCCCAAAAGAAGATTACACCCTTCACACACAGGAACTTTTCCAGGTAAGGATTGATCGATACGTGGGGGTATATTCCATTGTGATTGGCTGATGGCAATAAAGCCTTAGGATTGGTTCAAATAAAGATTGACATGGAGACCCCCATAAACCCCTCATTAACCCTGTCACTCATGGGGGCCAATACAGACCCCCATAAACCCCTCATTAACCCTGTCACTCATGGGGGTCAATATAGACCCCCATAAACCCCTCATTAACCCTGTCACTCATGGGGGTCAATATAGACCCCCATAAGCCCTAAATTAACCCTGTCACTCATGGGGGTCAATACAGACCCCCATAAGCCCTTCATTAAGCCTGTCACTCATGGGGGTCAATACAGACCCCCATAAGCCCTTCATTAACCCTGTCACTCATGGGGGTCAATACAGACCCCAATAAGCCCTTCATTAAGCCTGTCACTCATGGGGGTCAATACAGACCCCCATAAGCTTCTATTTAACCCCATCAGTCCCATAAGGGTATATTAAGACCATTATGGGCCTGTTACAACACTACATTAACCACATAAGTGCAATGACGGTCCTCAAGGACCATCGTGACACTAACTACAAACACTACACTATAACCCCCAATAAACCATTTAATCTAAACTAACCCCCCTCTACACTAATCTATTAACACTTACACTACCTACCTACACTACCTACCCCCTAATAATCATGACACTAAGTATAAACACTACACTGCACTATACCCCCCCAATAAAACATTAAATATCAACTAAACACCCTCTACACTAACCTATTAACACCTACACTACCTATCCCCTAATAACCCCCACCACTCTAATTACAAGAAAAAAAATCTACATTACAGAAATAAAAAAACCTAAGTCACAAAAAAAAAAGGAACATTACAGAAAATAAAAAACAACATTACAACCCCCCCCCCCCCCCCACTACAGAAACAAAAAAATTACACACCTGAAAAGGAAATACATATAATACAATACAATTACATACAATACAATACAAATACAATACAATAAAAAATACAATACAAAACAATACAATTACCGTATATATTCGAGTATAAGCCGACCCGAGTATAAGCCGAGGCACCCATTTTACCACAAAATACTGGGTAAAATGAGTGACTCGAGTATAAGCCGAGGGTGGGAAATGTGCTGCCCCCTGTGTCCCTCTTGTGTCCTCTGTGTCCCCCTCTCTCTCTGTGTCTCTTCTCCCCTCTCCCTTCCCTGTGTCTCTTCTCCCCTCTCCCTTCCCTGTGTCTCTTCCCCCCTCCCTTATCACCCTCCTCAACCCCACTCCTCAACCTCCCTCCTCATCCTTAACCTCCCTCCTCATCCTCAACCTCCCTCCTCAACCTCCCTCCTCATCCTCAACCACCCTCCTCATCCTCAACCCCCTCCTCAACCTCCCTCCTTATCCTCAACCCCCTCCTCAACCTCCCTCCTCATCCTCCCTCCTCAACCCCACCATCCTCAATGCCCTCTTCAACCACCATCCTCATCCTCTCTCCTCAACCCCCCATCCTCAACCCCCCTCCTCAACCTCAAACCCCCTCCTCAACCCCTCATCCTCAACCCCTCCTCCTCATCCTCAACCTCCCTCCTCATCCTCAACCTCCCTCCTCAACCCCCCCATCCTCAACCCCTTCCTCAACCTCCCTCCTCAACCCCCCATCCTCAACCCCCTCCTCAAGCCCCCATCCTCATCCTCCCTCCTCAACCTCCCTCCTCAACCCCCCCATCCTCAACCCCTTCCTCAACCTCCCTCCTCAACCCCCCATCCTCAACCCCCTCCTCAAGCCCCCATCCTCATCCTCCCTCCTCAACCCCCTCATCCTCATCCTCAACCCCCTCCTACACCCCCCATCCTCATCCTCTCTCCTCAACCCCCCTCCTCAACCCCTCCTCCTCATCCTCAACCTCCCTCCTCATCCTCCCTCCTCATCCTCAACCTCCTTCCTCAAACTCACTCCTCAACCTCCTCCTCAACCTCCCTCCTCAACCCCCCCATCCTCAACCCCCTCCTCAACCTTCCTTCTCAACCCCCCCATCCTCAACCCTCCCATCCTCAACCCCCTCCTCAACCTCCCTCCTCAACCCCCTCCTCAACCTCACTCCTCATCCTCCCTCCTCAACCGCCCCATCCTCAACGCCCTCTTCAACCCCCCATCCTCATCCTCTTGGTGAAGGATTTGTGCATTTTCATTGACTACTGTTAATATCAATCAATATTACAGCCAATGGGAAGGCGAAGATGTCTTCACCAATCAGTACGTGGGGGTATATTCCATTGTGATTGGCTGATGGCAATAAAGCCTTAGGATTGGTTCAAATAAAGATTGACAGGTGTGTTATCCAATCAGCGTTGTATTTTGGGGTGTATACTTTTTTCATTGGTTCATAATTGGGGTCTTCTCATTGGCTGAATTTGATAGACAGCCTTTTCAGCCAATCAGAAGCCGCCATTGCCAATTTTATTCTGGAACACTCCGTAGGAAGGTCATTAGCGTCGGAGACATCCGCCAGGGCGGATGTGTGTCGTTTTTTGTTTTTTTTTTGGAGCAGAACACCAGGAGGCCGGAGACATCACGGAAAGGTAAGTATAATGTACATTGTGTTTATTTCACTTTGTTTTATGTTTACTAATGTAATGTTTTTTTTTACAGGAGCAGCGCCGACAAGACGCAAAGATAGAGGACGGAACATGGAGGACGTGACATGCTGGGACGTGACATGCGGGAACGGGACATGCTGGAAAGGTGAGTATAATATTTAGAATATTTAGAATGTTTAGAATGTTTAGTTATTTCATGTAACTGTGTTGTATTATTTTTTTTAATCTTTTTTACCGTAGGTTGCTGATCTGAAGAAACATCTCAAAGGTAAGTGGTCTTAATTATTTTATTGTAGCTTAGAATTAGGGTAGCTTTATATAGAGATAGCATGTATTGTATATAAGATAGATAGATAGGGGGATGTATTATTAGAAAGTATTGTATATTAGATAGTGGGATGTATATTACATTATATAGTGGGATTTATATTACATAGTGGGATGTATATTAGATAGTGGCATGTATATTAGATAGGGGTGTATTGTATTTAATTGTATTGTATTGTATTGTATTGGATTGGATTGGATTTTATTTAATTGTATTGGATTGTATGTTTTATATGTATGTATTGGATTGTATGTATTATATGTATTTCCTTTTCAGGTGTGTAATTTTAAAAAAAATGTTGTAGTGGGGGGGGGTTGTAATGTATTTTTTTATTTTCTGTAATGTTCCTTTTTTATTTTTTGTGACTTAGGTTTTTTGTTGTTGTTTGGAATGTACATTTTTTTATTTTTGGTGACTTTAGTTTTTCTTATTTTATGTAATGTAGATTTCTGCTTTTTGATGAATTTAGTTACTTGAAGCACACAGTACACTCACATTGTGTGACAAACAGCATTTCAACACTTCCTTTTATTGACCGTCATTTTTTGACTGTCAAGTCGCTAGTATATATATATATATCTATATATATATATATATATCTATATATATCATTTATTTCATTAATAATGTTTTAATAACCCTTGGGCCCCAACCCCTACCCCTCCTGGTCCACTCCTGTGCACCAACCAACCACTCAACCCATGTCCCTGTCGACTCCCACCACACCATACGGTCGGTGCAGGGAATCCCGAATGACGTCACAAACACAAGAGGGGCAGGGGTGTTGGTTGGTGTACGGGTGAGGGCCAACAGTGGTAGGGATTGGTGTATGGATTGGTTTCAGGAGGTGCAGGGGTGCAGCCCCTCACAGATATATACAATTACACTGACACCACTGGGGCCCCTCCACACATCTACCTGACTGTAATGCTCTGCCTGTGGTTGATGACGCAGATCACTACAGGGCACTACATAGAATTGTGAACCTCCAAAAGTTTCAGTTTATGTGTGTCCACCAATGTATTATTTCAGTGGCTCTGTGTAATTTTGTTCTTTAGGTTTGCAGGCTTTGATGGGAAAAGGGCTTCCCAACCCTGCTTTAATCAAATGGTGATACCACAACAGTATGTTCTCTGTACCAGTTATGAGAATGTTAGAAAAACAAGCAAAAGGATGTTATACCACACGATATGCAAATAATATATATTCACAAATAAAAGCAATTCAAAATGCTCATTAAAACCATACTGCCACATGGATTTGAAGCTGTTATTTCCAGTCAACCCTCATTTCTGTAATAGTTTCACTTTAGTCACTTCAGCCCATTCTGGATTGATACCTTGTCATGGTGAAGGGGCTTGTGTACTTCAATGAAGCTGTGAGCTATACCATGTAGGGTCAACGAAGATGGGCAAGTCATAATATAGAGATCAGTCAATTCTTGATTCACTTTAGATGGAACTGGCAAGCCACACCTGTATCTTTGCCAAGAAAACCTTATTGATTAGCAAAACCAGAAACACGGACAGATGTGCCTGTTATGCTGTGTCCATATGGTCACAAAGAGTCGGACTTGACTGAAGAACTGAACAACAACAAAGTCACATCAGGACTGAAAACATGTCCTAATTCTACTCTCAGGTGTTGTATAGGGGCTATACAAGCACAGAGCCACCTGTTATGGACTACAGAATATCTACCCACAAGGTGGTTGGGTTCTTTGAAATCTCAGCACCAGCACCCTGATATCTGGCTTCTGCATCAGTCAGAGTCTCGCCATCAGGAATCAGCATTTCCAGGAGTTCCAGTAACCTTCCTGTGGTAGTGAACAGGAGAGGTTACTTGTAGGATGGAAATAGGTTCACTATCACAGCCACCAGGAACAGAATCAGAGATATACAATTTCTATGTATCTCCAAGTGAATTGATTTATTTTTGAAAATCACAGCAGTATTTATAGCAGTTACACAGAGGGGGTGTAACGGCACAACAATTTAAGGGGGAAGTGGCAGACAATTAGAGGAGATGACCCCACATCCTGAGATCAATAGAATTAACTCCAATAAACATCCTGTCATCTCTAACACATATCAGAGGTGTCTGACCTCCTCTCTTCCTGATGGGATAAGCTCAATCTGGCAATAGAACAAAGCAGGTTTACAAATACAATAGAGGTGTCCATACATATAATCCAGTGGCGGTGCCAAAAAGTCTGGGGCTTAATGGGCCCACATCCAGGCTGGGGAAAAGCGGTCCATGACAGGTGTGAAATCTGAATCTATGATGGTTCTTAAATCATTACTTTTTTGTGTTTTCTGATTATAGATAAATCTGCATGGACATTTCAAAAGTCATATCACAAAATGTTGACCATATATACTACATTTAAAAGTACACTCTTTTTACAAAATTACAGAATACAATTTGGAAGAAGTACACATGATAATGAGCAAAATGTTCAAAAATAAATGCAATTTTTAATTTATTATCTATTATAAAATATTATTCACTGTTGAAGATAGTGGTAAAACACATAAAGCCATCTCCACCCTGCAAAACTTGTTTAGACACTGCTACAATGTTTTGAACTGTGCATATGTTGTTGCTGCAGTTTCTAATAGAATCAAGACACAATGATTTAATTATCAGTGCCGGATCATTATTGCTTTTTGCAGCATCTTTGGATACAAAAGCATGATTGGTATTAAAGGCTGATTAGGAGGGATAGGAATTACAGGGCAAATGTGCCAATGACAGCACTTTCTTATGAGAATTTATTTACTCTGGTAAGAAGTTTGCAGTAGTTTCCTGATGCACTCATTTGGGAAGTATATAACAAACTAGCAAATTTGTTACACATGAGCATAAAAACATTTTTAGAGAAAATGTAGCAAACTCTTCTTGCATCATGGGGTTTATCTTAAAGGGGATTGCGCTTATACTTAACCCTACTGCATAGCACAGTGGTTCCCAAACCTCTCCTCAGGGCTCCCCAGACAGGTCAGGATTTCAGTTTACCAGTGTGTGAACACAGGTGAGGAAATTAGCATTCAGCAGGCATTGGAGCCTCTAATTTATTCACCTGTGTTCACACACTGTTAAACTGAAAGCCTGACCTGTCTGGGGAGCCTTGATGAGAGGTTTAGGAACCACTGGTCTAGCAGCTATTATGGGAGTTTTTTCAGTGAAACTAAATAAGAGATCTTACTTAAATGCAAAGTTCCTTATATTCCTTCCATGTGTCTAATCCTGTTAGGAACAAACACAAATTCCTGCTGCCATTCAAGCAAAAGTGAATATGATAATAGAAAATACTAAAACTTTCTACACACATTTTGCAAATTACCAGTTCAATATATTCAAAAGAACATACTATAAATATAACACTTCAGTGGCCCTTTATCTAATTATAAAAAAACACCTGCAAGAAGTTCAGAGAAATACAAATTGCCTTGAAATAAAAAAGATGAAGAAATCACATCCAAGAAATATGTTTTAAATATAGCCTCTCATTTATTTGAAATTTAGACACTAAAAGCAATGCAGATAATTGGGGATGCACCTCCTGCAGGGAGGTACAGGAATGGCACAGAGCACTGGGGGGAATGTCTTCAATGTGTTTCTACATTCTAAACATTATATAATTGAGTGCATGAGACGTCACAAAGTAAAGTAATTCAAGAAAATTGTGTGCAATTTAAGGGACGCTGAAGTTCCAGATTTTCAATCATGTATTTAAAAGAATATATTTTATAAAGGGCAAATATTTTTATTCTCTGCGTAACCAAGTAACGAAGCTATGGAACAGTGGCATGCCTCTTCCTAACCCAAAAAGCCCCAGCCCATTTTTAGAGGGCGTCAGACTACCTCAAGTCACGGATTCAATGCTATGTAGTGTGCCACTAAGGAACACAGAAGAAAACACAAAAAATGGAGATGGAAAATAAAATTATAAAGCAAT
Source organism: Discoglossus pictus (assembly GCA_027410445.1). NCBI lineage: Eukaryota > Metazoa > Chordata > Amphibia > Anura > Alytidae > Discoglossus > Discoglossus pictus. The sequence goes on along the minus strand of CM050164.1, from coordinate 217,246,925 downwards.
AATGTCTGAAGCCAACTAATACATAGTAGAATGTGTACCCAAAGAGTGAAAATAAAGTGAGAGAAAAAAGAAGGAAATAAGTAAAAGGAAAAATATACTAAAATAGCAGAATTTATTAATACACATACACAATATACATAGCAAAAAATAACATTTAATTATACCAATAATATTCTGATGATTAAAAACACAGTATTTGATATTCATATTATGATTCCCTGGTAGAGATAACTGGAGTCCATAGACCCTTCAATACGCAGCAACCAACAGACAAATGGTGATAAAGAGGATCCTGGATGGAAAATACATTGGTGAATGATGGTATACTTAAACACCAGGAGCCCGATTCAAATGAGCTATCGTAAGTTACTGTAGCCCGTAAATGAGGCAGTAAGTTAATTTGTTATTCAAATGGCGATTTTTGCAGGCTCTAAACGGGTTATGGGTTACAGCATTGAAAATCTTGCGATGGTTAAACCCGGAACTTACAGCCTCCCAGAGCCTTTGATCTTTCATGGCCGCCACATGGCATATATTAAGTACCAGGGGAACATTTTAAATGTGGTTGTTCAGTTGTGTCCGACTTTGTGGGGATCCACAAGGTTTGCGTGACAAAGATACTGGAGTGGGTTGCCAGTTCCTTCTCTAGTGGACTGTTATTTGTCTGACCTATCTGCTATGACCTGCCCACCAACAGTGGCCCTACATGGTAAATCTCACAGCTTCATTCAAGTACACAAGCCCCCTCACCACCACCACTTAGCAGTTCTGAAGGGGACCAGGGGAACATACACCACACTTATCTACTCTAACCCATCAGGTAGAACTGCAAAAACACATGGAGGCTGTGCAGAGGCACATGAAGCAACAGCCAACTCACCACCATCAGGGATAATCCCCACCATGCCCATCCTGGAAAGTCCCACGCCATTGCTGGTGGCCATGTGCTAAGATGTATACCCATTATCATTTGGTGACATTCCATTAAGTGTTTTGCTATCAATAAATTTACATTATCACCTGTCATATTTGTATCAGGTCTTCTGGGGAATGTTGATACTCCACAGTATCACAAATTGGACTTTGCATGTGTATTAACCCTTTATTATGACATATGATATATACTATTATATGATATCTTATGATATTATTACTATTATCAGTATTGTTATTATATGTATTAACCTATTGCATAGTAACTAGGGCTCATTATTTACTGATATAGGAATGTGACACAAATGTGATGCATGTGGATGACCCATAACTCCAACCATTGAAAACACACTGACATGGTGAGAACGGAATAACAAAGCTTTATTTCGTAAACAGAGCACAATCAGAAATGGTCAAGACTATGCATTAATATCATGGGTGTGGGCAGATCCTGGAAGGGCAAGGGGCTCTTGGGGAAAAAGGGGATACCTTCAGGGGGTAATGTCATAGTCTAGAATAAGTATGATGCATAGCACCTACCAGGGTCACATGTGGTCACTACACCACTGCAACCGGAATCTGATGAAAAAAAGGATCATCAGAAATCACTCCATTTAATTGAAGAAACCTTTAATGTGCATATCACCTACAACTTGTGTATATCTGCTCAATAAAACAGATGCTTCAACCTCTGGACTGTGTAATCCAATCCAGTTTCACACATACAGTGTGTTCCCAAAACAAAAGTCTAAAAAAAAGGTGGTAAAAAAAGGTGGAGGAGGATAAAAAACCCAAAACATGCATGTACAGTACAGTGCTAAATACTGCAACTGTAACAATATATTAACTCTCCTGATTCACATATGCAAGCATTACTAACCATTAGCTACCATCACCGGCCATGACCATTAATAATGATGTGTCATCTCAAAATAAATGCTTACCTGGGACCAGCGTCAGTGGTCAAGGTGTACTATCACCTTCACAATATGATATTGTTCATCAACATTGATATCACATCCATCAGCTATACAGCTGTTAGCACATGTTAAAGGATAAACATGATACCGAAAAATACCCATTAATATGAATAGGACACAAAGGTCAGCAGCGAGACAGTCTGATATTGAGGTAAGGATCAAATGCTTCACTAGTGCATATAGTAATGCTGGCTGTCATTAACATGCCATTGTGAGACTTTGCAATTCCTCCACCATAGCGGTATTAGTCTACATTTAGGCTAAAAACAATCATGTCTTAGATATCTGGCTATATGATGGCTTTAGAATTGTGGGAGCTACGTGTTAAGGGGGGGGGGGCTGTCATTGAAGGAATGTTTACCTGAGAGGCACTGTGAAAACCTTAAACCTCATACATTTCCTTTACAATGTTTGTAGATGCAGAAGATGCCTTCATGGACCTGAATTGTACCTAAAACACCCCCCCAAAAGACATAACAAAATAAGGCCTAAAAAAGATAGGGATTGCAGCATCTCTTCTCAACAGCATTCCTCAGTGACCATCAATTGGTGAAATGTTAAACAGAAACCTACGTGTCCACAGAGAAGACGATCATGGACCATGTGATGGGAGGTAGCCATCTGCATACAAAATATCACCATCACATAGGCCAAGATCCAAGACTCTGTAGTCAGGCTAGATTAGGTTAACATTTGGACCAATAGATTGCCTTGAGGAGTGCTGTTGAGAAGGCACAAACACCTGCGCAGCCCCTAGGTACTCCTCCGCCTAGCCACAGAGTCCCAATTCACTGTGGCTGGCCGCCGTCTACCTGGTGGTGGTGGTGGGGGGCAGGGGGAGGCATTCCCCCAGGAGGCCACGGCACCTGCAGTGGCGGTGGTAGAGGCATGAGGGGAGGAGTGGAGGGGCCGGGCTGCGGGTGCACAGGGGATGTCTCCAGGGTGGAGGAGGCGGGACTGGGGACCAGAGTGCATGTCAGCTGCAGTAACCTCCTGGAATGCGCTCTGGTCTACCCCCATCCGGAGCAGCCTGGCCACGTACGATTCAGTCATTAGGTGGTGCCTCCTATCAGGCTGTGCATGACCTCTGCATGGTTGGCGGAGATGCTGGCCTGGATCTCCTGGAGACACTCCATCTGCTGCCGTAGAAGTTGGGGATGGAGGACCCTGGGGCGTGGCCTGGTGAGGAGGTGGTGGTGGCCCACTGGGGAGGGTCTGGGGCCCACCTGGAGCCATGCTCAATAAGGGTGGTGGTGTTGGTGGGCCGGGTGGTGGTGGTGGAGGGTAGCCAGATGCACTGCTGAGGGGAGGAGGAGGTGTGGTCAAGTCCAGCTGGTGTCTCTGGTAGAAGGGCGAGATGCTCAGTCTCTGATGGAGGGGGATAGTGGGGTCAAATCCCGGTGGTGTGGCTGGTGGTCCTGCTGGTGACCCCACTAGCCAGATGACATCCTCCTCTTCCAATACCAGGGCCCTCGGGTCCTCTGCTTTCCTCCTCGCCCTGCGCCGGTTCCTACTGGTCGGAGGCTTTCTCCTCCACTTCCTGCCCTGATGGAGCTGACACCCCCACCTCTGACTAACCACTGGACCCAGACCTCCTTAATGCTAAAATATAGAGAAGAAAGGTATATGTTATTATCATGACGAATCATACATTGTTTTGTGTTCATTTCTAACTATCTGACATCTAGGCTTGAACCTGGATGATTCTCTTAATTGCAACTCAGATTAGCTATCATTTGCTAGATATGATCTATTCTTTTGTTCTTGGTCTTGATTGTTCTTGGCTCCTCCCGAATCCTCTTGATTCCGACTGCAGTCAGTATCTGCATAGGTTGCAGTGGGCACACCAACACAAGGACTCTCTATTGGTTGATTACTTTTGTTGTGCCCAGAAATGACAGTGATTTGTTAGCTTCATGGATTTAATGATGCATCAATCTGTCCTTTGTAAATTCCATGGAACTGACATGTCAGTGTCCTTGTTGGTCATCATGTACATGTGGGGTGTGTGTGATGTACATGTGTCGGCATGTTGGTGTATGTGATATTCACCTGACATGGAGGCTGGGTCCTGCTGGGCCACCAGGCCTGAAGATCCAATGATGGGCACCTGGCTGAGAAGGTCATTGGCCACCCTCTCCCACTCATTATAGTGCACAGTAACTTGCTTGTCCTCCTTGGCCATCCTCCTCCTCACCTTGCCCCTGATGTCGTCAAAACGGTGCTTGAGGGACCGCACATCCCTTTGTGCTGTGCCCACTGCTGTTACCTAAGCCGCTACCATGCCTGGGCCCTAGGCCCTGGCCTGACTTCCTTCCCATCCCCAAGGATCATGGGGCAGCCATAGATGGCACCAAAGAGGTCCAAATTCTCCTGGTGCTTGTAGTCCAGGGCCCTGTGCTTGCCCTTAGCCTCTTGCCCTTTCGACTGTGGACGAGGATCCTCGCCTTTCTGAACTGTCCCTGAGGCCTGTCCCTCCCCCGAACTACCACCCCCCTGGGTTCAGGGCCCTCCCTTTCTGTCCCTGGTCTACATGTGCCTGTTGTTATGGCAGCCCTGGCACCACCCACCTCCTTCTCTCCACTCTCCTCCTCCTTCACCACCTCCTCCTCCACCACCTCCTCCGCAACCTCCTCCTCCTCCACCACTTCCTCCTCTCCTCCATCACTCCCCAGGGCCACCTCTCTCTTCTCTATCTCCTCCTCGCCTCTTCTCATCTCCTCCTCCCCACCTCTCCACTCCTCTCTCCTCCCTCCATTTAAATTCCAAAATGACTATAAGGATAAATCAAAAAAAGTTTTTCTGTACATGTATGAGGAAAATAAAAAATGTGTCTATTATTTGTCTTTAATAACTGTTGGGGGATGGGGTGTGGGGGATGGGATGGGGGCTGTATATGGAGTTACCTAGTTCTATGTGTCTCTATGTGTGTTCTTTCATTTCTGTGTATTGCTATTATGTGTAATCTGTACATATGTGTAATCAAGGATTAAGTGTAAAATCTCCAACTCTGGTGCCTGTGTGCTTCGTCAGACGGAAAAACAACACAGTCAACGGTCGGATGGAACGTAACTTTATAATCTCCCCCTATCAATCATCCACGGCTAGACCACTTTATATTGGCTGAGGGGCCTGTGTCGCACTACGTTATACCGTCATTGGATCGTAACAGCAGATTGCATCTCGGCCAGCCCATTTACAGTTTGCGGCCCCAGGAGTGGTTTACAAGCTTGAGGCTTTGGCCCGTAACTTGCTTCCTTGCTTAATTGAATAGCTCCGGAATCGGAGATGAACGGAAGCCTGCAGACATACGGCCTAGATCCTGTGCAAAGCTATTGAATCTGGCTCCAGGCAATGAATTATGCCTTCTATACCCTCTCTTGAATATCACTGTAGACTGAGGGAGTAGTAACTGTGGCATGTGGATGGGGTGCACAAATCTCAAGTGGGCTAAGGCAGCAAAGAAGCTAAACACACCACTGGTATAGAACATGGAGTTGAACAAAAGCTCAGATGAACTTTCATACCTTGAAAAAATAGTTTTTTCCAATGAAATATAAATAAATTACTTTTCATACATGAAACGATTTTTCAGTGTTTAGAATGCATAATAAAATGTCAGAATACAATTTAAAGTTAAATTAAAGGGGATCTTACACATAACATTACAAGCCCATGGATAAATAATCCATGTTCAACATTGATTAGAGTGTATGTGCAAATGTGCACATTTTGGGAATAAATGAGTGCATGAGCGAGATTGCTTGAGAGAGTGTGTAGAGAGAAACAATTGAGAAACAGAGAGAGTTTGGGATAGTTAAGAGGTTGTCTCCAACCTCAGTTTTGTCTTCCAGGCCCTGATACTGCTCCTTCCTCTCAGAAGCTCATTCAGAGCATAAGTAGGGTGAGGACACTGCCACTGTTTTATATCATATGATCCTAATGTGCCCTGTAACATTCTCATATTTTTCTGTTTAATCTGGCATAATATACTGATTTTATATACTGATATTAAAGGATCACTGTGGTCATATATTTTTAATGACTCCACTTGAAATCAGCCAACATGCTTTCAAAATGGGAAAAAAATACAACCTTTAATTATATGAAATTATATTATTAGAGCACAGCGGTGCTCAAATGGATAAGGTTCTCTCCACCGTTCCATTTTAAACTAATTTTTCATGAGCTTATAACTTTGCATTGGTTTGATTAATCTGTTTGAAATGTTGTGTTTTAGTAGTGATTGGGCGTCTGAAATTTTTGTTTTCTGTCATTATCCTCATAAGAAGACCTTTCTGTAATAGCTTTTATAAGTGTCCCAGTGCAAACAGAAAATATGTCTGGTGTCTCCTGAGGGATAACTTGCATGTCTTTTCTTATGAAAAACAACTGTGTATGAGAGATTTTTACTTATTCCACATGTAATTTTTCTGTCCTTGGTAGGCAACCATATTTACTTTTCATAATAACTTTTGATTTTGTTAAAAAGAGCATATACAGTGCGGTTATATGCAGGGAGAATTTTATTTAAATATCTTATAGGACCTTAAAAGGCATTGACCTATATGTGTAAGTATGTATGTTGATGTGTCAGTTGTTTAGGAATGGCAAACATTTTTTTTCTTTCGACTTCAAATAGTATAATCATACATTGATAAAACTTAGTTGTGTCGTTTTATATAATACAATATAAAGAGAATACAAAACACAACTTCCCAAGTGGCTAGAGAAAGGTGCCTATTCTTAATAAAAATATGCACTATTTGGTTGTGTTACTGCCATTCTGCATGGAGTGCAAACTGAGATTTAGAGATATACACATGTATTATATGCACATTGGTTAGTTTTCCTATAAGGTAGAGTAGGCAGCTGCATAGGGGTATCTTAACTGTAATGCACACCGTGGGCCTCATTCAAATGGGATTTGGCGCATTGAATAGGGCTCTATATAAGCACAGAGCATATTTTTTTACAGAAGTTGTTAGTTAGTGAAGACCTTGCTTTTGGATAGAAGTTCACTAACTAAAAACTTCTCTAAAACAATATGCTATGTGCTTAAATAGAGCCCTGTTCAATTGACCGAATCACAATTTAATAAGGCTGATAATGTTTGAACAAGTGGAATGTGGCAGCTAAATCTGCCATTTCTCTAAGCAGGACTAAAAGGAAGCTCATTAGTTTACAAGGACATGACCTCTTCCGAAAATAGCTGACAGCAGTAGGGAACAAAACAAAAGTAATAAATAATAATAATAAGAAAGAATAATTGCATATAAAAGCAGTGCATTTCTAAAGGTACAGTATATGTTTTATTTTTTGCTTTCTAAAATAATTTTTTGTCTTGTTTAGTTAGTCAAAATTAACAAAATATCCACAGTGGTCTTTTAACAAAGTTTCACAGTGATTATTTAATCACATTTTATTTGTACAAAATCTTACGGTGTCATGTATCAGTGCCACTTTAAGTTTTTATCTTGTTTATAAACAATTATGGAAGTATACAGGAACTTTTTGGAAGGTTATTTGTGGACTGATCCATGTAGAAATGGCAGTGTCATATTCCACAAGCCAATTTTTCTATTCTGTACTGAAATGCATCGTAGCTTCTGGCTCTAGAGGTGAAAGCCTGTCCCACTACAGTACGGCTCACTAATAAATCAAAAACTTGAAGTGAACTTTAGCAGAAGCCATAAACTCCTCATTTATCATTATTAAAGATACGTCAACAAATCTGAAATTGATTTATAGTTGGTAATTTAGATTATGAATTGGTTCAGATAGGGGGAAAAATATTCATATCCACATCCACATCACATAGTTTTCTAGTCATTAGGAATTAATGACTCAGAAAGCAGTCTGGAAAGAGATTAAGTTGGTTTGGTTGATTTGAGGTTGGTTTATGTATTTCATAGTATCTTATAATCAGAACTTTGTAGCCACTATTAAAAGGTCTGTTTATTGATGACCGAATTAGATTTATGTGTTTACCCTAGAGAAAAACATACGAGTGAGGGCACAGTCGCCTGATTATTGCAAATATATTATCAGTGAATAAATGTATATTTATTTACACAGGCATAGCTGCAGTTCTTTTTAGATGTAAAATCTTAAAGGACTATTGTAGTTAAATTTTTTTTTGCTTATTTGGGAACTATGTAACAACATTAGCATAACATTTTTTTTAGAAGACTCTATATGAATAGAGGGATTTTATTTTGGCTTTGTTACATCACTTCATGAGAGCTGGATCATCGGGGTGTATTTATTTATATACCAGTAAACAGGGAGGGGACAGGGAAAGGTTAGAGGTATTTGTTAGATAACCGGATCCAACTGAAATTGAAATAGAAGGTATTTGATATGAGACAGATGCTGTCATCTTTATTATCATTCTTTAGTGGAGCAGGGTACAGTCAGGGGCCACAGCATCAAACTGGACCTTCAACTGAGGACTAGTGATGTCCCGAACAGTTCGCCGGAGAACTATTCGCGACGATTTTCGCATGTTCGTGTTCACCGTGAACGGCGAACACATGCGCTTTTCGGTTCGCCCCCTATACTTAATCATTGAGGAAACTTTGAACATCATTTATTTTATTTTATATATTTTTTGTGTGTAATCTATGCCTGCCTGCCAGCGAGTGTGTGTGACAGGCTAACACCTAACAGCTTATATTGTGCTTATTTTCACTACTCAGACCTGGTGGTGTAACATACATTGAAAACAACCATTTTTTTCCTGTAATCTAATTTCAGTTGCCTGCCTGTGTCAGGCTCACAGCTGACATTGTGCTCAGTGACATAAAACAACACTTTTTTGACTGTAATAGATTGAATAGCAATTGCCTGCCTACAGGCGTGTGTGTGAAGCCTATTGCATCTACTCTGCCAACTTTTGCCAGTGCACAGTGATACGTCATATCTGGTGCAACCGTAGTGTACAGTGACATAAAACAACACTTTTTTGACTGTAATCGATTGAATATCAGTTGCCTGCCTACAGGCGTGTGTGTGAAGCCTATTGCATCTACTCTGCCAACTTTTGCCAGTGCACAGTGACACTCATATCTGGTGGCACCTTAGATTGCACGCGCAGTGCCCCAAATTTGAAGTGGGAGGACCGACCAATCATCTTCCAAAAATCCATGCCATATACACGTCACCTGATAGTGGACGTAACAGGGATTAAACCGATAGGAATAGTACTACTTAACAGTACACACCTTATAATAACGCAGACAGAGGCAATGCGTATAATCTTCCATGCTGTGCAGTGGAAGCCCCCAGACTCTGACCTGTGTATAATCTTCCATGCTGGGCAGTGGAAGCCCCCAGACTCTGACCTGTGTATAATCTTCCATGCTGTGCAGTGGAAGCCCCCAGACTCGGACCTGTGTATAATCTTCCATGCTGGGCAGTGGAAGCCCCCAGACTCTGACCTGTGTATAATCTTCCATGCTGGGCAGTGGAAGCCCTCAGACTCTGACCTGTGTATAATATTCCATGCTGGGCAGTGGAAGCCCCCAGACTCTGACCTGTGTATAATCTTCCATGCTGGGCAGTGGAAGCCCCCAGACTCTGGGAGTCTGAAGAAGAGGAGTCAGAGGAGGAAGGTGGCTTTGAGGAGGTGGAAGACCAAACACAGCAGGCATCCCAGGGGGCATGTTGTCACCTTTCGGGGACCCTTGGTGGCTGGGTGGAGGAAGAGACCTTCAATGACATCAGTGAGGACAAGGAATGGGACATGACTAGCTTGGTATCCAACCTTGTGCAAATGGGGAGATTGCGGTTGTGCAAAGGGACTGTTTGCGGTTGTTTGCGGTGCATTAAACGAGGAGATTGGTCTGTTACTGTGAAGCGGGTGTAACCCTTACACTACCTGATCGATACAACATCATACCTGATGTTTTAAAGCATGTTATTCCAAACAACTTAGGAATGTTAGGTGATTTATGCCCTTTATGGCTTAAAACAAGACTCTGCATCAACTATGTAATTTTCCGTGGGAGTTTTGCCATGGATCCCCCTCCGGCATGACACAGTCCAGGTGTTAGTCCCCTTGAAACAACTTTCCCATCACTATTGTGGCCAGAAAGAGTCCCTGTGGGTTTTGAAATTCGCCTGCCCATTGAAGTCTATGGCGGTTCGCCGATGTTCGCCCGTTCGCGAACATTTGGTAAAGTTCGCGTTCGCTGTTCACGAACCCAAAATTTGATGTTCGCAACATCTCTACTGAGGACTAATCCCCTTGGGGATCATCGCTTATACTTTTATGTAATATCTGCCATAGTGTTACATGTAGCATGGGCTCCTGTCTATTTTTATAACACAATTTTAAGTAAACTGCATTGTTATAATTTATCACAGTTAATAAAGTTCATATTCTTAATCACATCACAATCCTTTAAAGTTTTGACTAATGTTATGCACTTTGGGATTTAAGATACATTTATCCTATTTATCATTACTAATATATATATTTATTCATTATCCCTGTTTAATTATGCTATTAGTCAGACTCAAAGTTTTTAATTGTTTTCATTACGAGTTACCCATCCACAATCATTACGGCCAGCCAAACCCACAAACCCACTTTAAAACTCCATTGGTTTTAGCACAACTTGAATATTACGAGCGTTAAACAATTAAAGTTACACAAAATCGATATTCTATTAGACCCAGCTAGCTTGCAAATAAAGTCTGACCCACAAATGAAAAGTATCATGTTTCTGTCAAAAATATTCTGAGTACTAAATAGGACTCCTAAGGGCTTTTTCAAACGCTTATTATAGCTGTAGCAGCAATTAAACAGACAATACTGTACTATAAAATCATGGTATGGCATGATAATACATTATGATAAATTGCATAACAGTCTCAAACCCACAAATGTGCAATTAAAAAGTATTGATCCTGGGACTTAAGGGGTTAGTACATATCATGAAACCCACATGGATTAAAATGATGATATAAAGCACTTTATAGTTTGCTAGATTGCTTGATCGCGAGCCAGATCTGCAAATATTACTTATTTGCACTAATTAATTTGTTGCCTCTGACTAACTATTGGCTCTAAGAAGTAAATATGGGTTTGCTTAAATCTCGTCAGATCATATGATCACGCCCCCTGAAAGCCTACTTAAAAAGGCATGGCTTACATAACCAAAATGATGGGTTATAAGCATTTGCAGGCTTCTAATTGCATAGGGCTCTAAGTTTTGACAATGCTTTTTGCTACTGTACAATACCAAGTGTAGTTTCTTATAAAAGAGCATGTTGTAAATATGGAGGTATGGTGTCCTTTAATGGCTGTGAGAAACTAAAGATGTGCAGTGCCGTTAGGTACATCTGGGGTTTGCTGAATCTCCTGTTCACGGTCAATTGTGGTTCTGGATTACTCTATAGGTCTGGATTACTCTATAGGTTGAGACGTGGCTGATATACTGATATACTGATATACTGAGGACATTTCTCCTTGTGAAGGTCACAAGTGAGCTGAAAGAGGCTGGAGTAGATAACCAGACCTAGAGAGCAAACCTACTTAAGTGTTGTTCATTATCAGATTGAGGACCTCTAATCTTGTTCTTGTATGTATGCAATTGATCCTTGGGGTTTTGGTCTCCCTAAGGGACATAGGGGGCTCCTTGCTCACTGTGCCTTAGGGAGTGCAGGTACACCTACTGATGAGGTACAAGAGAGACTCAAAACTACGTCTGAGGTCTGCTGTACTTCAGGGTATAATGATAAAGAGGCTGCTCTCTGAGTAAGTTATCAGGTCTATAGAACAGATTGATCTTCTCTGATCTTGTATCTGTAGGTATGTGTTTTTGCAAGAAGCTCCTTGGCATAGCTTCTTAATAATGCTGAAGGTATGTCATTTTAACACCCAGCTAACTGATTGTTTTTAGTTTACAACCCTCTCACAAGAGATAAACAAAAAGAGTATTATAGCAGCAGTGGAGCTGTCCAGTTCTGAATATGTATGGAAATAAATTAAAGACTGTTTTATTTATCTATCCTCTATGAAGGTATGAAGATGGAGGAAATAACATCATCATGCAAGACTCTGAAGAGAGACAACTGTAGTAATAGATGGATCTTGATTGTCTGATGGTTTTTCTACATTATTAGCCAGAGTGTCTGAAATATAAAACAAAACATCCAGATTCTGGCAGAAGCACTATAGTTAGTACAACGCATAGAAACATTGCCACAATTATTTATTTTACCAAGCCTCCTTCATAATGCCAGTACTAATGTCATGAAGGTACAAAGCCACCTCACCTGTAACCGGGAGCTGCAGCTATCACTACCACCTGCATGGACTAAAGGATTAACTAATGACTGCAGTAACTTTACACAAATACATTTTATTAAAACAATCTTAAAAGCTTAGATCCCAAGACTGATCCAAAATACAGCACCTTTTAACATATGATTGTTTCAATACTAAGGGACTGACGGCATATGAGGGATGACATATTCACACCTTGGCTGTTGAGGATTGTCACAAGTTCCACTAAACCCACTTAAAAGTTCAGTATGGACTAGGAGAACCACTGTAATTAACTGGCTGTAATTACCTGGTTGGAGCTAAGGAGGCTTAAAGCTTTTGAACCTAGACTAAATTAATCAAACCTCACATAAAAATGTATGATACTAATGCACTGAAGATTTCAAGAACCGACTTGGAAACATAGCTGGCATAGGGTTTGTTGAATCAAATTCTAATTGTCTTTTAGGATTGGAGGTCTTACTGGTCTTTGGTAAAAACATATAAACTCAAAAAGTTTGTGACAATGTATTACTTCAAACAAAATGCTAGATGGGAAAGCATTTGTCACCCACTCTAACGGGAGCTTAGCTCAACTGTAGCTCTTAAGAGAAGGGTGATTTCCATGAAACCTTATGCATAGGAGTGGGGAAATACCAGTGGCAAATGTCTCTACAAACTTGCTCTAAGGTTCAGCATAAAAGCTAATTGCAGTGCAAGCTGCATGTGCATTTTAAGTGGCTGTCCTGACCTCCTCAGTGTCAGTAAATAATCTCAGTCTTTAATGCTCTTTTTAGTGACTACAAAGCAGCGGATGGACCCAAGGACCAGAGTTGGAGAGTATCTCTTGAACCACAGTGCAAGTCCAGTTACCAGAAGGTTTGCTAGTATCTGCTAGGGTCCAGGATCTGGTGGCAGGCAAGAATATTCACAAACAGACTTCATACAGGCAGAAGAATAGTAGCGTCTCAGTTCAAGCATAAATCCAAATTTGAACAAGGTATCTCAGAAATAGAACACACCCATCTCAGGCTTGTCCTTGCTTGGACAAGCCTGAAATGACCTTATTCCATTTTATAGCTTTGCCATGCCTGCCAAAATTAATAAATTCATCTTCAGTCCTGGGTGCTCCTGCTTTTGCCTCCGTGAGATAATGTACTCAGAACCGACAATGTGGGACGCAACTCTGAACCTATAAAATTACAAATTTCAATGTAATTTTAAAAATGCAATATTTAAATAACATTCAATTAAATAAATACTTCATAGTACCCTTAAAGGCCCACAGTATTCCCTAACAACAGGAGTTAAATGATTAAGTCAGGCCCTGATCATTAATAAAATGCATACTCAATAATTTAAAAAGGAAAACAATATTCAACATTAAACCTACAGTACCTTCAAAGTTCAAACAGAACTGTTGTTGATCCTCGCCCAATATAGAGTCAAAGGAGAGATGTAGCTTTATCTAGCAGAAGCTGCTAATCTATCTGACACAAGATTATATCAACACAATGATCTCCAAATTGCTTGAGACTTGCTGTGTTAAGGTGGTTTTTCTTAGCAATAAGCTAACCACTTTTTTCTTAAAACCATTTAGACCTGTTTCTCAGACGAACCCGCTTCACCTTTGGTGACTTTATCAGGGTAGATACAAATAGATCATTGGAATCCGATACTGTTATCTTTAAAAATGAATTTAATATTGAATATTACAATTATAAATCATTAAATAAGGTATTTATTATTAATAAATACATCATTATAACAACTAGCTCCTCTTGTGAGGGTAATACAGTACCATATTATATAAATTTTGATGTGTCACTTTAACATTTCCTTATAATTTTGTCTGCTCTTTTAACCACTCCTTTTAACTCCCGCTGTATATACTTTCCATATATGTAGGTCTTTTTTCTTTTCTCCATTGTACTGATCTGCAAGACGATATCTGAATAATTAAACACCTGAATTAAGTGAAGTTTTTGTCGCATTGCCATACATCATAAACAGAGCAAGCACATTTTTCAGTGTGATTATATCTCAATATACAAATGGCCTGATCTCTTTGCACTTACAGTAACTAATTAGAGCCTGTTCAGTTTAATAGAGATTGAACTGAGATGCCCAGGATTATCCATTATTAAGCAAAGCAGAGTGGAATGGTTATATCTTGGGCATTCATAGGACATATTCAGTCAATACTTAATTACCATTACCTCTCTCCAAAGACTAAGTTTTATAAATATCCACTGTGCTCTGGAAAAAATATCATTGTTGCTCATCTTACCTGTAGTAATACGTCTGTAATAGGTTATTGAGCAGCATTATATTCAGCAGCCATGAGCTGTGTCTATAATTGTTTGTACAAATTGACTTTGCTTTCTCGCCTTTTCTCCTCATCAGATAATTCCATGCCCTAGTTTTTTTCTTCTAGAGGACATTGACTGCAAATATTTTTTTTTTAGATGTATTAAAAAAATGGCAGACATTATTACATATATAAAATATGTGCCCCAGTTTAGCTCAGAGAGTCGTAGTTTACAAGGGAAAGTCTCAGTTTAGTGTATATAGAAGCACATATATAGAAATAAATCACATACTTGTGAAGTATGTAATAAGCAACATTTTCAATTATTTAGACCATGAAGATAAAACCATTTGTTGTGAAAATCTGAAAATTAGCAGACTCTGGGCAATTCCATCATAGCCTGCTAGTGTGCAAGCAGTAAGATGCCTATTGTGAAACTAGCACAATGGGGCGTTCAGTATTGAAGACCTTCTACTGAGTGATTAGGTTTGCTGGCCCTCCTATCTTAATTATGTTATATTTTTTCTATTAAGCCTTATTGTCAAGTGGCAATTCATAGTGGCAGTCTTTTACAGAACTGATTAAAAATGTAAGCTGACTCCAAGGTTACTTACAAGTGGCTAATCCTGTTAGAAACAAAAGTAAATGTCTGCAGTCATTAAAATAAAATGGAATACAATAATTAAACCTGTAAAATCTGTATTTATTTATTTTAAACTATCTAAAAAAAAATTGCAGCATATGCAGACACAGACATTGTAGCGCTGGATTTGCAATGTAGTGTACATAGCCTAACAGGAATCACATTTCAGCAGCACATTGCAGAATGTTGCTTAGAGATGGTCACTGATTGGATAGTTTGGGACACACCCAGTACTACACAGTCTGTTTCTTCATTAGCTGCAGAGGGCAGACCCAAGAAGGTACTATTGTAGGCAGTAAAAACAGAGGCCTCTATTCAATCACAGTTTCATAATGGCCATAAATACAGCCTTCATAATGGCCATAAGTCTGCGGGCTGAAATTTGCAACAGTTATAGAGTAGTTTAATTGATCAATCCTGAACCTACCTGGCTGAAAGCCTAAACGCTAAACCATGCACCTGTAAGTAGCATTTCAGAGCATGATCGGGATCAATTAAGCAAGGCTTTAACTACCGATTTAAAAACAGTAAAAACATGGAGGTTAAACAAAAATCAATTAGCGTTTAGAAGTCCGATATGAGATCAGACTTGCAATATGGCAGTGTACAAAATAATAAAAATGAAGAAAATGTTATAGTCCATGTGGGTGGCCTGATATGTATTAATTCCTTGAGCCCCAATAGTGATAGAACCCGGAAATTAAACTTAAAAAAATGTATTTTTGATTGCAGATGTGCGAGCTTGAGACTGCTGTGCAATGAATTCTAATGTATTTAATCGCCTTCCCCATCTCTTGAAGTGCTGTACTGATTTTACATTTGCATTTACAGTGCTTGCGAGTACTCATAGGATTTTTCCTGCATTTATGGGTGTGAAAACATTTACGGGCTTGAGGAATTGTAACATTTACGAGCTTGAAAGATCATAAAGAATATAAAAACACCAGAGATTTTCAGCCTGTAACCAACAAATCGTTTGCAAGTAGCTAAAAGATGCCAATTGAAAAGCAAATTAGTTTATGGGCTACATTATGGGCTCCAGTAACCAACAATTGCTCAATTGAATTATGGCCAGAGCTTTTAAGTACATATAAGTAAATAGATCCAGAAATCTTTAACATCTCTTGAAGGCACTAGTTGCAAATGAAAGGGGCTTTATTACGTGAAATATAAAAACAAACATGAAGAAAACAGCTTATTTTCATCTTTTCTTGCAGGGTTTATAACAGGAAAATATATAAGACATTGAGGGTAAGGCAAACATTTGTAGCAAGTAATGGTAAAAACAAACAGTATTTTCTCAGTTTTGAAACCCACGCATCTATTTAGACATTTACTGTATCTCCCTCTGAGTAATGACAGGTATTCAAAATATCTAGGGAAGTCAACTGTAATCCACTGATCCTTTCAGAGTAAACTAAACCTGCCTCCTGAATTCCATAACTCTACTAATAAGTAGGTGGAGGCTCTAATAGAGATCATTTGCACTAACTACTATATTAAGCTAATTAAAGCAAAATTTTCCAGGCTAATTCATACTTAAAGGTACACTGTCACCAAAATAAGAGGTTGATTTGTAAATTGTCTATACATTGTATTAGGCATTTTCTCTAGCAATGATGGGGGAGAAGCCTCTAATAAAGTACTGTGGTACCAGCTTCTCTTTCTTGCCCAACAGAGCTTAAAGGGCATCCCTTTTCTGGGCCAGCACAAGATGGACGTTACAGCCCTTGGTTTTGTTATTTCTATCCAGGGTCTACTCCTGTGATAACCATGTTTTTTCCCCATTTGGGCTGTCTAGGATCTTGAGACCCTCATCCCCAATGAACACCTCTTGTGTCTGTGTGTGGCTAGCTGAAAGTTGTGCTGATTGCATCCATGTTGGACATACCAGATATTGGCATGTATTTTTATGTGAAGTTTTGTAATTCATATACTGTGATCCAATATTTTTTTTCCGTGGCAGGTCTAGGAGGCCCATTGTGAAACTAGCACAAAAGGGCATGCAGCACTGAATACCTCCAGTTGAGTATTTAGGTTTCCTGGCCTTCCTATCTTAATTATGTTATATTTTGTTACTCTGCACCCAGTCTAATTGAATTACCAGGATCTTTTTGTCCTATCATATATATAAGTTAATGTATGTTTCAATAAAGTGCATTACCCCTTTTGAAAGTATACAAGAATGTCAGCTGTGGTGGGATAGAGCTTTGCTCCAATCCAGCTATCAAGGAATCCTACAATTAGTCCAGAACTGCATCCCTGCTCTCCACAGAATTCTTCCAGGGGAAACCCTAGCACCGATACACAGAAATCTGCATAGGAGAGGACCTAACCAGTGGGATCAATTCATTGGCCAGTCAAGCTGGCCCCTCCTTGTGACAGAAGGGATCTATGTGCATGATAACCTTATGGGGTATTGTTTTGCCACCATAGAAACAAACAAGCAGACTGTAATCTAATTAGCACCTCAAAGAAGCTAATTAGGGTTCAGAATGCACCCATTTGAATAAGACCACTACAGAATCAATGCTGATTATCTCAGGGTTGATTTACTTTATGTTAAGAATAACTTAAAAAACAACTTGATTTTGTCATTCACATTATTTTATGAAGTTTCCACTTGAAGGTGATCTTATGAATTTACCACCCCTTCTGCAAAAAATATATTTCTCACATGTACACTAACTTTCAAAGCAAGTCCTCTTGTTTGAATATGTTACGTTCTTAAAAAAATATGCTTTCCTTCTGTGTTCAATTGAGTTCATTAATGAATGTTAAAGTTTCTATTAAACGCAGTCTCTTTCTTTTGCTCTTTCCGAGCAAGCTACTTTTCCAAGGTTGCATGTTAGTGTATTTTCCGCTTGCTCTGCAATCCGTCTGCCATTGATTCCTGCTAGCAGTTCTGTGCGTGTATAACAATTTGTTTTCTTTGATTTGTGCCGGATGGAACTCAATGAATGCCCTTCCCTTCCACTTCTTCGCTCCAGTACTTCTGTCTGTTCTCCAACTGAGCTCTGACTTTATTTTCCTGTAGACATCTCCTTAAAAAAAAATTTTGGCAGTTGTTATTTTTCTCTCTTTCCTTTTCTTCTTCACTTTTCATTGCCTTCTTGCCAAAATTCTCTGTTCTACAGACTTAGTGCTGTTTTCATCTCTATTAAGATGAAGCATCTGCCCTGTGATTAAATAAACATTCATATGCACTGCACCTGTCATATTGCTATGTAAGCTTGATATTTAGAAATAAAGCCTTTTTAAACTAAATTTGAAGTTGAAATTTGCATGGTTCTGCTAAAGTCTGAACAAGTCTTTATTTTCTCAGTTTTGTTGTGTACCATAATGTCATAGCTTTGTGAACAAAATATTTAAATGGGCACAGACATCACACATTTTTCTACTAGGAATTCCTGTGCAAACTGCTTTTGCAACAATGGAGCCAGTCAGTCCACGTTATCTGATATAAGCAAAAAACATGAAGTTACAGTATATACCAGTAGCAAATTAGCAAGTTTTTTTCATATTTATCAAAAAGTTACAAGAAACATAACTTGCATTAATGAGAACAAAACACACTAATGATTGAACATGCTATTTTTACACAAAGAAAGTTTACTCTGTATCAGCATTCTTTAGATGCTTCTTACTATGCTAGTGTTACCCATCATAGAATCAGAGATGGACCCATGGCAGAAAATAAAGTAATTCAATGAACAGTCAAATTGTAAAGTGAATTCTGAAAATCACATTCAAAGCATACTAGTACCACAGACCCATGCTCAGGGGAGCCTGATTATAATGATGTATGCTTATAGTTGTCTCCATTTCAGAAACTCTGCCTCTGTCACCCTGGGATGATGCAACACTCTACTCTGGGTAGACACACAGTGTGTGATGGATGACCAGGTATAATGCAATTCTTGAGTGGACACAAAGAGATGATGTGGGTAGCCAAAGCACCCTTGCAGTCTAACTGGATTAACTTATTTTCCCATTGAACTCCATAACTTGACTAATGGAATACCCTGACTCATCTGAATATGAGACATGAAGTCTTGATTTTGAAATTATGTATTTTACCAAGACTAATTTTGCATCCAAAAAGTGAACTTTTGTAATGTCTAGAAACTCCTTTTTTAACATTTGGAGACTTTACTTAACTATTCAGAGCATTAAGGAAAAAGAGAAAGCTTGCACTATTTTACATACAAACATGCCTACAGCACACATTCCAATCCCTCAGGACATTTTCCTGACCCAGGAGGCCGGACAAATTTGCAACAATTTCTATGCATCTTTTAAGACATGGTTCCTGTAACCTCTTCCCCTCTTTCCCCTCCCTCTCCCTCCTTTATCTCCTCTCACCCCTTGATTCCTCTCCCTCCTTGATCCCCCTTAATCTCCCACTCCCACATCTCCTGCCTTGATTCTCTCAGCCTTGATCCCCTCTCCATGCTTGATCCCCCCCTATCCTTGCTCCTCTCTTCCACCATTGCCCCTACCTTGATCCCTGTCTCCACCCTCTTGATCCACTTCTCCTATTTATCCACTTCTTCTTTTAATGCCCCTTCCCCTTGATCTCTCTCTGTCACTCTATTGTCTCCCCTCTCCCTCCCTTGATTCCCATATTCCTCCCTTGATTCAACTCTCCCTTTGATTCCCCTCCACCCCTCAACCACCCTTGATCCCCCTCTCTCCTTCACCCCCTCTGCCCATGACCCCCCTCTCTCTTTGATCTTCTTCTCCTGTTTTGTCCAGCTTTCAGGTAGAGCAGGTAAGCAGCTCTGCTTGAAGGAATCCACATTACTTGTACCTGATCAGTCAGTAACACCTGCTAACAAAATACCTAGTACATTATTACCAACCTACCAATTATGGTTGCCCTGATGAACCTCACACTTCTTCCCACTCCCTCTACCCTGCTGTGTTACTGCACCCAGATCATTACACAGCGCTAGATCATTGCACCAACATTGCAAAATATTTGTTCCCACATTAATCCACCTGTACTCAGTACTGGATTTGTCTTTTTGGAGCCCCTAGGCAGTGAAGAGGAGGAGCCCCTGCGATTGAGTATGCAAGGTATGCACTGACCCATTTTTGCCCTTTCTGAGCGTGTAACTTCCTTTCTCTGTTGTAACTCTCTTGTTCTAAGTGGTTACTCCATATTAGCCAGTCTATGAACTGCAGCATTTAATTTTTTTTAAGCCAGCAACCTTTTTTTTTAAAACTGGCGCCCTTCACAGTGAAGTGCCCCTGGGCGGCTGCCTAGTTGGCCAAATGGGTATTCCTGGCATGCCTGTACTACAACTAACTCTGCTGTTTTAAAATTTTTTACTATTCTCCAATTCTGTACCTTATCTAGTTGTGCTTTTTTAAATTGTCTTATCTTAATTTGTACTCTCGATCACTCTATTGTATTTTGCTCTGTACACAAATCTTGTATAGCACTACAGAATGTGTTTGCACAAAATAAAAAAAAAGGAAAATAATAATAATAATAATAGTAATAAAAAGCATTGATTTAAAATATAGAACATGACTAAGGAGGCATGAAACTCATTACAATGATAGGATTAGTTAATATTTGCACTTTTTTTTAAAGTAAATTTTCAAAAATGTTCTTGGAAATATAGAATTTCATGTGGAACTATACGAGTAAAGGCTGTTTTTTGCACTTAATAGAAGACCTCTGAAACCTTTATTTGCAATATAAGCATGGCATTAAGTGGATTTCTGCAAAACGAAATTCAGCATACAAATCACAAAAATGGTTAGAAAATAACTATAAATAAACAAAAAGGGTAAAATGATTATATATAATTAGACCTGAGATGTGTATGTATAGAGAACATTTGAACTTTTAGGATATCTAAATTGCTTTAAAAAAAAGCATTTACATACTGCTGCACTAAAGCAGGGGTTTTAAAAAGTGACAGGGTTTGTGATTAGTTAAAGCATTGTTCCATATATAATAGTATGAAAAGATAAATAATGTAATGTAAGTTTTTGGATCTTTCAACATTTTTACAAAGTAGTAGCTGTTTGTAAAATGTTTTTTTAGCTTTTATGAGCTTTAAATTGAGTGAAATTCTTTAATGTGATATCATGCATTAAACTATAATGTAAATTATGTATTGAAAAGAGCAGGTTTTAAATATTACATTTAAACATTGCAGAAAAATCAAGTGCGCAACTGTTAAAAAAGTTATGCTATTCCCTGGACAAACTGCTTTTGCAAGTTAGGATCTCCTTCTGAGCAACCCTAATTAGGGCATATCTATGCTCTGCACCAACTGAGTTATGGATTCTACAGATACATTAGTTGCTCTCTTTACTGGTTGTATCACAACAATTATTTGGGAGGTCCTGACTTCCTTGGAACCTTGTTGCTCTCATTCACACATCCACAGCTTCTGATCTGCCATTCTAAACCCCTTCAAGTAACTACATGATTGCACATACATTCACAGCTTCTGAGGTACTTACAACAATTTGGAAGATCCACCATTACAATCCTTATTTTAATCTTTATTATGATTATTAATATGTACCTCTGTTATAATATGTTAGCACATAGAAAACTTTTTGGAACTTTTCTAGTTAACTTCTAGTTACCCCAATCTTCACTTAATCTACTTCTTGTGTTTACACACTGTCACAATTATTATTATTATTATTATTATTATCTAGTATTTATAATGCTCCAACTTATTCTGCAGTGCCATACATAGAATGAAACAGAACATAAAAACAATATCAATAGAGATTAAACAAAAATATATCACTGTTTTAGAGTTTATAATCTTGCAGATTATTTTTTTTCAAGCATTCTATATGATTAAAACTCACAAATTTACAATCTAAGGGATATCACACTTTCTCTCCTCCAACATTCCTTCACTTGTGCTCAGCGACTTTCACATTGCCATTGATACTCCCACCTCCCCGGGAGCTGATAAACTACTCTAACTCACTTCTTCGCTCAGCCTCTCACAATTAGCAGATTCCTCAACTCACCATGCTGGACACTCCCTTGATCTTATTTTCATCAATCTCAGTACCACCTCCAACCTAGTCATCCGTTCACTCACTCTATCTGACCACCATCTCCGAATCTTCAATGTCACCACACCTTTCTCTCACTTCCCTTCTTCAACCTGGCCACCATCACCCACAGAAACTTGTAAGCACTTGACCCACAACAGCTCTTCACTGTGCTATAACCCTTTTTCAGCCTCCTCATCCCCAACCTCAACTGCCCTGACACTGCCACCTCAAATTAAAACTCGTCTGTTTCTTCCACATTTGACACCCTTGTAAGCACTTGACCCACAACAGTTATTTACTGTGCTACAACCCCTTTTGAGCCTCTGCATCACCAACCTTAACTGCCCTGACACTGCTACCTCACATTACACCTCAGCTCTTTCTTCCACCCTTGATACCCTTGCCCTCATAACCACCTGCAGACCCCCTCGCTCTCATCCACAACCATGGCACACTACACAAACACAATACATCCAGAGGTGCTCCCACACTGCTGAATGAGTATGGAGGAAATCCAACAGATCTCCTTCACTACAACCTTGCCAAACAGCACTATTTCACATAATTAACAATTCTGTCCTCCAATCTCAAATGTTTGTTTTCCAGTTTCATCACACTCCTCCGCCCACCACCTCCCGTCCCTTCCTGTCTCATTGCTGAAGAGTTTGGCAGTCATTTTAAGCATCAAATTTTAAATATTTGCAACAAATTCTCCTCTCATCATGACACACTCCTCCTCTCAACTAACCGAGAACACTCAGCCTTCTCCCTTCCCCAATCCCACAGCCAGTATGCTCTCCTTTGACCTTGTAACAGAGGATGAAGTCACCAGCCTACTATCAACCTCTCGCTTTACAACCTGTCGTCTGGATCCTATTCCATCACAGCTTATCCCTCCCCTCTCTACCACACTTATCCCAGCTCTCACACATCTCTTCAACCTTTCCCTAAATACTGGCACATTTCCATCCTCTCTAAAACATGTCATAATTACACCCATTCATAAGAAACCCTCATGTGATTCTGCGTCTAATTATCACCCTACCTCTCTACTTCCCCTGGGTTCCAAACTACTTGAGGGGCTCATCTACAATCGCCTTACCCAATTTAATTCCTCCAACTCCCTTTTTGAAACATTTCAATCGAGCTTCCGGACCCAATATTCCACTGAGACAGCTCTCAAAAAATTAAAAAAAAATAACCTGCTCACCGCCAATTCACAGGGTCACTTTTCTTTTCTACTTCTTCTGGATCTCTCTGCTGCCTTTGACACAGTTTACCACCATCTTCTAATCCAAATCCTCTATCTTGGCATTTGAGACACTGCTCTCTCATGGTTCTCATGATACCTACAAGATCGAACATTTAGCTTCTCCTTCTCTGGCACGTCTTCTTCTCCCCACCCTCTGTCTGTTGATGTACCCCAAGGTTCAGTCCTAGGCCCTCTCCTCTTATTCATCAATACATCCTCACTTGGTACCCTAATACAATCTTTTGGACAGTTTCATCTCTATGCAGATGACACTCAAATCTAACTCTCAGCATCAGCTCTATCCCTATCTCTTCTAGCACGTGTTTCAAACTGCCTCTCAAGTGTATCCTGTATGCCTGCCCACCACCTCAAAGTAAACATGTCCACGACGGAAATCCTAATCTCCCCACCATCTACTTCAGTTTCAATTCCTCACATTTATCTCACTGATAACAATGCCATAATCACTCTCACCTCCCAAGCCCGCTGTCTTGGGGTTCTATTGGACCCTGCCCTCTCTTTCATTCCTCCCATACAGTCACAAAATCCTGCCTTCTTCATCTGAAAAATATTTCCAAAATATGACACTACCTTACAGAACACACAAGTGATTATAATACACTCTGTCATCATATCTCATCTTGACTACTGCAACTCGCTTCTTGCTGGCCTGCCCACCACCCGTCTATCCTCACTTCAATCCATAATGAATGCCTCCGCTAGACCATCTACTGTACTCAAATTCCAGTGTCTGCAGCATCTCTCTGTCAAAAACTCCATTGGCTTCCAATAGCCTCCAGAATAAAATTTGAAAAATATGATCCTAACCTATAAAACCCTCAACAACGGAGCACCCCCTTATATCTCACATCTCCAAATACTTCCCCACCCTCTTCGTTCTGCTAACGACCTTCTTCTTTCCACCTCACCTATCACCTCCTTTCCTTCCCGCCTTCAGGACTTTTCTTGTGCTGCCCCTATTTTCTATAACTTTTCTTGTGCTGCCCCTATAACTCCTTGCTTCACTCCACCAGACTATCTCAATGCCTCAAAACCTTCAAATCCTCACTAAAAACACATCTGTTTAAAGAAGCTTAAGACCTTCTAGCTTAACATGCACAACGCTTCTATCACCCTCCTGCATCTCTCCAAAACCCCCAAATCTTTGGGGAAAGGACTTTGACACTGAGCTCAAAGACAGGGCCCTCCATCCTTTGCAATGTGTTAATATTACTATTGTTTTTTGCCTTGATCTTAATCCATGTATAGAGTTACAGAATATGTTGGTGCTTTACAAACACATGATAATGAGAATAATAATTTGTCATATAAAGACATTTTTTATTTCAAACCCGCTCTTAAGAATGAATTTAAGGATGCTGGTGCCATTATTTATGTTAGAGCACCGCTACTGGATGGCTGTTCTATGAATCAATCACATATTATGTAAAGAAGTCTCTGAGCATCCAGCTTCAGACCACTCTGGTGTTAGATTTTCTCTGTCTCTGACATATGCAGATATAGTGTTATCAGACTACAAACTACGCATCCACTATCCGTCTTTCTCTGTCTCTTTCTTTCAAACACAATGACCTCCAGGAGCCCTTCTTTCTGTCTGACTTAATTAGACAACAAATCAATAGATAAAAATGCTTTTCTGTATGTAACCTTTCACACAAACTCTTATTGCTGTGTGGAAGTGCCTAACTCTACCACAGCTGCTGCTATAAAAGATTTTATATAATGACCCTTTACTCAAGCTACAGGGTGACCCCTAACAACAGATAATTGATGACCTTAAAAGCTTTGTGGTGACATTTGTCATGTAGACGCCAAAGATTAATACCTCAACTCTTTATAGAAGCACAAACATTTACTCTGGTTTATCTCTCCATGCATTGGTTTGTGAAAACTTCCAGGACTATTTTCCAATAAAAAAGGATTTGGAATGAAAGAATCACTTTAGTCCAGGAAAATATCTAACCACATAGCACTTGTGTAAACTATTGGTATAATGTGTGCTTAGAGAGAATTAATTTATGAAGGGTCTTTGGGTATAAAATATCCCATAGTGTCAAGCTTCAACAGTTCCTGCTAGCTTGGAGACTAGAGGGGCTTGGAGCGGCTGTAGTTTTGAATGAAGAGTGGTGGAGGAGGGAATGGGTGAACTGAAAAATGAAGTAAATGCAAGCTCTACTCCTGCAGAAGTTTAAATGCCCTTCACTTAAAATAATGGAGTCCTCCAGGAATCAATTCTTTTTTTAATTAAGAAGAAACATTAACTGAGGCAACATTGAGAACCACCAAATGTCTAATTATCACAGTCCTAAATATCTCAGTATCCAGGTGCAATAATCCTAATAGTAAGTGTAAAAAAACAATTTATAAAAAAAGAAAAAGAAAGACATCAAAAGAACTATCAGGTAAGCTCCAGGAATCAGCAGAAGCATAAAAATATATTTATTTTCTGATTCAAAAAATGGTAAGTCAAATTTCTGAAGAGAAATGTTCTTTTTTCACCCCAAATCTTAAAATATGATAAATGCTCACTTCTATAAAAATGGAAATATTACAAAAATGAAAACAATGCACATGCTGCCAATGAGGACCTTTTTGAAGTTGTCACACCAACCTATCGATAATAATGGAAGAACTATAGCCATAGTGTGAGGGCAAAGAGGTAAAGAGAATAGGGCCAGGTAAGCACTGAATGAGATTCTCACTGCAACTTGGCTGTGTCTTATTCCCACAGATATGAGGCCTCATCAAATTGTCAAAATTGTAATTACTGAAGCCCATAAAGTAGCTCACAAAAGTTACTGCTATTTAATTGGCCTCTTTTAGCCACCTGCATTCGATTTGCGGGTTACTGGCTGAAAAGCATCTGCTGTTGTCAAAATCAAAACTCCGACTCATTTAAGCCTTTGATCTTTCAAGCCCCCAAATTAGCAAATTGCTATTAAATTGCTACAATTCCTCAATTGGTAATTGATCATGATCATGCCCTGAAATGCTACTTACAGGTGCATGGTTTACGGTTTTGGCTTTCGGCAATGTAATTGCGGGCTTGTTAAATGTAATCGCTCTGTAACTTTTGCAAATTTCAAGCCTGCAGACGTACGGCTGCTATGAAGGCAAATGCAGGCCAAATTAAATTAAATGAGGCCCATGGTTTACAGTTAGAATTCTGAATCCCAAGTGAAGCTGCCCTTGAGGTGTGCTTGACGTTTGCTTGTAAATTACAATTTTAACTTTTTAGATGTGAAATGCATAGTAGAGAACAAAATGTGACTTTTGTTGTTGTTGTTCAATCATGTTCAACTCTCAGTGGCCCTTTGGACCGAGCACACCAGATACATCTGTTGCTACTGCCCCGCTTTGCTCATGGCTTCAACAAACTTATCTATCCATCTCCACCTCTAACGTCCTCTTCTTTGTGTGCCTTCAATCTTTCCGAGCTTCAGAGACTTCTCTAGGGACCTTTTTGTTTACACATTCAAAAATGTGTACATTAATGCATTACTAAATATATTGACAGATAACAGTAGAATATAAAAAAGAGAAGAAATGCAAAGAAACTTAAAGTTTAACAGGACTTTCAGGAATTCATTTTTTTTTTATTTGCACGCTATTTATCAAAAATTGGGAAAGGAATTCTTCTCTAGAGAATCCTGTCTTCTCATGTTATGTCCAAAATACTTGACCTTTATCTTCATGATCAAACCTTCTGGTGAAAAGTTTTGCATGATATCCTGTAGTACTGATTGATTGGATCTTCTCACAGTCCAACATCACAATTCAAAGATGTCAGTTAAGTATTCTTTATGGTCCAGTTCTCACACTCGTATGTTACTACTAGGAATACCATAATTCTAACTATGAGGATCTTTGTTGAGAGTGTAATATCTTTACTTTTTAATAGCTTATCCAGACTTGCCATAGATATCTTCCCTAGAAGCAAATGTATTTTAGTTTTATGGCTGCAGTCACTTTCTGCAGAAATCTTGGGAGCTAGGTTTTATTATTTTTTCATTTAGTATTTTTTATTTGTGAAAAAAATGTTTTTAAATTATCTGATTAAAGGTTTCCAGTTGCCATTGGTTAAAGCCCTAAACCTACACTGTTACATATGTAGACAAGCTCATTGGGTTCTAATCCTGCTCCCCTGTGCATGACAGCACCATATGTCACAGTGGATGACATCATAAAGCCTAACCACTTTATAAGTTGCTTTGTTATAAGGGCTGTAACTAGTAAGCTGTTTGAAGGCAATGGCTCATATGAAGGGTCTACAAGAAGGTCTGAGGGAGAGAAACACAAACTTCCAAATGGAGGTGAGATTGTTTCTTGTGGGAGTTTGCCTTATAAAAACAGGTTGATGAGGTGGACATAATATGTTTGGGAGTTGGGGATGGAAGAGAATAGTTATTATTGTAAAGTGAGAGAATGTAATGGATGATGTCTAAGAGGTCAGAGAGACCAGGGAGAAGGTGTGATGATCTATAAGGGGTGGGTGCAGTGGCGTAGGAATAGGGGTGAGGGAGGGGTGCACATCCATGGGGGCGGCACACCTTTCCCCAGGCTGTCTATGCCTCCCTGGTCTCTCTCTCTCCTCTGATCCATGGAGGAAAGGCGAGGCCAGCAGGGGGTGGAGCCAACAAAGGGGCAGAGCCGCCCAGGAGGTTAAGTGAAGGGAAGGAGAGAGGAAGAGTGTGTGTGAGACAGAGGAGGGAGAGGGGAAGGAAGATAGGGCACTATTCAACTCCAACACTTCCTGCCTTTTAGATACGGGAATTGCCCTTAATATGCTGGCAATCTTCGTTAAAGGAATGGGCTTCTCGGTGACTGACAGTCATATCAATCCTTCTTAAAGAAATACACCACGGTCTATGTATTTCAGAAGCATGGCTTTTAATATGGACTCTCTCCCTTAATTTCTAAACAGCAACTGACCAACAGACAAAAGTATTATCCTCCCCCAGTTACATCACAGTGGGCTGAACCCATTCAAATCCCACTGCACAGATTAGCATCTCCCAATAATATCAGTATACAACTGGGGGCTTAGCTTGCCCACTGTAGCGGGGGGGGGGGGGGGACACTGGGCCTATCCCACATGGGATCAGTGGCAACATAGAACAAAGGGCCTGCAATTACCCCAATGACCTGCAGTGCCATCTTGTGGACAAGAATGGGAATTACATTTCCTTCATACAAAATGGCTACAGGACCCAAAAGTCCTCTGGTCAGGAAAACAGAACTTCACAAGCACTCCTCCCTGAGACTCAGCGAAGAGGGGGTGATCCCCCTGGATTGCCCCCTTTATGAGCTGACTGCTCTGTTCTGGTGTAAGTCCTTGTCGGTTTTAGGAAACCCGTAGTCTACAAGAGTCCATAGTCCAGTGTCCACAGGGTAAAAATGCTTCAATAGGACCAGAAATAACACCCAGCCCAAACAATTTTGGGCATAGCCTCCATGGCGCAATTTCCAACCCCCTCCCCTGAGCCATCCTCCGCTCTATTGATGGAGGAAAACCATTTCATTGGGCAGCTGCAGTAGAGACAACATAGTAGGAGTAGATGATGAGCTACACCATGGGGTACCCTCTTTTCCAATCCATGAATACTGACCCACCCATGTAGTTCTTTGCCAATGCCACCCAGTCCAAAAAGGTCCCAGGGTGGTACCCAGTCCAGGTGACAGTTCCCAAGATGATATGGCTAGCCCCCCTCCCAAAAGCCAGGATCAGTGCCCTTCTCATCCCACTGTCTGAAGGGAAACATTTCCCTTGGGAGCACCATAAAATAATACCTCTAAGTAGGAAAATACCAGTCTGATCCTGAGCTCAGCATCCATGATGGTGGTCTGGACTGGAGGTTCCACTTCCTCAGCTCCCACTGTCTGGGCATAGGGCTCACCTCCATTGGGATCTTTGGTCACTGGGTCCACTGGCAGGGTCTCACAGCTCTCTTATACTGTCCCTTGATTCATGGCTGACCCCTGAACCACAGTCAGTGCACTGTGCCCCAGCTCTCCTTGCTTGGGCACACAATAAGGATTGTGGTTCCTCTTTAGCTGATTGGCTTGGTCTCTGTTTGGCAGGATCTCCGGGATCATAACTTCCCGCACCCTCTGGTCTGTGGCTAGCTTTCTGCCATTTTTTTTATTAGCTGTGGTTCCTTTAATGGTTCACAGTCTATATTCCCCTCCAAGGGCTGTTGGGTATGCCTGCTCCCACCCAGACTCTCCCTTGCATCCGCAATCTGCCTGTCATGTTCTTTTTACCTCATTGCCTTGTCCTTAGCAATGGTGTCCCCACCACCTGGATAGGGCTGCGGCCCCTGTCAGCAAGCAGCCCTGTGACCATGGCAGAATCTGTCCCTTGAACTGTGGCTGGCTTTCTGACACTGGCTATCAGCTGGAGCCCCATGCTAGGCCCACAGTCCATTCCCAGGGCACATTGATCATAGCTAATCCCATCCAGACTCTCTGCTTGGCCTGGCTTCTGCCAACAGTCCCCTGTGCTCCTTCCAGAGCTGCACTTCGCACACAGTCAGTGCTCTCTGAGGGCAAACAATAATCAAAACAGCTGTATGCTTCCAGGGCTTCCTGGTGCCAGGATGTGTCTTCAACATTCCCACTTGCTTGGCAGGGCTCCTTCCTTCCCTTGAGCCAGGTCCTAGCCTGGGCTGCTTCCTCCAGTAGAGTCATGTAACTGATTTCAAGCTCCAGCTCTTCCTGGATCAAAGGTTCAATTAATGCAGCCTCCTGGGACCCTGATTTTAGTCCCAATTCTTGGCAGCGCTGATTATACAGGATCACCCCACATTATATAGGCCCAATGCACATGCTGGATCACACCCTGGAGTCCTTTCATTAACTCCATTCTGTAGCAGGAGGGCTGTTGCAATGCGATAGCCAGCTCCATCAGATCATTATACTGCTCCTCCAAAGCAATCTCCTCCCACACCAGTCCAGCCAGCCATTTTGATAGCTCACCTCCCTGCTGGAGTCCCAGGAATGCCACCCACTGATCCATAAGAGCTGCTGCCAGGTCCTCCTCCATGACAAAGTGATGTGCTCTCCATTCCATCAGTCTTGTGATCTGGTTCCTTTTCTCCTGAATAACCTCTGCTCTGCAGGCAAACAGGGAGCTGGTTTGGTAGCGCTGGACTAATTGCCTATTGGCCTCTGCATCTTCTCCAAGCCTCTGAAAGTACTTGATTTCCATCTTGGATAAGTTTCCATATGCCATCCTGGCTGTTGTTTCTCACACCGAGATTCCACCACTACTGACCAGCTTGTGAAGATTCCAGAGAGGGACACTATTCAGCTCCAACAATTCCTGCCTTTTAAATACAGGAATTAAATCTTCATTGAAGGAATGGGCCTCTCTGTGACCGGCAGTCATATCAATCCTTCTTGAAGAAATACACCATAGTCTATGTATTTCAGTAGCATGCCTTTTAATATGGACTCTCTTACTTCATTTCTAAACAGCAACTGACCAACAGACAAAAGTATTACCCTCCCCCAGTTACATCACAGTGGGCTGAACACATTCAAATCCCCCGCCCAGACATGCATCTCCCAATAATATCAGTAGACAATTGGGGGCTTGGCTTGCCCCCCGTAGGGGGTGAAACACTGGGCCTATCCCACATGGGATCAGAGCGGCAACATAGAACGAGAACCTGCAATTACCCCAAAGTCCAGCAGTGCCATCTTGTGGACAAGAATTACATGTCCTTTATACAAGATCCAAAAGTTCTTTGGTCAGGAAAACAAAACTTCACAGAGGGAGAGAGAAGGAGGGGGGAGAGAGAGGGAGAAGAGAGAGGGAGGAGGGAGAGAGAGAGAGGAAGGAGAGAGAGAGGAAGAGAAAAAGAGATAGTGTGAGAGAGAGGTAGAGGGAGAGTAGGGAAATAGAGTGAGAGAGTATGAGGGAGAGGACAGAGAGAAAGGGAAGAGGAGGGAGAGCATAAGTGACAGAGAGTTTGTGTGTGGCAGAGACAGAAGGGGAGGGAGAGAGAGAGGAGAGGAAGAGAGAGGATTGAGAGAGAGGGAGGAGAAAGAGAAGAGGGATAGAGGTAGAGAGGAGGGAGATATAGAAGAGAGAGAGAAATATAGAGAGAAGAGAGACATAGAAGAGAGAGGGAGAGATAGAAGAGAGAGGAAGAGAGAGGAGGAAGAGAGCAGGGAGGAAGAGAGAGAGAGAAGGGAGAGAGAGGAAGAAGAGAGAGGAGAGAGAGAGGAGGGAGAACAAGAGATAGAGAGGAGGAGGGGAGAGAGAGAGAGAGGAGGAATAGAGGTAGAGAAGAGCAATATATAGAAGAGAGAGAGTAGGGATAGAGGGAAGATAGAGGAGGGAGAGAAGAGGGAGAGATAGAAGAGAGAGAGAGAGGGGAAGGAGAGAGAGGAAGGAGAGGAAGAGAGAGGAAGGAGAGGGGAGGGATAGAGAGAAAGGAGAGACAGAAGGGAGAGAGAGGAGGGAGAGCAGGGGGAGAGATAGAAGAAGGAGAGGAAGAGACAGGAGAGAGATAGAGATAGAGAGAAGATGAAGGGAAGAAAGGGGAAGGGGAGAGAGAGGAAGAAGAGAGAGGGAAGGGAGAGAGAAATAGGAAGAAGAGAGATGAGAGAGAGAGGAGGGTAGAGAGGAGGATGGGAGAGAGAGAGAGGAGGGAGAGAGAGAGAGAGAGAGAGAGAGAGAGAGAGAGAGAGAGAGAGAGAGAGGAGTGATAGAGGTAGAGAGGAGGGAGATATAGAAGAGAAAGAGGAGGAGAGAGAGAGAAGACAGAGGTGTGAGAGAGGAGGAAGGGAGAGATAGAAGAGAGAGAGGAGAAAGAGGAGAGGAAGGAGAGAGATAGGAGGGAGAGAGGAGAGGGAGATAGAGAGAGGATGGAGAGAGAGAAGAGGGAGAGAAATTGGAGGGATAGAGGTAGAGAGCAGGGAGATATAGAAGAGAGAGGAGGGAGAAATATAGAGAGGAGAGACAGATAGAAGAGAGAGGAGAAAAAAGGAGAGGAGGGACATAGAGGGATAGAGAGAAGGGAGAGATAGGAGGGAGGGAGAGATAGAAGAGAGAGCGAGAGGAAGAGAGAGGAGGAAGAGAGCGGGGAGGGAGATAGAGAGAGAGAGGAGTGGAAGGAAAGAAAGGGGAGGGGAAGAGAGAGGAAGAAGAGATAGCAAAGGGAGAGTGAGAGGAGTGAGAGCGAGAGATAGAGATAGAGAAGAGGAATATATAGAAGAGCGAGAGTAGGAATAGAGGGTAGATAGAGGAGTGGAAGAAGAGGTAGAGATAGAAGAGAGAGAGGAGGGGGAAAGAGAGGAGAGGAAGAGAAAGGAAGGATAGGGGAGGGATAGACAGAAAGGAGAGACAGAAGGGAGGGAGAGGAGGGAGAGCGGAGGAAGAGATAGAAGAGAGAGAGATGAGTAAGAGAAAGGGGAGAGTTAGAGATAGAGAGAAGAGGAAGGAAAGAAATGGGAGGGGTGAGAGAGGAAGAAGAGAGAGGGAAGGGAGAGAGAAATAGGAAGAAGAGAGATGAGAGAAAGAGGAGGGTTGAGAGGAGGATGGGAGAGAGAGAGAGAGGAGGGAGAGAGGAGTGATAGAGGTAGAGAGGAGGGAGATATAAAAGAGAGAGAGGAGGAAAGAGAAAAGACAGAGGTGTGAGAGAAGAGGAATGGAGAGATAGAAGAGAGAGAGAGAGGAGAGAGAGGAGAGGAAGGAGAGAGATAGGAAGGAGAGAGGAGAGGGAGATAGAGAGATAGGATGGAGAGAGAGAAGAGGGAGAGAGAATGGAGATAGATGAAGGAGAGAGAGGAGGGAGAGAGGGATGAGTGAGAAAGAGGAAGAGAGAGGAAGGAGAGAGAGGCAAGGTAGAGAGCGCAGAAGAAGAGAAAGGAGAGAGAGAGAAGGGAGAGAGAGGAGTGAGATTGAAGGGAGAGATAGATAGAAGAGAGATAGAGGAGAGGACGAAAGAGAGGCGGCAGATAGAGAGAGAGGAGAGAGAGGAATAAGATAGAGGAGGGAGAGAGGAAGGAGAGAGAGAGGAGGGGAAGAAGAGAGAGGGGAGTGAGATGGAGAGAGAGAGGGGGGAGTGAGAGAGGACCGAAGAAGAGAGGTAGAGAGGAGGAGGAGAAAGAGAGAGAGAGGAGGGATTCAAATATAGAGGGGGCAGATAGGGAGGAAGGGGAGAGAGGGGAGCGAGAGAGAGAAGAGGGAGATAGAAAGGGAAGAGAGATAGAGAGAGGAAGGAGAGAGAGAGATGAGAGGAAGAGAGAGGAAGGAGAGGGGAGGGGTATAGAGAAAGGAATAAGAGAGGAGAATGAGAGAGGGGAGGGGTATAGTGAGAGGAAGGAGAGAGAGAGAGGGAGAGCGAGAAGAGAGAGGAATGATGAGAGAGTGGAGGAGATAAAAGAGGTAGAGTGGAGGGAGGAAGAGAGAGGAAGGAGAGAGAGGAGGTTGGGAGGGAGAGAAAGAAGAGAGAGGAGGGAGAGGGGAGGAATAGAGAGAGGAGGGAGAGAGAGGAGGGATCAAGATAGAGAGGAGAAAGAAAGACAGCAGTGAGAG
Source organism: Discoglossus pictus (assembly GCA_027410445.1). NCBI lineage: Eukaryota > Metazoa > Chordata > Amphibia > Anura > Alytidae > Discoglossus > Discoglossus pictus. The sequence continues at coordinate 217,212,910 of CM050164.1, read as the reverse complement.
AAAGTGACAGTGAGGGAGAGAGAGAGAGATCGTATGAGGGAGAGAGAGGGAGAGAGGAGGGAGAGGATGAGGGAGAGAATGGAGAGAGAGAAAGGGGAGAGGAGGGAGAGTGTGAGTGAAAGAGAGAGAGTGTGTTGGTGAGAGAGACAGAAGGGGAGGGAGAAAGGAGGGAGAGGAGGGATAGAGGTAAAGAGGATGGATATATAAAAGAGAAAGAGGAGGGAGTGAGAAGATAGAGGAGGGATAGATATAGAGAGGAGAGAGAGCAGAGCGAGGAGAGGAAGAGAGAGAAGGGGGATAGAGAGAGGCAAGGAAGAGAGACGAGGCAAATAGAGAGAGAAGAAGGAGATAGAGGGATAGAGAGAAAGGAGAGAGGAGGGAGGAAGAGAGAGGAGGAAGGAAGAGAGTTAGAGAGGAGAGAGAGAGTTGGGGAGGTAGAGAGAGATAGAAGATATAGAGAGGAAGGAGAGACAGAGGGAGAGAGGAGAGGAAGGAAAGGGGAGGAGGTAGAAAGAGGAAAGAAAAAGAGTGGAGGGAGAGAAAGGAAGGTGAGAGAGGGGAGGGAGATACAGAGAGGAAGAAGATAGAGAGAAGAGGGAGAGAGAGGAGGGGAAGAGAGAGGAGGGAGAGTGAAAAGTGATAAAGGAAGGAGAGAAAGGAGGGAGATAACGGAGAGAGGAGGGAGAGGGTAGGAAGAGAGAAAGGAGGGAGAGGGTCAGGCTAAGTCCTGGGCAGCAACATCTCTAGCTATGCCATGTCTCTCAGTGGGATATATTATTAATGAACTGATAAATTGATATACATAGGTCTTTATTGAATAAGGTGAGAAGTTTCACAAATCCCTATGCTATTATATAAAGAAGATATGAAGCTTGGTAAATAGGCTGCACAGACTAACATAGAAACCATAGAGTTTCACCAGACTAGTGAGAAATCTCTCACCTTAGCCTATGATTCAATTAAATGTGTTACAAACCCACATATTGTGGGGTTTTTATTGATCATAAACTCACTTCTTTCTGGAAGGTTTACTAAAAAATAAAATATATTCCTTGTTGGCCATATTTAGTTGAAAAACAATGGCTGATCACTTTAAGAGTCTTTTTCTCTCTAATTTTAAAGGTGCAGCTTATATTCGAGTACTATCTTTTTTCTATTTTTTTCCCTTGAATTTTACAGGTGCGGTTTATATGTGGGTGCAGATTATATGTGGGTGCGGATTATATTCGGACCAATACGGTAATATACAGCGATCTTGTAGCAATAAAAAAGCAAGTGCTCAAATGTTTACACATAGATACAAGTGAACTATTTCATGTAAGAGTAACTTGTGCTTTGAGAGCTCAGGGATAATAAAACTGGCAATCTTAATAGACACAAACCTCTGACAAAGACAACACATTATCAGCCTTATTAAATTGCAATTCGGTAAATTTAAAAGGGCTCTATTTAAGCACATAGCATATTTTATTTACAGAAGTTTTTAGTTATTGAAGACCTTGCTTTTGGATAGAAGTTCACTAACTAAAAACTTCTGTAAATAAAATATGCTGTGCGCTTAAATAGAGCCCTTTTAAATTTACTGAATCACAATTTAATAAGGCTGTATGCGAGGGCTAATATTACTAGAGGTGAGAGACAATGCAATGTATGGGGGAACATTTCCATAGTCAATTGTTACATGACAGGATTTTAATACTTTTCCATTTAAGCAACTTTCAGATAAATGTACTCATCACCTGGGAGTTATCTGGAAGGCAAGAGCAAGACTCTCCTATCTTGTTTTGTACCCTGGTTTATTTTTGTAGCATTGTAAGTAAAAATATTTAGACAATAGAAAAAGTTTAAATAAGGCCTGATATTTCATAGTAAGAAGGAAAATGTTGGAATAAGAAGTATTGTGATTCTGTCATCATATTTTCCTCTCCAGTCATAGTTTGCTGCAATACTTTTTCATTTATCTGGAATAATATTAATTTGTTACGGACACAGCATTAGAGTAATTCACATCATTTTCCTTCAAAGTAATTAAAATAAACAGTCAGCCGCTGCTTGAGTTTGTTTTTAATTAATCTGTTGATAAACTGCAGCAGAGCAAATAATAATAAAGAAAAGAAAAAAAAAATGATCCAGGCATTGCTGTCGCTGTGAATAACACCTCGTTTTCATTAAGAAACATTGTTCTGTGGGGAGATGATGCGTACAGTAGTAATAGTATGTCTAATTAACTCTCTTTCATGCAAAGCAAGAAGAGCTATGTACCAAATACCAAATAGGCTGGCAGTATTAAAGGGCCAGGGTAAGCACTTTTCATGTTAAAGCTATTTTTAGTTCACCATTAAATAACATTAAGTGTGCAGATATGTTATCTCATACTTGTAATTGTGTTTGTTTCATACTATTGTGCAGAAGACAATGAGGGAGTCAGGCAAGGAGTGCCATGAGGAATAGTAACAATTACAACTATTTTGTATTGCTAAAGCCTTTCTTTGCTACTGTTTGCACATGTATTTTTAGTGTTCATTAATGGTGAAAGTACTTTCATTGGCTCTGTAACAGTTCTGATGGAGGAGTAAACCAAGTTTAACAATTGCAACTAGAAGGAGATCTAGTAAAAAAAAAAAAGAGTTTTATTAGATGAACCATGTTTAATGGTGTGGTGGCTCAAGTTGCCAAAATGCACAAGGTGTAGATGAAAAGTACAGAATATTTGCCCTGGTAAAGATAGCGGGAGCAAGTCAGATTGGGTTTTTTTGTTTAAAAAAAAGTGATTTCAAAACCAGCTGTGCCAGTGGACATCCCTGAGGAAGAGTATTTTAAAGAATAGAGAGAAGGTGATCATAGGTGACCAGGCAGCAACACCACAACACTTTTCTGCTTTTATTGCTGTTTGTTAACTTTAAAGGGATATGAAATGTTTCTGGATTTTACTAGGAATATAATATACCTACCCACTTGAAATATCTTCCTGGCACCAGAATCATTAGTTCTATTATAACAATTAATATACAGGGCTTTATACATAAAAGGCCTTATATATATAAGTGTAGTTCCTTGTGTGGCCACATGGAGTTACAGTCTCTGGTCAGTTGCTATACTGCCTTAAAGCCACACAGAAACAATACATTAGAGTTATCAAGCTACATGGGGATCTGTAGAAGGGCAGAGAGCATATGCTTTATAACCAGTTCTTTCCAGTTTTAGCCATGTGGATGAATAGCCTTTGTCTGGACTTCTAACCCTTAAATTCCCTTCTGGGTAGCTACTTGTCGTGGCGAGGGGCTTCAATGAAGCCATGTAGGGTCATGTAAGGTGGCCAGTGGACTGGAAAAGGTCAGTCTATATAGCAATCACAAAAAAGGCAGTGCCTAAGAGTGCTCCAGTTATTAATTGCAATAGAAACTGAATTATAGCAACAGCTTTGTATTGCAGAAAATCTTCAGAACATTTGCTGTATCAAGGGAAGTCTTCCAACCTGTTATTTCTATGTAATATTAGTAGTAACAATAAGCTAGGATCTATATAGTTTAGAGTTCATAAAGTAAATATAGTGATTTCCCAGCTTATTTAACTTAAGCCCCATATGATTTAACTTAAGCCATATCTGATTCAGCATACATATTTTTTGGGGGGTTGTTGTACTTTCCATAATTTTAAATGTCTCCCTTTTCACCAGGGGAGCATTTATTATTTTCAAGCTTAATACAAAATTTATTGGATATTCTAAAATGAAAATTTGCCGGTTAAAAATGAACATTTTTAATGTATATATATATATATATATATATATATATATATATATATATATATATATATAAAAAGCAAAATGCTCCCAACAAATACATATAGCACATTTCTCCAGCATAGGCATCCAAAACCTTCCATAACCCTTTAAGTTTTTAAGCTCTATATTGGTATTTGTATTCATGCCTCCATGAAGCTGTTATCTTAAAAGCAATGAGCAAATTTTATTAAAAACTTTTAAACCTTCTTTAAAAAGTGTATTTTATGGTCATAAACAATTTTTTTCATAACCAATGCCCTCTTGAAGAAATAACCATTCTTGTACGTGCATTTGGAAGTGTCACAATACATTTCTGTAGTTCTAAAATAATTCACTGTTTGATACCATTTGTACTCTCTGTTTTTTCATATTTTCTTAGTCATTCATATAGAACTTTTACCAGGATTGCTTGAGTGGATAAAGTAAAGCAAAGACCACCTATGTGTGAAGCTATTCAGATACACATCAGACAATACATTTAAGATCACTTAACACCCAAACAGAATGTTTTTATACAAAAAATATTTTATGACTTTTTATTTACGAATTAACAACATTTTCCATATCGCTGATATAGACAAGTCAACATCACCCTCTATATGCAGCCTCAATAACATGTATAGGGCCTCATTCTATTATGGGCCGCAAGGGATGGCCGCAAGCTACTTCCCTATTCTATTCCCTTGCAGCTGAAGGCTCCAGAAGGCTTTGCGGCCGGCGCCCTGTTATCCCTTGCAGCCACCCCCACCGCAGGGAAAGCCTTTGATCTTACACGGCCGCAAGAGTTGCAGACGCAAGAAAGCCCAGGTCGTTACTCAAATACTGCGCGAGCCCGTCCGTCGCGGACATAATTCGCTAAAACCGAGCCACAGCTTACTTACACCAAAGAGGTCGTGCAAGGCTCTTACTCCAATTAAGCACATAAAAAAGCCATCCTGTACTTTGATGAGACGTGAAAGTGATTGTAGGTGTTAGAAATCATAGCACAACATCCCCTACGCTCAAATCTGCAAATCATTTTTTTTGTAATTCATGTTCAATTTCCGAGTCTGAGTCCAACGGGCTTGGAGCATATCAGACCTGCAACAGCTGCGGGATTAGCCTCCGTCAAGTCCGTAAATGGGTAAAATAGACCCACAGTTCGCAAAGGACTTACTTACAAATCATAACACTAATTAAGCAAATAGAAAATCCATCCTGTACTATTATTAAAAGTGAAAGTGATGTTTGGTCTTAGAATTAATAGCTCAACATTCCCCTACTCTCAAATCTGCTAAAAAATTAGTGTTCTACCTATCATTCAACCTCCAAGCCCGCATGGGCTTGAATAAAAAGCTACAGGCTTAGAGGTTATTGAAGCCTGTGGGACTTTGGACGGAAATTAAACCTAAAATCAAAGATTATAATCTGGCGATGTGCAAGCATGAGAATGTTTTGCTATTAATCCTCATGCCCCCCATTGTGTCCCCCATCATTTACAGTGCTTTGCAGTGCTGGATTGAATATATATTGGCTTCTACAATGCTTTGAGATTGCGGCCTTCAACCTCCGAACCCGTACGGGTTTTAACAACGATTTACTGGCTTTAAGTTTATTGAAGCCCCGCAAGACTTGGGACGGAATATAAACCTGAAATTAAATATTGGAATTGGGCGATGTGCAAGCTTGAGAGGGTGTTGCTATTAATCCTCATGTCCCCCATTATGTTGCCTATCACTTACAGTGTTTTACAGTGCTGTCTGGAATTTATATTTGAATTTACAGTTTTCCAACTTTGCGGCCTTGAAACACGAGTTACGGGTGCACAGAAAATGATGATTGCATAGTTTGCGGCCAGCCGTAAGGGGGACCTCCTTGCGGTGCCGTCCATTTGAATAGCAGCGTAGCCTGAAGCTATGCAGGGCCGTAAACTGGCTGCAAGGAATTGCAGTTCTGCGCCCATTTTACGTCTCTTAATAGAATGAGGCACTTAGAGTAGTAGATCAGGGCCTCATTCAATTGTGATTTGGCCAATTGAATAGGGCTCTATATAAGCACACAGCATATTTTGTTACAGAAGTTTTTTGTTAGTGAAAACCTTGCTTTTGGATAGAAGTTCACTAACTAAAAACTTCTGTAAAAGAATGTGCTATGTGCTTATATAGAGCTCTATTCAACTGGCCAATTGAATGAGGCCCTCAGTGTCTACATGTTAAGGAGCAACTTCTGTATTTGATTGAGGTGCAGATCCCGTTGTCCTGCACATCAGTCATTCTCCCACAAGAATAAAGTGGTTGTGAATAAGCTGATTACACAGCCAAAGGAATAATGGAAATCAATAGACATCGTTTTCAGATCACATCTAACAAACCTCTCTCTAGTGTGGGCCTTTGCTGACAAATTCTCTATATACCTGAGGCTGCTTAAAGCTTCCTTTAAATGTGGTGCAGCTGCCTGCATAACATATGAAGTATTTGATTGCCTCACAAGACATGCTGCACTTTTGCCGGACATTTATACAACTACTGTAGTTCAGGAAGAACTTTGCAAGTTGTGTGAAGTATGAATCAAATTAACAACAGTAGCAGCTACCATGCACATAAAAACAATTTCAAGGTTCCATTTTGTTCAGCCTCAACACTTGATAGTTTGATAGTTTGGTGTCTGAGGGACTGTGCATATCATCAGTGGTGGTAGGAAAGGGAGAGAGGAGAAGATTTGTTATATTTTTGAAGGGTTTTGGATTTGACACTTGCCCACATCCCAATATATGCCCAGAAGCAGGGAGTTGTGAGAATAACTGCAAACCAACCTACTGCAGAAATGTAAATGCCTCTCTCACACATATCCTTCACCAAAATATTATGGATACTTTCCAGAAGACATACATATTTTTTTAATTAATGACATTTCCTTTCCTAATTATGCTCTGCATATTTCCATTGTACAGCGATCCTTTAATAAACTCATACTGATCTACCTATTCTGTGTGTTAGGCAGGTTGATGTCCCCTATATCTGCTGTTAAACCTGTCTGTTAAAAGAGACATGGAATGCAAATGATTCCATCATGCATTTAAAAGACCTTGTTTTAAACATTATTGAAGTGTCTTTTGCATGAAAACATACAGTATTTAGTAAAACTTGTTTAGATTTGTTAGAAAATAAAAAGGAAAATGGCAAAGGAAATGCCTTTGTGTGAAAGTATGTCCAATTCTAGATCTCATTGGCTAACCAATACAGCTGCATTGCTGCACATTGGTTGACAGGGACCCCACCCCCCCCCCACCCCCACCCCAAAGACAGTACATTCAGAGCAATATATTCTGCTCCAGAAGCTTCATTTTCAATAAAGAAACCCATTGTTCAAAATTATCAAATGCTCTCTTTCATATGCAAAAAATACCTTCTAAGTCTTGACTTCCTTTACGGTTTTTACTATGGCATTTTACTATGGCATTTTCTCAGAATTCAGCTGAACCTCCTGCTATTTTTCATATCTGTCCCATTCTAAAATTGAAACACAATTAACAAATTTGTTAAGCAAATTTGTAGAATAGCAAGTTTGAAACAATAATATAGTTTTGTGTGACAAACAAGCTGTGCAAAGATTAGATGACTGATTAGGATATGTTACTGATTAGAACCAGCAAAGCTGCACAGATGAAATTTACACCCACTAGGCTGAGTGGCTGCAGTTGAAAATCCATAATCAGAAATTGTCAGAGTGTGGAACTAACAGTGCTGAAAAGCTGCATTTCCTACAACTCTGATATAGAATTTTTGCCTTGCTCTGTCAGACCTCTTCCTGGTTTGCATTATTTTGAAATATCAATAAAAACACACGTTTTCAAGATACCCCCCTTCAAATAGATCAAAGTCCAACATGAAGTTCTCTTGTCCTGTTGTAAGTTCTCTAGAGCAGGGGTTGCAACTCACATGATATTGTTCAAAGCTTTATAGTAATTATTGTATTTTCTATGCATCAGTGACAGAGCAGGTTAATGGAGGGACCCGGGGCAAAAAAAAATAGCCCCCCCCCCCACAAAGTACCAACTCATTCAGCACAACCTTCTCCCAGGCTTGACATGCAAAATAATATTTGTACTATAATCCTAAAGATACCTTTCCCAAGACCCCGACTACAAGTTACTAGCCCCTTTTAATCTTTAAATCACCAAGACCCCTTCTCATAGCATCTCCCTTCCCTCCAAGAGGAGTTCCCCCAGCCACTGGCCCTTCATTTTCTTACTCTCTACCACTGGCTCCCTTCCCTCCAAGAGGACTTCCCCAGCTGCTGGCCCTTAATTTTCTTATACCACCATACGCGTTCCAAAGCAGCTCCCTTTCTCCTACCTTCCTTGCTGCTCCTGCCTACACAACATTTTTTTGGGCTCCTCTAGCACTGTGAGTCATGCTGCTCACATGAACAAGGCCCAATTTACATTTTTGGAGCCGCTAGGCAGTGATCTCTGGCCACATGTTGACATTGTTTACTTATATGATCACACACACATCAAACACATACATACACAAATACATTCATCACATATACACACATCACACACACACCAGACACACACATCACACATACACCACATACACACCATTTAAATGTATTTAGTTTACTGCACGGCTGCTAGACAGAATATAAAGTTACCTTTGTCATGAACTCCCATGACCCTGGCAAGATCCAATGGGCTTTAGCATAAATAAACACACTGAAACAGTATATCTTGGGAAAATTACGGGCCACAGCTTTATTAAAGCAACCATAAACCAATAACCAATTAACATAATTAACATTATTATATCAGGCCCTGGGCCCGCGCCCAGAGCCTCCCAGTGCTTTCCTAAGCACGCCCATGAGGCAGGGCAATGCCCACTTAAGCCCGTGGGCCGGGTGCCTCACCTCCCGCCAACCAAAGACATTCCTATTTTCATCCTAACTTAGAATTCACAGAATCCTAACCCTTCAACTCTTTTTCACCCCCTTTTTTTTTTATTTTTTACATAGTTTAAGCTTCCTAAACTTTGCTCAACTAACCTCGCCCACTAGACAAACCCTACTTCCCATCTGCTACCTTCCTATCTAACCACCATTTTAGGGGAGGGAGGGGATCAGACCAATGGCCGGCGCGGAGTGAGGAGGAAGCCCGCGAAACGTGCTTAAGTACCTCCTCCTCCTACCAGCCAATCCGGAGCGCCCAGGCTCCGCCGGGTCACGCAGCGCTGCGTCAGACCCGGCGTGCCTGGGCTGCCTCCGCGCCGGCCATGACCCTGGCAAGATCCAATGGGCTTTAGCATAAATAAACACACTGAAACAGTATATCTTGGGAAAATTACGGGCCACAGCTTTATTAAAGCAACCATAAACCAATAACCAATTAACATAATTAACATTATTAAATCACAGCTCAAATAACATCCCGGAGGAGGAGCCCGGCCCGGTCAGTAACCTCAGGCCCTGGGCCCGCGCCCAGAGCCTCCCAGTGCTTTCCTAAGCACGCCCATGAGGCAGGGCAACGCCCACTTAAGCCCGTGGGCCGGGTGCCTCACCTCCCGCCACAGAGCAGGCGATGGATACCTCCTGAGGCTGTGATCCCCCCTCTTGCTCTCTTAATAAAGCCAAGGCCCAACTAGCCCCATCCTTAAGCCCCAAGATAAACAGCTCTAATACTATCTCCGTTAGATGGCCCTTATCTGGGCGAAAGAAGTCATCGGCGCCTACGCCTTAAAATTCTTGGTGTCTAATGGTAATAAAACCCAAACTCCTTACAAAACTGGCCATCTGCTTATCTTTTGCCTTGCTCTATCCACTGAAACCGGATCCCTTGCGTTCCGCCAAGATCTCCTTTTGATCATTTCGGACCACACTATGAACAAGCCTGGGAACCGTTCTAGCCAACACTTCACATCCCTCTTCATCTCTTTCAGCATTTTTCTCATAGGCATTACCCCCAAATCGTTGCCCCCGGCATGTATAATTAAAATGTGTGGGCTACCGTGATGCTGAGCGTTGCTCTCCAACAAGCCATTCACCTGTGTCCATCTCAAGCCGCGAAACCCGAACCATCTTACTTGCATGCTCGTTTCCAGAAAGCCCAGTTCTACCTTGTCACCAGTGACTGCGACTAACCGGTGAGCCCAATACATGTAGGAATGGCCGACGATCCACAGCTGTTTAACTTCTGCAACACATAAAACTAATTCCAATTAGACAACCCTTTCTGGCCGTATGTATGACCTAAAACGATGCGACTCCCATCTCCCAATCCTTTTAACCATAATCTCCTGGAGACCTTGCCTTGCCGCCTCCGTAGCGGCTCCGATCCGAAATGAATGTGTGCCGAAGTCCGCCGGGTCCAAGCCTAACTGCCGTAAGGACTTCTTCAGCATCCTTTCAAATTGAAATCATGACAAGGCCTGGCCATTGGCATGCAATAGCAGTGTGCCTGGCCCCGTTGGCCTTTTTTCTAAGTACAACCTCACACTTGCCTGGGGGCAACACTCCGTTCCAGTTTTGTATATGACCACTTCCCTTCCTTTTTCGGCTTGATCCATTTTTGACCTCTTCAGCCATACCAACCATCTGTCACCCTCCAGACAGATGTCCTCCGCCAGCACCGCCCCCCCGAACCGTGCCTGTTTTCCGAGACCAGTTCCCCGATCCTGAAAGCACCAAAGAACGCTAAGGAAAAGGCTGTACGGAAAAGCAGGGATTCGAAGGAGTCCCTGCATAGCACACCCAACGCCTCCCCCAGGCGTAGTAGCAGGGAGAAAGTGATCGGACGCCTCCTATCCGTCCGGTGCTTCCCTTTGAACATGCCTTTTACCACCCGGCAAACCACAAACTCCTTTGTTAGGTCCTTCCGACCTACCAGCCTGAACATAAATGCTAGGCCGTCAACTGCCGAGCCACCGTTGCCCTGGAAGCACCTCTCTCTGCGCTCCGAAGCAAAAACCACAGCAGAATTCCTATGGCTTTTTCTCCTGAACCCTCGCCACCGGCCTCCTCAACCATGTGGCTCCACATGTTCCACACCTTCCTGTAGGCCACCCACGTCTTTGGCGCTACCGACTGCCTGATGTAACCAGCTACCGTATCACTCCAAGCTCCCAGAGTTCTGAAGGTATGTCCTCTCCTTGGTCCTTCGCCGCCGGTGCCAGTGTGCGAAACCGGGTTCCCTGTAACCGAGAAAGGGCATCTACCATCCCTACGTTAAGGCCAGGAATACACTCAGCCATCAACCAGATATTAGCCCGCAGGCAACAAAGAACCAATTGCCGTATGACCCTAATCAACGGCCCAGATGCGGCCGTCAGGCTATTAACTACCCGGACCGTTTTCGGGCTGCCTGATTGAAAAAGGACCTGCCGATTCCTGAAGCCCCTGCTCCACAGATGAACCGCCGTGGTGATGGCGAATGTCTCCAGAACCGTAGGATCTTCTGTAAGCCTTCCTTTGACCCATGATTCGGGCCATGCGCCTCTAAAATAGGCTCCCATTCTGACCATAATTGAACTCGCATAGAGGTCTAGCTGCCCATTCGTCACCCTGCTCGGCTGGATCAGGGTGCTCCCGTTGAAATTCCGAAGAAACGCCGTCCACACTCGTGCATCTTCCCTTATGGCCCCGGAAACCTTTATAAAATGATGCGGCTGAGATATCCCGGCTGTAGCCAACGACATTCTTCTGCTGAATATACGGCCCATGGGAATGATCCTGCACGCACAATTCAGCTTTCCCAAGATGGATTGCAGCCGCCGCAGTGACACTCGCCTTGCGCCTTCCAGGGCCGCCAGTTCTGCAGACAGGTCCAAAACCTTCTCCATCGGCAAGCTGCATTCCATCTTGTCCGAATTGATCCGAATACTGAAGACTTCGAAGTAGGAACAAGAAATAGAACATCCCATGGGGAGACACAGATCCACAAAGTACTGCCCGTCCACGAAGCACCGCTGTGGGCTCCTCTCACCCCCTCTTGTGCAAGCACAGCTGCAGCCGCAAGACCGCCTGCTCCGAGACCTGGATCTCCCCCTGGCTCTGGGGAAGCATGAAGAACAGTCACTAGCTCTCCTGTGTCTATCCCTCGTTATGGAACGCGTAGTCCGCTCCCCCCAAAGGAGTAGTCGGATTCGGCAGATACACTAGGGCGTAAGGATTCCCTCCGGCTCGATGGCCTATGGCGATCAATGCTATCCCTACCCCGGTCCTGCCCCTGAGTCACTATGGGCGTCCCTGTATCCATAATGATGTCAGGGATGGGTGAGTTGCGCTGTGGCCTAGGTCTCCTGTCAGGGGATTTCTGTCTCCTGGCTGGTGTTGTGGTGAAAATCAAAGGACTGTACCTGCTCATTGACTTCCGGACCCTGCTGGGGCGCGACTGCCGTGCCACCTTGGCCGCTACCGGAACCTCGTCGATGACCACCAAGCTGTCGTCTGCGGCCATCTCCTCCATCACCTGATCCCTTCTTCCTCTAGTCAATTCTCTTTTCTTCTCGGCCTCTCCCTTGGCGTTGCGTCGTCCCTGCGAAACACCTGCAGCGCTGGCAGTGGGTGCGGCAGTGGGGACAGCAGGGGCCAACCGGTGAGAACCTGTAGAAGCTTTTTTAGAGCTCCTTGTATTTTTGCTGTTCTACTTGGAGCCGCGAGGCTGATTAGGGGTGTCGCCTGAACCTTGGTTCTGCTGTGGGCCATGGGACAAGACACTGGGTGGTGGCCGGATGTCTAGGCCCTCGCCCGCGCTTCCCGCTGGCACCACGCTCTCTGCGGTGGGGGGGATAAGCTCTTGACTCTACAGAACCATATCCGTGCCCTCCCCGCTGCTCCTAGCCCTATTGCACCGCTCGGAGGTAGCACGCTGCTCCGCCAGGCTATCCAGGCTTTGCGATCTGTCCACCTGGCCAAGGCTACCATTCACTGCAGGCCGGGCCTGTGCCTCAGTGGCATCAGCCTCACTCCCTAGAAGGCCTGAGTCTAATCTGTCCTGGACCCACCTAACCCCATCACTCAATGCCCTAGTTCTGACCATGGTCAGTAAGGCCTCTAACTACCCAGGGTCCATAATAAACTGCCACCCACTTAAGACAAAAGTGACACACTCCCCTGGGACCAATAGGACAGGGAATGCTGCTGTGGGGAATAACAGGCAATGTTAAGTGCCTGTGCCCTATTAACTGGTCAAGGACAGGGTGAAGAAGAGAGTGGGGCTACTAGGAATGCCCAGGGCAACTTAAAATGGGGGAGGGTAGGTAGAAGAGGGATCGGGGGCCACTTATGTACTGAGGCCCCCTTATTTAATTTAAAAAACCCTTATTTTACCTTAAAATACCTAAAATGCAGAGAGCGCAGCGTGCAGACTTCAGATCAGATCAATGGCCGGCGCGGAGTGAGGAGGAAGCCTGCGAAACGGGCTTAAGTCCCTCCTCCTCCTACCAGCCCATCCGGAGCGACCCGGCGTGCCTGGGCTGCCTCCGCGCCGGCCAGGAGCAGGCTTGTGAAGCTCCTGCTCTTCATAGGCAGGAGCAGCATTGCTGGAGAAAATGTGATGGCTGGGGAGGAGCATTTTGCTGATGCAAACTTGGGCACTCTGTGCAAAATGTCCATCTGCTACTCACTTTCTATGCCTGCAGACAGTGCTGTGTGCTGTGTTTAGTTTAAGGAAGTGAAAATGAGGTGTCCCTCTCAAAGGGCCGACTGTAGATGAGTGCCTATTTCACATAGTGAATAATCCAGCCCTGCACGTGACCCAAAACACCCCATCAGCGGCCTTCTGCCTCAGAATCGACCATCCCCATCCAGGTGACCACTACACTGCAGATTAAGGGCCTCATTCAATTACTACTTACTGCAAAAAGTAGCAGTAAGTGGAGATTGCAAGTTACTTCCCTATTCAATTGCCTGCTACTGGCAGGCTCAGATCGGGTTTCTTGCTGCCCGTTACTTTCCCTTACTTTCCTCTCAAGCGCAAGTTAATTGCCTCAAAGCTTTTGATATTTCACGGCCACAAGAGTCCCGAATCCAAAAATGGCCACTTTGCTATTCAAACTTCCATCAAGACGTAAAGGGCAAAAAGCCAGCTCCAGCCTACTTGGTCCAAGGAGGTCTCACAAGGGCTTGCAAAGCCCTTACGTATCCTCCGCACTGCTCACAAATCAAGCCCCCATGATGCAGGGGTCCTGATTGGGACCCATGCAATGTCCCCACATCAACCCCATGCTGCAGGGGTCCCGATCAGGACCCCTGCAGCATTGACAATTTTAAAATCCCCGCTGCGAGTCCTTAAAGGGCACGCAGCACACTAATAGTTACCCCCCATGCCATGGTATCATAGAGCTCCCACATTAACTCCCTGCAGTGGGGGTCCCGATCGAGATACCCACTGCATTAAAAGAATGCCAATGTCCCGCCGCGGGTCCTTAAAGGGCCCATGGCACATCACAGTAAGTACCCCTTGGGCACCTAAAATTCACCCCCCCAATGCTGGGGGTCCCCATCAAGACCCGCGCAGTGTCCCAACATAGACCCCTTAAAATGCAAAAAGTCTGCTTCAAGGACTTGCTCTAAATGAAAAAAATAACCCTTGCAGAGGGGGTACTATGAATCCCACCCTGGCACCTACAATTAACCCTATCACTCATGGGGGTCAATATAGACCACAATGAGACTAAAATTAACTCCCTCAGTTCAATAGGAGTCAATATAGGCCCCTATAGGACACTATTAACCCCTATGTTATTACTATAAGTGCCACAAGGGTCCTACAGGACCCTAAGGACACAAGGTCTAAGCACTACACTATTATCCCTAACTATACCCCATTAACCCATTAACCCTAACTATACCCCATTAACCTAACTATACACCATTAACGCTAAATATATCCCTTTAACCCTAACTTGGCCTATTTAACCCAATCTAGTCCTATTTAACCAAGTCTAGTCCTCTTTAACCCCATCTAGTCCTATTTAACCCCATCTAGACCTATGTAACCCTATCTAGTCCTATTTAAACCCATCGAGTCCTATTTAACCCTGTCTAGTCCTCTTTAACCCCATCTAGTCCTATTTAACCCTATCTAGTCCTATTTAACCTCATTGAGTCATATTTAACCCCATCTAGACTTATTCAACCTCATCTACACCAATTTAACCCAATCTAATCATATTTATCCCTAACTGTGCCTTTTTAAACCCAAATGAACCCAGTAAACCCTTATCCAATAAAACCCCTCCTACCTTAACCTATTAACCCCTACATGTCCTAACATCTACCCTAACCTATTAACCCCTACACTACCTACCCAACTCATACCCTAACCTATTAACCTCTACACTACCTACCTAACACCTTATTAATCCCCCAACACCCCACTAATTACAAAAAAAAAAAAAACCTGGATTGCAGAAAATAAAAAAGTACATTACAGAAAGTAAAAAATAGAACAATACAGAATAACTAAAAAGCTACTTTACATTTAAAAATAAATAAGCTGCATTACAGATAATTAAAAAAGCTACATTACAGAAGAAAACAAAAAGAAACACTACATAAAATAAAAACACTCCACTACTCACAGGTAAATAAAATAAAAATACATTAAATAATACAACTACAATCTAAAATAACACATCCCTATCACAATAACACAAAAACCCACATCCAGCAATGAAATACAGTTTAAATTAAACCACTTACCTTGCCAAAATGCCCCTCCAGCGACAATGGTTTCTTTGCTTCGTCCCTATTTGCTTCAGCCCTAGCCAAGGGCCCATCCAGAGATGTCCACAGGTCCGGCACCCCTACAAAAAAAAGAAACATTACAATTAGTAAATAAGTACATACAACATATAACACACTACATTCTAAATAGTACACTTACCTTTCTGCAATGCCCCCCCGTCCTCCGCTGTCAATCATATTTCAGCCAATCAGAAGGCGCACAGGTGTGAGCCAATCAGAATGGGATACACCCCTATATCCCATTCTGATTGGCTGAGGTACCTATCAATCAATTCTAATCCAATCAGAAGGCGCTACTGCCTTCAGCCAATCAGAATGGGATACACCCCCACGGGACTGAGGGAGTTAATTTTAGTCTCATCAGGGTCTATATTGTCTCCCATGAGTGATGGGGTTAATTTTAGGTGCTGGGGGGTACTTCTAATACCTTCACGGCAGGGGTTAATTTTTTTTATTTAGCGCGGGTCCTTTAAGGCCCTTTATTGTCCTTTTAGGACCTGAGAGGCGGAATTTTTGCATTTTTAATGCAGTGGCCATAAAATGGCCACAAAACGGTGATTCCTTGCGGCCAGCTTACGGCCCTGCTTAGCTATACGGCTATGCTGCTATTCAAATGGATGGCGCCACAAGGAGGTCCCCCTTACAGCCGGTCCCAAACTATGCAATCAACGCAAGCATTTCCTGTGTCCCCGTAAATCGTGTTTCAAGGCTGCAAAGTTAGAAAACTGTAGATGCAAATATAAATTCAAGACAGCACTGTAAAGCACTGTAAATGATAGGCATCATAATGGGGGACATGAGGATTAATAGCAACACCCCTCTCAAGCTTGCACATCAGGTTTATTTTCCGTCCCAAGTCCCGCAGGCTTCAATGACCTCGAAGCCAGTAAATGGTTGTTAAAATCAGTACGGGTTAGAGGTTGAAGGCCGCAAACTCAAAGCATTGTAGAAGCAAATATATATCCAATCCAGCACCGCAAAGCACTGTAAATGATGGGGGACACAATAGAGGACATGAGGATTAATAGCAAAACATTCTCATGCTTGCACATCGCCAAATTATAATCTTTGATTTTAGGTTTAATTTCCGTCCAAAGTCCCACAGGCTTCAATGACGTCCAAGCCCGTAGCTCGTTATTCACGCCTGTTTGGGCTTGAAGGGTGATTGACCTACAAGCCCGTGGGACTTGCATGATAGATAGAACCCGAAGATTGAAAATAAAATTAAATTTCTTTATTTGCAGATTTGAGAGTAGGGGAATGTTGAGCTATTAATTCTAAGACCAAACATCACTTTCACTTTTAATAATAGTACAGGATGGCTTTTCTATTTGCTTAAATAATGCTACATTTTGTAAGTAAGCCCTTTGCGACACCTCCGTGGTCCAAGTAACCTGTGGGTCTATTTTACCTATTTACGGACTTGACGGAGGCTAATGCTGCAGCCTTTGCGGGTCTTATTTGCTCTGTGGGACTCAGACACGGAAATTGAACATGAATTACAAAAAAAATGATTTGCAGATTTGAGTGTAGGGAAATGTTGTGCTATGAATCCTAACACCTACAATCACTTTCATCAAAGTACAGGGTGGCTTTTTTATGTGCTTAATTGGTGCTACGATTTGTAAGTAAGAGCCTTGTGGGACCTTTTTGGTGTAAGTAAGCTGCGGCTCGGTTTTAGCAGAAAACGGCCTTGACGGAAGGGTTTGCGTAGCATTTGAATAGCGACCTGGGCTTTCTTGCGACCCCAACTCTTGCGGCCACGTAAGATCAAAGGCTTTCCCTGCAGCAGGGGTAGCCACAAGGGATAACACGGCGCTGGCTGCAAGCCGGGCAGAGCCCTCGGCCGCAAGGGAATAGAAGCTTGTGACCAACCCTTGCAGCCACGCATCTCCTATGGCCCTTAATAGAGTGAAGTCCTGTTTAAAGCTTAATAAGTCAATTTGGTCACTTGTTTTCTTGCAAAAATATTTAATTTAATTTATGCAAAAGGATTTACTTCAATATTACATGTGAGAGCCACACTATACTGAGATGTTACAGAAATGATTTTGTGCTTAGTGCATATGTGGAGAAATAACAATGCATTGCACTTCAGTGCTTCGCCTCCACAGACTTTCTGATGCTATGTTAGAACAATGCTCTTTATTTTGGAACAATGCTCTTCTTGGAAGTAGCCCATTGTCACACTGCGAGGAGGTGACTGGAATCAGCAGCTTTTTACTTTTTATTCGACTTTCGTACACAGCAGCCACATGGGACCAGCACACATCTGCTTTAGCCTCTGGCTTCAGATGCCAGCTGTACCCTAGCAACTGGCAGATGATGCCTTTATAAGGAAAACACAGTTTGTCATATGTACTTTGTTTGGGCAGGCCAGGATTTTACCTATTCTCTCTCACAACTTCTCTTCAAAGCGACAGCAGGTACTGCAAGAATAATGCCTTCACCATAATTTGGTCTATAGTTTGTGAATAGGATCCTGCATGCCTGACCCAAAGAGCTGACTGGTGAAAGGTGTGCAGCAGGCTATGTAGTCAAGGCTGTCACCCCACATTAAAAACAAACTGGTGTTAAAGGTCGAATTTAAAGGGGAAGTTTAATAAAATAAATTGCTATTCTATAAAAGTTCACTTATAGAACTTCACATTTATGTGTAAACAGGACACACAGGGCCTCATACAAATGCGATTCGGCCAATTGAATAGGGCTCTATTTAAGCACATAGATTTTTTTACTGATTTTCTTAGTTAGTGAAGACCTTGCTTTTGGATAGAAGTTCACTAACTAAAAACTTTAAACAGTAATAAAATATGCTCTGTGCTTATATAGAGCCCTATTCAATTGGCAAAATCGCATTTGAATGAGGTCAAAAGTGTTATGTAGGATAACTAGAGAATGAAGTGTATTGATCCAAGTAATATCATTTCACGAATGTCGGGCCAGGAAGACATTTTCTTCTTATGAAACAATTGGTTAAATGTTATTTTTCATTTTTTTATTTGCCTTCCTCCAGATCAATTAACAATTCACTAATTATAAGTATCATAGGAGATCTAAAAATATTGTACTTGGGAAGCATTTATAAGGGGCAGCAGGCAATCAGCTAATGCTGGAATTTTTCAGACGTTTATTTAAAAAGCAGCATGAGGACAAGTAGAAGAAAATAAATTAAGAGTGAAAAAAGCCTGGAGGATAGGGAGAGAGGGGAAGAGTAAAACCTGAGGATGGGGAGAAATGTTTAAGTACTGAAGATTCCCTTTAAGTGTTATGTGCAATATTGTAATCTGTATATATTCTGCAACATATTATAGCTAATGATTTTTGCCCTTATCTTAAAGCCCACTGTGGTCAAACGTTTTCTATATTGTTTTTTGAATAACTAAATATAATAATGGGCAACACGTTTTGCAACATTTATATGAGATTGATCGCTATGCCATGACTTAATTTTGCCTACTTGTTTGCTGCTACCTATTATTTTCTCCAGAGGGTGTGTCCTTTTAAATTTATGAGCTTCCCTAGAGACCCGCTAAGATGTCTGGCAATTGTTACTGCCACTTTCCCATTGTGAGATACAAAAATCCTGTCTATTGAAAGTCTCCTCCAACCCCATAAAGTTGATCTGCTGAAGCCAAAATGGCAGATTACATTGCAGCTTAATTTTATATAAAAGAGAATATTAGAGACTGTATTTTTTTATTTTATTTTCTAAATTAAATGTTGCATATTTTAAGTGAAGTTCTTTATAATAATACAATGTAAAATATGACCATGGTGGTTCTTTAAATCCTGCAATACTGCATCACTCTCATTTTGATGACTTCTATTTACTTTTATATATTACAAGACACTTTTTTGATATAAATTAAATGAGATTTCAGCCACTCTCTTGAATTTTTGTGCTCTCTATAACTGAATAATAAGCTGTTATTTTTCCCCTAGAACATATGTTGCAATCTTCACCTTGGAGGCTAAAACTGTGGTGCTAAACATCATTATGTCATTATACTAAAATGAAGTATGGGGTTAATTATCTTACGTTTCCCCTTTCTGAATTTTCCACAATTCATATAATAATCAGCTACCACCTCTGGCTTGATAAAGACCTTTTCCTTGTTTGATTTACATGCCTATACTTGGCAGATTCCCTGTGGCTGAGATAATTGTCAAAATTCAGTGTATTGTCAAGGGTTCTTGACCATCTGCTTGCGACAAGTCATTTCCTTCCAATTATGAGCGCTGGCATCATCAGTCCTCTCTCTGCTGTACGCACATACTGAAGGATATTAAAAGAATTAGTAGATTTTTTCTTCTAATCCCCTCCCTAGTGGGCGCCAAAATCAAAGTCGGAATACAAGATCACGGTATTTCAGGCTCAGACTATTGTATTAATGAGCATTTTATACCAGTATTGGAAACACTACTCTGGGTTAAAAAGAGGACATTAGTCTAAGCAACAAAGCAAGCAGAATTAAAAGCTTAGCAGCTTTAAAAAAAGCAGTGTTAGGGAACACATCTAAATCCTGGATTAGATAATACAGTTTGATGAATTGTGAGTTTTACAATATTTGGGTAAACCAATTTATCTGGCAAAGTTCAAGTAGCAACATTTGCCCAATGAGATTGGACACATTTGTTATGTGACAGAAAAGATTAATTAGAGAGGCAAGATGGAAAGTGTGGTGGTGGAAAAGGGTATAATGGCAGGAGAGTTGGTAAATGGTATTTTCTGGGAACAGTGAGTGATTCCTGCTAGAAAAGAGATGTTCTTGGTAAGAGGATAATGGGCCTCATTCAAATGTGATTTGGCCAAGCACAGAGCATATTTTTTTTACAGAAGTTTTTAGTTAGTGAAGACCTTGCTTTTGGATAGTAGTTCACTAACTAAAAACTTCTGTAAAAAAATATGCTCTGTGCTTATATAGAGCCATATTCCATTGGCCACATCACATTTGAATGAGGCCCAATGTCTGTTAGAGATGATGAAAAGGTAGAGGAAATAGACGGTGATGAGATTACTGGAGAGAGAGAGATTATTATTAGTATCATTTATTTGTAACGCGCCAACATATTCTGTAGCTCTAGTGATAGAGGGACGTCAGTCAACCTGAGGAGAGTAGAATTTATGGAAAGGGGTTTAGCCATGTACATTAAAATGAAAGTGATTACAATGGAAGGGATTTGAGGGTTCTAGGCATTACCTGGCTGTCAACCAATAATTGATTTGGGATTCTCTGTTGTACTAGCAGAAATGCCAGGAGCCGTAGTTGCAGTCAGACTGTTGACAGTGTCATAGGGCAGAATTTGTAACCAAACTCTTTGACCTAGATTTACTAAGCGAGGCCTTGATTACATGGCAATCATACAATTTTTACACAATAAAATTAAAATAGCTATTACATACTGCACAAGAAATTTTAATTATTGCAAAAAACTTTATTTTATTGATTGAGGAGAGTGGGTCATAGGCAGTGGGGGATATAAACCTGCCTGGATTCTTTATATTATATATTAACCCCTTCCCTGCGATGGGAGGGGTTTTATATGAATACATATATATATTGTATATCTACTGTATGAGAGACATAGATAGATAGAGATTTGGGTATAAGGATGTAATGGCTAGTGTATTGTGTATTCACATTAATTAGTGGTTTGCTTTACGCACTACTGTTTTTCATAGTCGTAGTCACTTTCATGAAATGTGAGCACACGTTAGAGCTATCTTGTAGTGAGCCATACCCCACGATACCCCCAATGTACTAGTCTATAAAAATGATGTGGCTTATTGCATAATCTTCTGTTAATTCCCTACCATTTTTGTCTTTTATCACTCCCACTTTGGCATGAAAGGTGACTTTTAGGTTCCCAATTTCTCTTGATTTACCCATTTGTTTATCTTCTTCAATCTCTTTACATCGCTCATTGCAGAATGTCTCCTGGTCTCTTCTTGCTATCCTCTGGAATTCTGCATTCAGTTGGACAAATCTTTTCCTACCTTTTGCTTTATATATATATATATATATATATATATATATATATATATATATATATATGTATATAGGAAAGGGAGAGAGAGAGAAAGTCAGGGTGATGGTAGGAAGTTAGGGCTAATTTGTTCATAATCTATAGTGAGTGGGGTTGCTATGGATGGCAACCTGTGTTTCATACTAGTAGCCTCTTAAGTGTATATGTTAGGAACTTAAATAGGCAAACCATTAACTAGGAGTCTTCTGTCTGCAAGAACATTAATACACTACACAAACTGGCTTGTAAAATTAAACTCAATAATAAAAGCAGCTTAGCAAGCATTTTTATGTAGATCATGTAATCAAGCCCTTGGTTTTGTGTTTCACTGAGATGAATCTCTCCAATTGATATGTTATTCAGTAGAACCTACATGTATGAATAGGTTACATTATTTGAGATGACACTTTCACTTTTGTGCATGTAAAGGGATAACATCACTGCTTTGTGAGAAAAATGTAATAGATAAATTAAATACATTATAGTAAGAAAAGATGATATTTCCTAGTGGAAAATACAGATGAAGATTCTTCTTCTATGGTTGTGCAGGGAATAGAATAGGATAGACTTGCTTTTTTATTTTTTATTGAAAAAATAGAAGCAACCAGTAAAAAAGAAAATTACATATGAAGAAGAAAGCAGTGCTTAAGCAACATACATGTACTGACCACATGAATTATTACTACAGCAGCAAAAAAGTCTCTAATGTGTAAACAAAGAGTTAGGCATATACATTAAGTATAGTATACATGTTTATGTTATATGTAAAAAGCCTTTAGAGAAGCAAGACATAGAAAGAAGAGATAACAAAGAAATAAGAGATGTTCAATCTGAGAACGAACAATATCTATGTAGGTTTATTTTCTAGCAGCCCTATAAAAATTCCTCCTTTCTTGTTAAACCGTAGCTAGTAATGTATACAGTTATTAAATTAGACCAGTACATCAAGCCGCCGACCCAGCCCCAAAATAGCAGGCAATTCTACCGTGAACAAGAGAACCAGCAAACCGCAGATGCGTTTCTGCCTCTATGGTCCTCGTCAGTGAGGTGCAGCTTTACTCCCTAAGGCACAGTGAGCAAGTTCCCCCTATCACCCTTAGGGGGCATACACAACAAAGAGCTTGTTCTCTGAGTAGGTAACCAGACCTAGATAACAAACCTACTTAGGTATTGTTTGTTCTAAGGTTCAGCACCTCTGATTTCTTTGTTGTGTAACACCTTGGGTGCCTCAATTTCAGTTCTATAACAAAAAAAGGCATTGTTTTGGTTAATACCAAATAGGATTAGAAGTGTCACTTTCTTAATTACTTAATAAACAATGTGAGATGATGCAAAAGAAATACAGTTTAAAAGATCTCTGTTGGTATATATGTAAAATTTACTCTTTTAAAGAAAATTGGCAATATGTTTTAAAACTACTATATATATATATATATATATATATATATATATATATATATATATATATATATATAAAAAGAAAAACTTAGAGATAACATAACATTTTGGTGTAGAGATCAAAAAAAATCTGTCAGAAAGTATAAAATCAAAATGATTAAAGTATAGATATAAACAAAACTCCAGTAAAAACAGTCTACTAGAAATGTCCTTCTTGAAAGAACTTAAAGGGATAAATAAGTGAACTGGATTATAAGTGCATCTGATAGAGGAGAAATAGTAGTGTATGAAAACCTTTTTTTGCCTGAAAAAATACCAGAATAAGCATTTAAACACTTATCTTGAAGTTAGCAAAATATATTTTCATTTCTGTCAGTTGAAACTTAGGGTTAACACCCTCCAAACCCAGGCTAAATTGGTATACAATTCAAAAAACAGTTTAGGCCAATCAGGAGGAAGTAAAGACTGAAACATTTGTATCGCAATCTGGCAGTTGCTGTCTGTTTTTTTTTACTCTCTTTGACTGTCTCCTTATGGGCAATTTCAGCTGTGACCCCAGCAACCATAATTTCCTTTAGAGGTCACACACTGTACCCTGCACGGTACACTTTATGTAAGCTTCCTAGGGGTGTGCACATCCAGATATCAGTATTTAGCATATAAATATATAAGTACATTTAACTTTTCAATATAATACATATTTTTCTACTAATCAGTAGCTGTTTATTAGGAAACATTTGAAACCCAGCTCACTTGCATATCCCTTTAATGAAGGTTCCACATAGTATCACTAAAAGAACAAAAGCACAGAGTACATCTAGCGTAAAAACGTTCTTTCACTAAACATACACATAAAAATGAATCGCACTCACAAAATGCATGTGCACAAAATCTATGTATATAGAATGAACAGACAGAGTGTAAGAAGTGTAGGGAATATGCATCTTGCTTGAGGTTGTGGTCAACTGGCTGGTTCAGTTGTGTTATTTCAATGACAGGTCAATACAACAGACTTGTGTTCCGAAAGAGCAAGGAAAAGCACCTTTATCAGGATCTATTATGCAACATGTTTCTTCTGGCCTCAAACCTGACTTCTCGGTTTATTAATGAAGATGGTCCTAATGACCATCAGGTTTTCTTATTCAAAATACCATGTAGGCAAACATTACCACAGTGGTCCTTTAAGGCCAGCTGTAATATAAGAAATAACATCGTCACTTTTTATGTAAGAAACTGGCAACATTAGTAGCTGCCTTAGCCATGATCATAAAAGTAATTTTAGAGAATATATTAATTGTGCTACATCCTTTTAGCCAATAGAGTCTGACATGATATGGATCCTTCTTGTATAGTGAATAAGGGCGTGACTGCCTGTTGTAATGTGTGGGTCTGTAAACCCCACATTTACTGGTAAGGATGGGATTTTGTAGGACAGGGTCTGAGATGCCAATAAGGATTTGCAGAGGCAAGTAGGGAGTGAGACAAGCCTGGTCAGTTTACTGGTAGAGATGAGATCTTGTAGGGTGGAGTCTGAGATGCTAGAGAAGAGAAGATTTGTAGTCAGACAGAAAGAAGTTTGACATTTATACAGCAAGTTGTTAGACACTCCACATATAAATGTGAAGCAGACTCAAGGCAGCTCAGGTCATGGTGGAAATATATCGGCACAAACTGTAGGTGCTTAGCAATTCTAGTAGTTGAAGATGGCATAGCGACACTGGTAGGAGGCACATGGAAACCAATGCCCTTATGGATGGTATAATGGCATTGGTAGGATTCACTAGGTAAAGGTAATCCAGATACTGGCAATAAAGATCTTTTTAGACAAAGCAGGGAAATTGGAAAGTATGATCCAGACCAAGGAATACCAGAAGAGTCTCTGAACAGGAGTAGAATTAAAATAAGCAGGGTGGGTGTGCTCATGTAGTAATGCCGGGAACCAGGAGGATCAGCAGAGGAAACCTATGGTTGGTGCATTGGCCAGGCAAATCCTGCCATTTGTGATATAATAAATACTAAAATATAATCTCAATCACTAGTGAGACAGTATAACATCCTCCATTCTACT
Organism: Discoglossus pictus; assembly: GCA_027410445.1. Lineage (NCBI taxonomy): Eukaryota > Metazoa > Chordata > Amphibia > Anura > Alytidae > Discoglossus > Discoglossus pictus. The sequence goes on along the minus strand of CM050164.1, from coordinate 217,187,906 downwards.
TCCACTGATAAAAAATAGAAAAAATGCCAGAGCAGATCTGACCAGGCTCCAATATGACAATTTTAGGCTCCAATACAATATGTAAACCCTTGAGAACTACAGACAGAGAAGATAATGTCAGAGATGTTGAACAAGAATTACGAGCAGTAAACACCTGTGAAAAAAAGAGTACTGGTCTAGGAAAGTGAGAATACTATGCTGTGGAAAGAATATGAAGGTCAATATATAGCCCTGGAGACATAGCCTTCTTCACACATTGCACCCTTGGAGTATTGCGTTCATTCACCATTTCTTTATATACAGAGGCAAGTGCTCCATATTTGCATTTCATTTGCCAGAATACCTTACAGCAGTATGCTCTGTGATTATGGTATAAAGTAGATTTATAGACTTGTGTGAGACATGTGAATTTGCTCATAAGCATTCTTTTGTAAGGTGTTGTAAGGTGGAGGGGTTTTCATAATATTAACATGCAATGCACATCCTTGCCTGAACACAGGATTTAAAGTGGAATCACATTGTTGTTACTTTCATACTGATTTAAAGGATGTTACACAACATATAAATATACATTACAATTTTAGTCAAAATAGGTTTCCAAATTTTACTTTGGGGTTTAAGTATTCCATTGCTGGTATCTCTGAAAGAGATGTAATTCTATGTGAAAGGGGCTTTAAAGCCCAGAATGATGCAATGTGCTTGTATACCCCATGTATCAAGCACTGCAGTTGTGAATGCATCGAAATGAACCAATTCAAATGCATAGATTTTGGCAAAAGCAAGAGAAAGGCAGCAGCTCAGTTCCTGGAATAACTCAGCCTAAAAGCTCTAATTTTTAGTGTTAATATGTGACAAAGCCCTCAGGTCAAAGAACCCTTTAGTTAGAGTTGTTGTTAGCAAAAGAATCAATCTTCTTGGCAAAGTGTGATAGATAAATTGTTGCATGGAAACCATCACCAGCTTAATATGAGAAACACTGAGTTGGGTATAAGCAAATTATTTTTCTTTTAACTTTGATGTATTAAATAATTGTGCAATTTTGACAGTATAGACATTATGATCAGTCATGTTCATGTTTCATCTCTGCTAATACCAGCTATATAATACAGAACAGACCTTGTCCTCTTTGGGGTTAAACTATATATAAATCCTTAACACAATATTACATCTCATATAAGAAGTGCATCTCTGGACTTATCGCTATATTAGAGGAGAACTTAATCTGTTTTATCTATTTATTATACATATCTCAAATATACATGTATTTTCATAATATCATTTTTGTAACCTTCCGCCTTAATTTAGTCACATGTCATATATTGTTGCTTTCATATTTGACTGCTGCAATGCTAAAGTGATTTCAGGTCACTTGTTCAAGCTCCCACTTGGTACCCATAAAAATACCCAAACTTAAGCAATAGCTGGCTTACGGGAAGCAGTTGTAGCAAGCTGATTTAAATAAACCTTTAACTATTAGAGAAGTATGTTTTGGCACTGATAAAATGTAATAATACCATTCTGACTATATATATACTAGCGAAATGCCCGTCAAAAAATGACGGCAATGAAATTGTAAGGTAGCTAATGCTGTTTGGTGTGTAATAATTAAATATGTAATACATTAATAAATGAATATACTTTACCAATTTTGAAGCATTGTGTTGAAGAGCTGGGAATCTGTTTTGATGTTGCTGCAGCATTAGTGGTGTGGAGCTGTTGTGTAAGCGTGCTGAATGTGTGCAGTGTAATAGTGTGCGTGCGACCAAGTTGTATAGTAGTTGTATACTTCCGCATTGGCGTAAAATGGCGGGTAATGTGTGGTATGCGTCTTAGCGGAATATCCGTAGGTCTTTTGTGGTGTTTTATGAGTTTCTTGTGGTGTTTTGCGTGTTTAGAGTGCTGTAGCCTCGTTTTCGTTTTGCTCGGTGGCCATTTTTTCTCTCGCTTAGCGACTTTTTTAGTGTCTAAACTCTTTTATTTTGAGTTAAATGAAGGTGTTAGTTGTTTTTTTGAGGTCCTGGATGCTCCCTCTTGCTGTAGGTAAGCTTTTTATGTATGTGCTGTGTGTATTGATTGTGTTTTGAATTTTGTAATGTTCGCGAGTTGCATCCGATTGTTACGAGGTCGTAATGTGTGTTAACGTGTCTCGTATGTTGTTTGCGTTGCGAGGTAAAGTTTGCAAGGTTTAGTAGTTGTTGTATCGTGTTGTTTCCGTTTCGACGTGAAGTTTGCTAGGGTCGCAGTTGCTGGCAATGAGCGCCTTCGGCGCTCCATGCCAGCAACTGAGGCCCTCGCCCGTAGCCCTCGCTACACGAGGGCCGCAGCTGGCTACACGAGCCCGCAAGCGTTAGCAACAACTCGTACGCTCACAACTATATATGTGATATATGATATATAGCAAGGGCTGCGGGCGAGGGCCTCAGTTGCTAGCATGGAGCGCCGCAACTGCGACCCTCGCAAAATTTACGTTCAAACGCAAACAACCACACAACAACCGCGACCACGCAAACAGCATGACACACTCAACTATGACCCTCGCAAACTTTGCCTCACAACGCAAACAACATACGAGACACGTTACCACACATTACGACCTCGCAACAATCGGACGCAACTCGCGAACATTACCGAATTCAAAACACAATAAATACACACAACACATACATAAAAAGCTTACCTACAGCAAGAGGGAGCATCCAGGACCTCAAAAAAGCAACTTACACCTTCATTTAACTCAAAATAAAAGAGTTTAGACACTTAAAAATTCTCTAAGCGAGAGAAAAAATGGCCGCCGAACAAAATGAAAACGAGGCTACAGCACTCTAAACACGCAAAACACCACAAGAAACTCGTAAAACACCACAAAAGACGTACGGATATTCCGCTAAGACGCATACCACACATTACCCGCCATTTTACGACAATGCAGAAGTACATGACTACGCTAACGGTTTGGTTTCGCGCACGCACACTATTACACTGCACACATTCATCACGCTTACACAGCAGATCCACACCACTAATGCTGCAGCAACATCAAAACACATTGCCAGCTCTTCAACACAATGCTTCAAAATAGGTACAGTATATTCATTTATTAATGTATTATATATTTCATTATTACACACCAAACAGCATTAGCTACCTTACAATTTCATTGCCGTAATTTTTTGACGGCCAATTCGCTAGTATATATATATATGACTTGGTTGTTTGGAGAGGCAGTGGAGTGCAAAAAGATAGTACTGGGCGGTAGGAGTGGGCAGAGGGCTGAAGTAGTTGGGGGCAGAGGGATGTATTCTGTGGCAAACACAGTTACCATATGGTCGGTGGAAGTAGGGTGAGGCTGCAAGGTCGCAAGCAGCAGAAAGTGTAGGCAGAGGGGTCGGGGTAAAGTGCGGCATTGAGGTTAAGAGGCAGTGTTTGTACAGAGGGAAATAGCTGGTGGGGAGGGAGGATGAAGGACAGGAAGTAATTACCTGTTTCTATCCTCCTGTGGGCCCTCCTCCACATCCTCTTCAGGGCCCTCCCCACTCCACTACGGGAACAAAGTAAAATATATTTTATAAAAATATGGACATTTAGTAAGGCACAGTAACAAGCCCACTTAGAGGCAAGGGCCCCAGTGCAATGCACCGCTTGCTCCAAAGGGATATCCGCCCCTGATTCTGATAGTCAGGAGATAAACATTTACATACAGATATCTATTTTTAAGTGAAAAATATATCAAATTGTTTCAGACACTTCTCAAAGTAAAATAAATAGTTTTAGCCATTTCTATATTAATTATTTATTTTATTTTATTATAAGAATGATTTCATAAACCCTGTTTTTATTAGAAAATTGAGCCACTGTCTGATATACTGAACTGTTTAATTTTAACCATTTGTAATCCTGAGAGATTTGAAAGCAAAGCTAGAGTTTGCTTTAAGTCATCAAAATGAATTAATATTTACTCATTAAATATTTACTCATTTTTATTTTATAGATATTTGAGGAATTGTATTTCTTAGTGTCTATTTTTATTCAAATGAGCTCCCACAAGATTTTGATTTGCAGTCCCTAATGTTTGAGATCTGTGTGAGACAGGCAAAAGTCACCTTAACATCAGGATGGCTACGGACAAGTTTATGATCTTATTGTAATAGTATGCTCATTATCTAACATGTTACGAGTTGCAAAAAACAGAAATACACATTTATTTGAGATTGTCTGCCTTATTTCTTACAAGAATTCTCTTGTTATGATTGAGAGGAAAGTGATTTTTGCAAGATCTATGTTTACAATGGAAGACGACGTTGTGAAGAGGTAACGGTTTCTGCCTCACCTCTCAGTTTTATAATGAGGTATATCATTATAATGAGCATTTTACCATGTTCAAGCTCTCATAATGAACACTTGAGTAATATTACTCATTTCTACAGTACACTTCAGTACAATGCTAGCTTGAATCTCGACCATGTATGTTAAATTGAAAATTTAAGAGATAATTTATGAGAAATGATTGCAGTCTATTAAGAAATTTGCAATATGCCTTTTGGATTTCTATTAAAATTATGTAATTAAAGGATCACTGTAAAGCTATATTTGTTATATTTTTTTTAACTAGTAATGGCCAAAAAGTTTTAGAAAGCAGAACAAATTGAACCTTTAAAAAATACTACAGCTAAAAACAGTTGGAAATTACACACCCCCTGGAAACCCAGGCTAAATTAGCATAACATTCATAATTGGTTTGGGCCAATAAGGAGGAGGCTCAGGCAGCTGATACATTTGTATCACAATCTGGGGTTCCTGGCTATGCTGTAAAGACTCTCTACCAAAAAGGTCAAATGTATCTGCCAGAGTTTAATTATGTAAGCTCCCTGTGGATGTGCAAAGCTGGATTTTAGTTTCCTACATATAACTTTGTAAGTACACTGAACTTTTCTATGTAACACATAGTTTTCTGATAATTACTGCCTGGTTCTTACCAAACATTTGAAACCCAGGAAACTAATATATACCTTTAAACTTGTGATGGAGCCTTGAATGCAGATAAGGTGTTGGTACCTTTTAGTTAGAGGAGGAGCTAAAGCCTGTGCAGCCGGTGCAAGGTGCTGGGGCCCTGCTAAGGAGGGGCACAGTGCTGTCCCCCTGGTCCAACATACCATAGCTGCCGTGGCCCTCTCGTGGTCCCCTCACAGCCCCCTTGGACCTCCTTCAATGGTATCCCCCCCACGGCCCTCTGCGGCCCTCCTGGGGGGGGGGCAACATTTTATTTTCCCTCCAGGGGCCCCATGTGCTAGCTCCGCTTTTATTGATCTGTATGATTCCTTAGTATTTTTGCTTTCAGTATCCGTAATGTATACAAATATACACTGTATAAGTATATACAGTTCCTTGCAAAAGTATTCATCCCTCCTTGGCATTTTTCGTGTTTTGTTGCCTCACAACCTGCAATTAACATGGATTGTTTGATGATTTGCATAATTAAATTTACAGAACATGCCCACAACTTTGAAGATGTTATTTTTTATTATTGTGAAGCAAACAACAAATAGGACAAAATAACAGAAAAAGTCAATGTGCATAACTATTCACCTTTGTAGAGCCACCTTTTGCGGCAATCACAGCTCCAAGTCGCTTTGGATAAGTCTCTATGAGCTTGCCACATCTTACCACTAGGATTTTTGTCCATTCCTCCTTGCAAAACTGCTCCAGCTCCTTCAAGTTGGATGGTTTGCGCTTGTGAACAGCAATCTTTAAGTCCAAAAATTTTCGATTGGATTGAGGTATGGGCTTTGACTAGGCCATTCCAACACATTTACATGTTTCCCCTTAAAGTGTTGCTTTAGCAGTGTGTTTGGGGTCATTGTCCTGCTGGAAGGTGAACCTCCGTCCTAGCCTCAAAACACACTCATAGTTTTACAGGTTTTGCTCAAGAATATCCCTGTATTTAGCACCATCCATCTTTCCCTCAACTCCGACCAGTTTCCCAGTCCTGGCTGCTGAAAAACATCCACACAGCATGATACTGCCACCACCATGTTTCACTGTGGCGATGGTGTTCTTTGGATGATGTGATGTGTTGGGTTTGCGCCAGACATAGCGTTCAACTGTTCACTCTCTGTGCTGCCTCTCTGATTAATGCCCTCCTTGCCCGGGCCGTGAGTTTTGGTGGGTGGTCGTCTCTTGGCAGGTTTGCTGTTGTGCCATGTTCTTTCCATTTGGTTATGATAGATTTGATGGTGCTCCTGGGGATCATCAAAGATTTGGATATTTTTTTATAACCTAACCCTGACTTGTACTTCTCAACAACATTGTCCCTTACTTGTTTGGAGAGTTCCTTGGTCTTCATGGTAGTGTTTAGTTTGTGGTGCCTCTTGCTTAGGTGTTGCAGCCTCTGGGGCCTTTCAAAAAGGGTGTGTATATGTAATGACAGACCATGTGACACTTAGATTGCACACAGGTGGACATCATTTCTCTAATTATGTGACTTCTGAAGGTAATAGGTTGCACCAGAGCTTTTTATGGGCTTCATAACAAAGGGGGTGAATACATACGCACATGCCAATTTTCTGTTTTCTATTTCTAAAAAATAGTTTTATGTATATATTTTTCTCATTTCACTTCACCAACTTAGACTATCGTGTTCTGATCCCCCACATAAAATTCAGATTAACAAAACATTGAATTTAAGGCTGTAATATAACAAAATAGCTAAAAAGTCAAGGGCGGTGAATACTTTTGGAAGGCACTGTATAAGGTGTATAAGCAGCCAAAAAAGAAACACAAACGCTTCCTCTAGTATTGAAAAACAGCAAATAAAAGTTACTGAATTAAATAATGTATTTCTTTTTCTGCTACAAACCATGTACAGTAATTATTTTAATTGTTTTATACTATATATAGAACTACAATGTTCTTTAAAGGGCAAAAGCAATTATTATTCAGGACAAATGTCATACAGCTAATTTTGAATTAAAAAAATAAACTTGTGTGTATGGGATGTTTACATTTCTGGAGAGCTATTGTTGCATTGAATAATGCAGGGTGTCTGCTTCTGAGCAAGTGCAGGGGAAGGCATGTGGTGGCAATCATATCCTATTATCAAACAAAGACGCAAGACTTCCTACTGGTTCCTCTTTCCCCACCCCTCCCTCCATTTATAACTACAAACACACATACCCATCATCTAGCTCTCAGGATGTGATATAACAAACACAATATGGATTCCTGTACTCATAAACAGTTTTAAAAATGTAGATTTTTTTCAAGAAAAGTTTTATGTCTATGGCTTACACAGCTGCTGATGTTATTAATTTGGTACATACTTGACAAACAATTGCATTTTTTTTTTAACAGCACTTGATGCTTTATTTTCAGTTGAAGTCAGTTTTATATTTGTAGTAATTTCAGTGTTAATGGCATTTGTTTCAAACATTTCTCACAAAAACACTTTAATATAGACCTGGTTTTATCTTTCTTTCATCCATTCTGACACACAACACACTGCTCTGACACATAGGGGTATCTCAGTGGCATGAAATGATACAAGGTTAAATAATCTAGGCCTCCTGTATGTGTTTAGGGACCCGTGCCTACACGCTGGTGCCAATTAAAAAGCTCCATTTCCATTCTTGCTTCCAGGCACCGTGTTACACTAAAGACACTGATGGCCACTGAGTTTGAAGCTCTCATTATTCCGGTGGCCCAGTGATGCTGTGAGCTAGTGGGAGACGCTTTGACGTTAAAAGGATCTTGCATAAAAGGCATTGTTTAACAGAGACTGTGTGCGGAGCAAAGTGCTGCACAGCTTCCTCCACAGCTTGGGAGTAGACAGCAGACTCTATTACCAGGAACAAAGAGTATTAAAGAGCTTTTAGTAGAAGATGCTTCCTAGGAAGGTTGTCATGGAGCTAAGGAATGTGTGCAGTCACAAGGAAGTTCCGATTTTTTAATTAACCACAAAAAAAAACAGCATTTATGATCTGTGGTTTTCTAAATACAGCAAATATAATTAAAGTATCCAAAGTGTGCTAATGTTTCTACTTGACAGAATATATATACAGTAATAATAATAACAACACAATACTTTATTTATAGAGCCCCAACATTTTCAGTAGTACTAATATGCGTCACAAGTATACAGTGTTGGTTCTTGAATGCCAGAAGCCAGAATTTTTAAAACCCAACTTCCCAAGTGGCTAGAGAATGGTGCCTCTTCTTATTAAAAAATATACACTATTTGGTTGTGTTACTGCCATTCTGCATGGAGTGCAAACTGAGATTTAGAGATATGCACATGTATTATATGCACATTGGTTAGTTTTCCTATAAGGTAGAGTAGGCAGATGCCTAGGGGTACCTTAACTGTAGTGCACCCCATGGGCCTCATTCAAATGCGATTCAGCCAATTGAATAGGGCTCTATATAAGCACATAGCATATTTTTTTCAGAAGTTTTTAGTTAGTAAAAACCTTGCTTTTGGATAGAAGTTCACTAACTAAAAACTTCTGTAAAAAATATGCTCTGTGATTATATATAGTCCTATTCAATTGGCCAAATCGCAATTGGATGAGACCCCATGTTTTTCTACAGAAGAAATAATAACATTCCTACATTCCTATCTGACTGCTTTGGGGGAAGGAATAACAAAGTTTTTCTTTCCACTTCATTGCCAGTAATAATAAAATGTTTCCATTGCAATGGGTATGTCTTCTAAATATACTGTACATCTTTTGTTACATACACATACTTTGTTTACTGCTCCTACAGTATTTAGTTTATATTCTGAGCTAATGTATTAAATCTTTATATTAAAATACAAATACTTCTGAGGGGTACCTGAGAAATCCTTGCCCATGAGCACTCCAGATTTAAACCCGGTTCTGCATATTCTGTCCAACTGACACTCCAGGCTTTATCTTTCTCCTAAACTTTGAGCAGAAACAACAGGAGGAACTAAAGAGAGTAGAACATGGTCAAGGCTGGAAAACTAGGAAAATGTTGGACTTTAAAAGAAGGGGGCCAGTTAATCATGTACAACTTGGAGCACACAACTGTAAAGTTCTCATAATACCATGGTGAAATACTTTTTTTAATTTTTGAAATGCAGTCTTTTTTTTCGACAGAGAAATTTATAAATAAAATGTCTGTTTACATGAGACTCTGACAAGCCCCCAGACAAACCCTCAACAACAGCTCTGTGCAGAGAGCATGAGCAGAAATAGAGTTAACCCTTCATAATTTCATTTGTACAGGGAAAGGACTGCTGAAATCAGCTATATACAACAGATGGGGCTTAACATGTCCTGCTGCATTCCTGAAGTTCATGGAGAAAATATAAATCTTTGTGCTGACTGAGACTTCACTGCTCTGTGTCAGCAGATGTTAATTATGGAACAGTCAGGAGTGTGTTTGTAAACAGACCTAAGACTGTAGATTGCTAGCTGTTATTAATGTAATTACAAAAAAAAAAAAATAGATCATTTTAAAATAGAATCTTGTGCTCTTTCACACCATGAAGAACATTTATAGTGAGGTAAATGACCCTAAAAGAGAGACAAGGTGATTTCTCATGAAAGGAGGGACTGTCCATTCAAAATAGTATGGAATCCATTTTTCTGGAATCTACTTTGTTTTGTGTCTTTGTAGTCTGATTTTTAAAATAGGTGTCAGCAGACAGTGGGAAAATGTTGACAAAGGGAATAGTAAAGGCCAGTGTACAAATACATTGAGAACAATTAGGACTGCTTACAGTAGGTGTTTTCTATTATGGTTATTTTGATGGGTACCAATCTATTTTGTTTATGTGTAGAGACAATCTACTGACACAGGTGGATATTGTGTTGGTCTGATCTCTCAAGAGGGATAGTTGAAAACTATGCAAACATTGCAGGAGGTCCTGGGGATAAAGACGACCCGAGTTACAGACTATAGTTAAGAACTGGCTCCCAAGGCTTTTGTATGAGTTTATTTTATGTTCTGTTTCAATTAAAAGAAGGAGCAGGATAGTTTCTGTAACTAATTATTACTTTACTATTATTATTATTTTTATCATTATTACATTATTACACTGTATTATTATTACCATATGAGCCATAGTATTGTTACTTTTAATATTATTTTTATTCATCAGGGATCTGAGTTATATACAAATCCAGTTTAAAGATGTCCTCAGGAATGTATCTCGTCCATAACATAAATGGATATTGCTCCTTTCATTCTTATGCATTGAAAGAAAACATAGCACAAACCAGTTGTGGCCAAATATTATGTGCAAATATAGAAAAAAAAAAAAAATATATATATATATATATATATATACATATTTGACTTGCTTTTTTCCCAAGCAGAAGCACTAGTGTTCTATTTTTGGCTAAGGCTATATAGCAGGAACTAGACATTTTAGCACAGGTTTTAGACAGCAGCATGCAATTACCAACTCCAATTCCTAAAGACCTCGATACAATGCTTTCACCTACGACACATGGACACAAACAAAAGCCTGCATAATTTTGTACTGGAAAAGTAAGAGGTGTTGCTCAGACAACTTGCTCTAAAACACTATGCTTACTTGAATTGTAGAGCAGTGAATTGTATCCGTCTCATTAGTTCTTTAGTGAAGATTAACTAAAGTGACTGCAAAGCCTGTGTTAGGGACGTGCGGTACAGCCACATTATTAGTCTGGTAGAGCTGAGTTCCTGTGGTGTCATTTAGCCCTGTAGGAGATCAGTTCTGTATCATTTACGGCATGCACAATGAACTTTAATAGCATTGCTGAAGTTGCAGAACAATAGGAATTGATGTCAGAATGCAGGTTTTAGGCTCCTCCAACGATGACATTTCAATAAAATTGTCACACGTACCATTTTTGTTCAATGATTTTACAAAATATAAGGCATTTAGCAACACACAAAAATATAATATCCCCAGGTTAACATTTTACATTTATAATTTCAATTTAATTATAGTGTACCATTTTCCAGGCTCAATTCATATTCAGATTTTACATTTTCCAGAATACTCTGTGTGTTTTTGCTAAATGCCACAAAAGTACAGTGTCAAAAATCACCACAAAATTAAATCAGCAACTTGACCAAGTCTCAACAAAATCTGTACACTCTGGTATTTATAGCAAGACTGCCATTTGGAAACTGCTTGTATCCATAGCTGACGCACATAATGTAGTGAAAGAAGCATTTAATCTGGACCCCTGAGAAATGGAAAAAAGTAATATGGTCTGATGGTTCATCATTCACCCCATGACCTATATATGAACAGGTTTACCCCAGAAGAACCTTCAACCCTCATGCTGCCAACTGTGTAAAATGGTATGGGCAGACATCATATGGGAGACATGAAGTCTGATGATTGCTCTTCATGGTTGTATAATGGTCAAGGAACACAAAGAATGAAGTAAAATGTCTTGCTTTGCCTCCCTAATTACCAAATCTAACATTGAAAGTTTGTAAAAGGTTCTAGAGCACAGATACTTGTAACTGTCACCAGATCCTGTTAGTCTATTAGATATAATGCAATCATGTGATTGTTACTTGATATGATGACATGGGGTCAAGTGACCAACATGATGACACAGGAACTTGTGATTAATATGAGTTTAGGTTACACTCTGATTTGCAGCATTTTGGTGCCAAATACCCAAATATAGTTGGAAGAGGACAAAGCAAAATATATATCATTTAGTAGATAATACACAATGTTGATTAATTCAGGCACTAAATAGGTAGATTATGTTAACTAAACATACACCATAAAAAAGGGAAGAGGCTTCGCGTTAGACGTCACTGAGGAAGACGAGGTTGGATGAAGCGTGTCAAGCTGAGATTTTAATCAGATATATTTTCTTAACAGTTCATTTTCGTTCATTTTTGGCATTTTACTAAGCATTTTATTGAGTACATCATTAATATTTAAAATGTTAAAGATTCTGCCTTAAAGGACATCAACAAAGTATAATATATATAGGTTTTAACGGTCTGAGGGCAGCAATACAAAGTATAGACCAGGACAGAGAACTGATAGGTAAATATACTGAACATAAATGGACAACATTTAAATCCTTACTAAATATACATACTTATCACCATATACCAAGTGGGAATAAAAGTAAAAGGAGTAAATCTCATCTAATGTGGCTTAACAATGATGTAAAGATCACGATACAGAGTAAAAGACATTTAAATTAAACAAACAAGAGGGGACAGAGACTGCTTTACGGGAGTACAAGGAAATCAACAAGGCTTGCAAAAGGGCTATTAGACTGGCTAAAATGGAAAATGAAAAATGAATTGCAAAAGAGAATAAGACTAACCCTAAAATATTTTTAAGTATATTAATGGGAAGAAGGCAAGGAAGGAAGCTATAGGAACATTACAATGTGACAGGCCATCTGAAAAATAGTGACCAGGAAAAGGCAGATGAGCTAAATAGGTACGTTTCTTTGGTATACATAAGGGAGGTACCAGTGGTTGGGACACTGCAACATAATGGGGCTACACTACCTTTGCCGACTAATTGGTTTACACAGGAAGTAATCCAAAAGAGGTTGGAAAAAATAAAGGTTAAGAAAGCCCTGGGTCCTGATGGAATACATCCAAGGGTACTGAGGGAACTGGGTTCTGTAATAGCCAAACCATTATATTTAATTTTTCAAGATTCACTCAACACAGCAGATTTGATACCTACATTTAAAAAGGGAGGAAGAGCAAATCTGGGGAATTATAGACCAGTGAGCCTCACTTCGGTAGTGGGGAAGCTTCTAGAAGGGTTAATAAGGGATAATATACAAGTATATGTCTATTTGAACATGATTATTAGTAGGTGTCAAAATGGATTTATGAGGGATAGGTCATTTCAAACAAATCTAATTAGTTTATATGAGGAGGTTAGTAGAAACCTGGATCAAGGAAACTCAGTGGGTGTAGTCTTTTTGAATTTTTAAAAGGCCTTTGATACAGTGCCACATGGGAGACTATTGTGCAAACTAAGGGATACAGGAATTGCAGTAAATATCTGCTCATGGATTGAGAGCTGGCTAAAAGACAAGAAGCAAAGGGTTGTTGTAAATGGAACATACTCCGATTGGACTAATGTAGTAAGTGGGGTTCAGTATTAGGTCCTCTCCTTTTTAACATACTTATTAATGAATTAGAGGTGGGACTGGAAAGTAGTGTCTCCATTTTCACTCATGACACAAAGTTGTGCAAGGTAATTAAATCAAATAATGATGTGCTTTCCCTCCAAAGGGATTTACATAAAATTTAGGAATGGGCGACTAAATGGCAGATGAGATTTAATACGAATAAATGTAAAGTTATGCATCTGCGAAGAAAAAATAGGCATGCAATTTAGAATCTTATAGGAGCAAATATAGGGGTGTCTGGTATTGAAAGTTATTTAGGAGTGCTTGTGGACAACCACCTAGGTAACAGTGCTCAATGCCAAGCAGCAGCTGCAAAGGCAAAACAAAAATCAGCATGTATTAAAGAGGGTATAGAAGCAAGGGAAGCAAATATAATTCTGCCACTATACAAATCTCTAGTACGCCCTCATTTGGAATATGGAGTACAATTTTGGGCACCACTTCATAAAAAGGACATTTTAGAGCTGGAAAAGGTACAGAGGAGGGCAAGAAAACTAATAAGGGGAATGGAGGGGCTAAGTTATGAAGAAGCTTATTTTCTCTAGAAAAAAGGCGTCTAAAAGAAGATATGATTACCTTGTATAAATACATCCAGAGTCAGTATAAAGATTTGTCAGGGGAGCTTTTTGTGCCAAGAGGTTTTCAGCTGACAAGAGGACATCCCTTGAGGTTAGAAGTAAAAAGATTCCACCTTACAGTAAAGGTGGTTAATCTGTGGAATTCTCTACCAGAGGAGGTGGTAACAGCGGATTTGATAGATAACTTTAAAAGGGGACTGGGTTTATTTTGAATTAAAAAGGGAATTCAGGGTTATCTTGGATTATTAGAGAGAGAGTATTGATCCAGGGGGAAATCCGATCATCAGTATCTGGGGTCAGGAAGGAATACATTTTTTTCCCTTTGAGACGATTGGCTAAGATTCACTTTTTTTTTTTTTTCTGTTTGCCTTCCTCTGGATTAATCAATTAATAATTAAAAATAAATAAATAAATAGTTGATTAATAATTAATAATTAATTAACAACTAATTAATTAATAATTAATCCACATATTGCAGATCAGAGGAGATCTTAAAAGGTTGAACTTGATGGACTGATAGTCTTTTTTCAACCTTAATTACTATGTAACTATGTAATATATCTAATTGAGATAATGGAATGCCCATTGACAGTTCCATTTAGAGAATATTTAATTTAGATATACATTACTGTTTTAAATACACTGCTATTATGTTATCATATTGTGTGTCCACATAGTTAGTCTCTTTCTATACTAGTATATATTCTTATGTTATGTTTGACGGCAAACTAGTACAGCTGCTATTGTATTGTTGTGTATGAATATTATATTTAGATCAAGTAATGGTTCCACAGCTCTTTAGGTGGTGAGTAGCACATTATAAAGTCCCATAAATAGCATTGGGGGAATTTACTAAGCACCTCGAGTGCATCTCATTGTTTATCCCTTGATATGCTATGCACTATTTCCTATGGAGAATACAGCCCTTTTCACCTGATCTCAGCCCTCATCCCAGATTACAAAATGTCTATTAAATCCCTGCCATGCGTATTTTGCAGAGAGAAATAATACATATTACTTGACAAAGGGGAAATCTTTCTTTCAATTGAGGGGGTCTCCTGTCTCATAATCTATTATGTGATTGCCATCGTCATTTCCATGAGTACTTCTGTATTGCCTTACAAGGCAAGGGTAAAAGTGAGCTATTCAATGTGTTCTAAAATATTTTTGTTTACATGACACCCCTTATTTGAATGAGACTAATCCTCTCTGGGTCTTTCTTTGCTCGTATTTCTTTTTTGCAAACATGGCCAATAGGGTAATCTAGTCATGGCTGTCATAATATAGTAGGGATGTATAAAATGATTTAATCTAACTAAACATATTTTACTTTCAATATTCTATAATATATTCATCCAGTTGGCTCAACTGCGTGAGTGCAAACACAATGCCAGAAGTAGTTAAAGGACCCCTGAATTGTTTGTTTAAGTTGAATCAGAAGCAGATTATTTTATGAATAAAGTATAATATATATTATTGTACAGTACCCAAAACTTTCCTAATTATACATGGATTCCAATATGTATTTAATATATATACCGTATATATACATTATATGTACCTGTTATTTATATGTGAACATACTGTATATATGATGTAAGTATAATTAGGTTTTTTTTAATGGAAGAATTGTGTGTGCTGTCCAGTAGTATATATTATTTTATTTGTCTAATAAAGTGCTCCTTTCCTGCTAAGAGCTGAATGTAAGTGGATTCTGTCCAGCGGTGTGAATGGCTCCATCCCCACCAGTGACATCATCTGTGCATATACTATTGCAAGAATTATCTAAACAAGATGGAGGAGTTTATCTGTGAGGAAGAACGCAAGATATAAAATGGTACCCCTATACTGGGTAATATAAGTGGCAAAATAAAGCAAGTAAGCCTAAACTATTTTATATCTTTCACTTAAAATATAGAAGACATTGATTTTCACGAATCAGTAATTGATTAAATCTAATAATATTTTTTAGTCAAGCTATCAGTTGCCTTACGTTCTCTGCTGATCGCCCGAGCAAGACTTGTGTAAGATCTATTGTGCAAGACTTAAATGCAGATGGGTATAGTGCCCTCTACCTTTCTTGACATCACTCTTCTCACTGCTACTAGGAGAATGCAGGCTGAGATGTCACAAAGCATACATGAGAACTAACTCCAAAGTCTGAGCTGGCTCTAAAGTTTAAGTGTTTTCCTAACATTCCTATTTACATAAAACAGAAAGTGAATATGAATGAGTTACACCATAACTACAGCAATGTTTTCACCTCTTCACATCATGCTTACAACACTTGAAAATAGGTGACATGCTATTACAATATACAAAAATGTAAATTAGCCTTACTTTGTATCTACTATTGTTGTTTTTAACTGATCAACTTTAAATGCACAGGAAGCTTTTGGACAATGCAAATATGATAGCAAAAGCTGTTAGTTCTTTCAAAAGGAATCATAGAAAGTTCATTCAAATACAAGGACACAACTCCTGAGAAAGTAGGAGAATAAATCAGCTAGAAGTGAAAACAAAAACCTGTTGCCATGGATTAAAGTTAAAAATGTTGTGCAAATTTTTTTTTTTTTTTGCTTTCTAATACATTTTGCACAATATCAAATTCCAAAAGACCATGAGCCTCATTCAATTAGGAGGCCGTAACTTATGGAATGTAGTCCATATGTCTGCGGGCCTCCTCCGAACCCGCAGGGCGCTCGATTTACGGTGCTATTCAATTCGGGAAGACTGCAAGTTATGGGCCGATAGCGAAATTCGGAAACCATGCCATTGTATGTAGCATTTGCGAGCTTGAACAGATCAATTAACCAAGGCCTTAACTCCTGAGATAGAAACAGCCAATAGAAACAGAGATCGTCATCATTACATCAATGGAAAATGTAGTTTGGATTTCAAAGTCCTACGGGCTTCAATTACGAGTTATGATCGGACCCACATTCCAGATATAATGCAATATTGATAAAGCAGTTAATATGATATTCTATTACATGCAAGTTCCATTATATGCATTAACACAGTGATTGCTGGGATCGATATAACACAGAAATCAAACATAAAATTATGTATTTTTGGGGGCCGATTTGCGAGCTTTCCCTGTTAATAAGAGTACAGTATTGCTTTTTTACTTGCTTTAAAGTGCTCAGGACATGTCATTAAGCCCTTTGCGATTCCTCCTTGGTACTTGTGGTTCGACTTTTGCCATTTGCGGCCTTGACGGCTTGCTTTGAGAGGGGGAATCAGAGCAATTGAATAGCGATTTGCGATTTTAGCCTTCACAACTCTTGCAGACGTGAAAGATCAGAGGCTTGGAGGGGCATTAACTTGCAATGAATCAGTGGCCGGAGCCTGTAACTCGATCGGAGCCTGCAAAATTCCAAAGCCCGGATCTAACAAATCTCAATTGAATGAGGCTCCATATGTATAAAAAACTTGACCACAGTGGCTCTTTTAAGATTTTAATGTCGTGACCTCACTTATATGACCAGCTCACTTTTAAGTAGACACTAACGATACAGAGCACCGTTCCCATTTTCTGGAAACTATATATTTTCTCCCTGATATCCAGTTGATTATAATTACTGGAAAATCAACACAAAAACTGCTTTTCACTTTTTACTTGCGCACAGAAAAACATTTACGAAATGGCTTGAGTGTCGGTGATAATATTTTTATTTATATTACCCCAAACAAGTACACATTTCCGTAGTAGACTCAGATGACTCATGTCTGCACACTGCATAAGGAACCATTACAGAGCAATTTTGTTTTGTCAGGAAAGTTATAAATGGAGCCTGCAGGCCATTTGACTGGATCAAACGCGGGGCAGAGGAGTTTGTGTCTTCATATGCAGTGAGGATATTTTTTTAAATGGCTTTTTCAGAAATGCTGAAATTGTGTCTTATCAGGCGTCCCCTGTGTATAGATATCAGAACCTCAATTGCTAAAGTTGAGTGTAAATTATGAGCAAGTAAATGGTGACAGAAGAATGAATGTGCTTTCTGGCGGCCGCTGCCTCTTTCAGGGCACTGCATCTCCGAGATCTGATATTCTGTAAATAACTAGCTGATTTGCAAGCCACATAATCCAAATGGTGTTCGGCTGACTGCATTAGCTTTAACGTTTCCAAGCAATAATTTAAAACCAGGCTGTAAAATGCATTGTGGAAGGAAAGGAGATTAGATTATGCTAATTAACACTGGGCTATTAGGACTATAACAGTGCAATAGCTCCCTTAGGCAATGACACGAACGGTTGCCATTAAACTGGGCTCTGATACTGTGTAAACCCCTTAGCTCTGGGCAATAAAAATAAGATTGTCAGCTCTTTTTTATGTTAAGGCTTGTTAAAGTGGACCTTTTTTTTAATTAAAGGGAAATTGTTGAACCAAATTTTACATCACACATTTAAAACATTTTTTTGACCAGTATGTGATCTGAGGTTTAGAAAAATTACATGAAAGTTGCACTGATGGGAATTGTTTCAACTTGTACTATGATCTAAAGTGAAAGGAATCACAATTTTGACAGACATGGCACTGGACTCGGAAGTTTCACATCTACCGTATATAATTTTTATGTGGTGCACTACTGCTGGAAATGCTAGATTAATTAAATTGGAAGAGAAGATGGCAGTTTATTGTGCATAATATAATTAATGAAGTGGGAGAAAGCATTTGAGAAACAATTTTACATTCATATAGCTCTGATTGATTACCATTCTGTGGATGTATATCTCACTAAGCAAACTAAACTAACATAGAAACAGATTTTATGGCAAATACGATGTAGAAGGCCATTCATATATGCCAGTATTATCTACCTAAAGCTTCATTAACATGTAGGATATCTTTATGATTATCTCAGACATGCTTACATTCCTTAACTGTGTTCAAGGCCATCAACAGAAAGCTTAGGGCTCAGTAATATGTAACAGCCAGAGCACCCAAACCCACATTTTTGGCTCCTCCCAAGTTTCAAGTACAGTATATATTTAGTTTTTTAACTTGTTTTAGACATTCAAATGTGAACACAAATGTACTATTTATTTACTATACTACTGTACGGTGGAGGGCTTCTATCGCTCTTTTGCCCACCATATATTAAACGATTGTTGTGGAACTACCTACCTATAAGGTACACAACACAAGCTGGGATCCCATCCCATACTGATGATAGCCACTATATATAATTTATTTATACATAAAATATCACACATGGAACCAAATCCTACACAGTGAAGCTAGTGAATTGCTTGCTTCAGTTAGAGATAGTACTGTAAGTATCCCTATAGTGTGATATGCATTATGAAACTTAAATCTGGCAATGGTATCCTCAGTTAACTATTAGATGGAAATGTCCACATGTGTGGAATCTAAATTAAATGAAAATGAAAATAAAGTGTTCCTCAGAAATAAAGATTAAATACCAAATGATTACATATTGAACATGTAACATTTGCATTTGTGATGCAATAATTTATGTAGGTTATAAACAACTCAGGAGTCTTTAGGGCCCTCCTTTTATGGCACAACATATACCAATACTCTCTGTACTTATCTGATGGCCTATCTTCTATCGGCTGGAGGGCTCTTCCGTTTATCTGCTACTGACCCTTATCTGACCCTAGCATTGTTAACTAGGGATTTTAGCATGCAACACCCCTTACCACCCCACACCACCTCCTAGCACTCAATAAATACTCATAGGCTTAATACAGCAAATTAAAATAATCGTCCAATAGAACAAGTAGTGTTTTCCCACCATCACATATATATAGTTGTGAGCATGCGGGCTGTTGCTAACGCTGCAGGCTCGCCAAAGGCACTCCTTGCCAGCAACTGCGGACCTTGCAAAATTACGGAGTTACGAAACAAAAATACGAGACGCGCTACGACCCATTACGACCTCCCAAAAAACGCCCGAAAGCCGCGCACATGAAAACATGAGAAACACAATAAATACACACAACAAATACATAAAAAGCTTACCGACAGCAAGGGGTGGCACTCAGGACCTCGAAAACTGAAGTTACACCTCAATTTAACTCCAAATAAAAGAGTTTAGACACCCGAAAATCCCCTAAGCAAGAGAAAAAATGGCAGTCGGAAAAAAAAAAAAACGAGGCTACAGCACTCTAAAGACGCAAAATACCACCAAACACCTACGGATACAGCCGTATACCTCACATTAGGCGCTATTTTAGAACACTAACTTATACAATCCAGAAGTACACAGCTACAATAACGGATTTGGCTCGCGCACGCACACTATTTACACTACCCACTGCACACATTCATGACGCTTACACAGCAGCTCCACAGCACTGATGCTGCAGCAACATGAAAACAGGTTGCCAGCTCTTCAACACAATGCTTCCTGCATATATTACTTCACAATAGATAAAGTATATTAATTTCTTATTTTATCAATTATTCATTGCCATACCAAAAAAAAACACCAACGCTGCTCATAGCACACAAACAACCAAGAGCCTCGCAATGAGTGCCGAAGGCACTCACTGCGAGCCACGTGATGAGCGCCGAAGGCGCTCAGCGCCAGGCTCGCAATGAGCACAGAAGGATCTTAAAACACCAACAAAATTAATTTTGCACACAAACAACATTACCTGCCTTACAATATTATTGCCGCCATTTTTTTAAAGGGCAAGTCGCTAGTCATAATAATAATAACAACCTATGTGGGCAAGCACACCTGCCATAAGAGCAAAGCATTTATTTAAATGCGTGCACACCTCCACAGAATATTTTACCTGCTTAAACCACTCAAACAACCCAAATTAGGTGAAAAGGTTGGGAGAAACCTTAATCCTACTCTAATCCCCATTAACAGTGAAACTGGTATAGATGACTGAGCACTGTGGCAGACTGGTGGCAGAGGAACGATCTAAACACAAGAAGCAGCTACCTCTACCGAATGGCCATGGATGAACTGAGAGACAAGATTCTTACCCAGGGGTTGGTACTACATGAAACATAAACCTTGTTCAGCTGACTGAGCACTGTGACAGTTACTAATTCAGAAATGCAAAAAGCCTTAAGAAAAGCTAAAGAGAACGTTACCTGAATTGATAATGAAACCATAGTCATGCCTCCTTTTTCCACTTGAGAAACGGTTTCCTGTGAGCTTGATGCTACTGAGTTAACACTAGTTTATGTCTGAGGGGGTACCGAAACCTTACCTACATTGGGCTTCAGAAGTGTGCCCATCCAGCTTGTAAACCAAATCTAAAAAGCCCCTTAAAAAAAAACTGATCATTTGTGTTCCACTCAAGTATAATTAATACATTATGTACGTGTGATGAATGTGTGGTATGTTGGAAGTGTAATAGACTCACCGAAGGGACCTGCTGTAAGAGATGTGTCTCCTGCTACCAATGCCTAATGCTCAGACTCTCTGTCCAGATGCTCCCGTTGCTGCTATTGATCAATGGCACAATCCCCCAGTTACTGATATGGCTACTTAATGACATCATAATTATCCCTGTTACCAAGATTCCTGGTCCTTCTTGGGGTGTGCTCTATTTGTAGTGCATTTGAGTGAGCTACAATATTAGCATTAGCATCAGTGTTCTCAATTGATTCACCATGTCCCTAGTCAAGAGCAGATGAAATATTAGGTAGGCCATGCCATGTCCCTAGTCAAGAGCAGATTAAATATTAAGTAGGCCATGGGTTACTCTACATACATAAAGTTGTCCAATGGCTTGTATGTCCCTTGTGTAGGGGATGGACCTACAGTTGCCTTGGCTGTGCGAGACCTCAGACCCGTGCTTTACCAGGAGCTGCTGGTCCCGCTATGACATGGCCAACACATCAAAGCCATAATGAACAATGGGACAGCAACAGGCCCTGAGGCTGAAATAGGTGCAGTGGCATTGGAGGTAAGCTGATGGAGAAAGCAGAGGCAATCATGTGACCGGCTGCATTGCTCTGCCTGGGCCTCCTAAATAGGGAAGGTGTTGGTCATAACAGACATTCCAGAAAGAGGGCCTTACAGCAAGTCAGATAATACAGAAAGAGAGGATAGAGATAGGACAAATGAGCACAGAGGTAGTTAGCCAAAAGAAGGTGAGGCAGAGACATGGGACAGAGTGGTAAATGAGGCAAGCCAGTCAGTGTATGGAACTAAGGCAGCAGATCTAAACTGGAAAGTAAGGGCTTCAACAGTAGGAAAGGACATGACAACTGACAGAGAGGTAACATGGACCCCTTATGGCATAAAAAATATTAGCCATATGGAGTTTTTTTAAGGGCGCGTCCTCACCTTATATAAATTCTGCAGTTTCCGATTGGCTGAAATATGTGGTAATTATATTTCAGCCAATCAGAATGGAGTTTTTTAGTTACTGCTGCCCCATATCTGATTGGTTTAAAGCAGGGGTGTCCAAACTTGGTCCTGCTGGGCTGCACACAGGCCTGGATTTGTGGATATCCTTGCTGCAAGCAGGTGAGACTATTGCTTCTTCAGTCTCACCTGTGCACAGAAAGGAAGTCCCCAAATCCAGGCCTGAGTGTGGCCCTCCAGGACCAAGTTTGGACACCCCTGGTTTAAAGTCTAACCAATCATAATCCGCAGAAATCAGCATGGCAGCGCTGGCTTATCCAGTGCTGAAGAGTGAGTACAAGGTCTTGATGAATGTTGCTGGAGGGTGTGAAGAGGATAGGTAAAGTATATTTTCTCTCAATGCAAGTTTAATGCATTTTTTATTTATTATTTAGTTTCTCTGTATTCTATTCTATATTAAAGGTTAGTGACTATGGGGTCCATATGGAACATGCTAAGTATGGAACAAGTGAAGTATATAACAAGACAATGACATTAGCAGGTATCTAAGCATGAACATAAAACCATGTTTAAAGAAAATCTACATTTTAGCAGTGTCTGCAAGAGTATAGAAGACTGTTGTGACACTAATCATTCCTGTTCAAGACATGATGGGTCAGTACAGAACAGATAAAGTCAGACTTTTTAAGCGTGTTTTAAGCGTGATTGCCTGCTTCTGAGCATGCGTGGAGCATTTGAATCATGTAAGGAGACAACATTCATGAATGGATGAAAAATTAAGAAATCACAGACTCAGGGGCTCATTCAATTGTGATTTGGCCAATTGAATAGGGCTCTATATAATCTCAGAACATATTTCTATACAGAAGTTTTTAGTTAGTGAAGACTTTGCTTTTAGATAGAAGTTCACTAAAAACTTCTGTAAAAAAAATATGCTATGTGCTTTTATAGAGCCCTATTCAATTGGCTAAATCGCAATTGAATGAGGCCCTCAGACTCCAAAGCCCTCATTCAATTGCAATTTTGCCAATTGAATAGGGCTCTAGTATAAGCACAGAGCATATTTTTTTAAAGAAGTTTTTAGTTAGTAAACATCTATCCAAAAGCAAGGTCTTCACTAACTAAAAACTTCTTTAAAAAAATATGCTATGTGCTTATTTAGAGCCCTATTCAATTGTGCAAATTGCAATTGAATGAGGGCCCAAGCCAGGATGGAAGAGACACAACCAGTGTTTGTTCAAATTAAAGCTTTCTCCAAAAAAATGGTTTTATGCTCATGACCTACATAGCTGCACATATTGTAAGTTTGGTACATACTTCACAAAGGGATGTTTTTTTCTAAACTATATTGTTCTTTAACATAAATGAAAATGTGTCTTTTTTAAAATGTATTCATGTGAAGATCTTTACAGATAGACTTTTAACAAATAAATAAAAAGTTCAGTCAAACAGGACCAATATTTCATATTTCCAGCCATCAATCCTTCTTTATACTGAAAAACGCCATTCTTACAGACTCATTTTCTGCAGAATATGGCTGCAGTATTATAACTGCCAGTAATGTAGCTTGTTTTCAGCTGCACCTCTACAATATTAATCTGCTGGAAATTGTTGATCTTCTTGAGATACTAACACATTTTTTTTCAACATATAATCTCATTGGGGTTTATTTTCACTTGGCTGAGTTTTAAGCAAAGTAATTGCATATGATCTAATTGACAGTATCACTCGTAACTCAATCACACCTATTCCTTATGCACCAATCAATAACGTTATGCTGCCAGACGGGAGATCCTAATGTTCTCCAATTAATTAAGTTTGGAAGCTGTTAAAGTGACTAATTTGTCTATATTGTGAGAATGCTGAGAATACTCTCTGGCTTTATTGCAACTGTTTTCGTGTTTTTTTCCTCATCTCTCTTCTTCAACCTTTAACTGCACAGTGCAATGTAATGGATTGCTGTGTTGCATAGTATCCCCATTTCATGCTACAGAATTAAAGGGGTACAGCAGAGGTTCCAAATATAGTATAAATTAAATTCTAAGCAATAAAAAGTACTTTATGTATTGAATTAAGTAAAAACATGATTTATTTTACAGTAACTTACTTTAAAGTTGCTGTTTTTACCAGAAATTCTGCACCTTCCATGAAACATGTTATCTTAAAATGATGGTCAGTAAATGATTATTATTCCTTAGAGGTCTCACTGCACTGTTTTCAGTTTAAAGCTGTATGACTTTGAGAAAAATGAGCATGAGCAGTCCTCGGAGAGTAATTATACTACTCTGCACATGTTTAATTATCTTAATGTTGTATGACTTTATATTGAAAACAATGCAGCCAGATCATAATGGTATAATTAGGAATTTTTGGTAATCATCACACAACCAATGAGACTTGTTGGATAGCTCAGAAAGGTAAATATTTGCATATATACAAAATAAACTTACTGTAAGAAAATGCATTTTTAATAACATTCAATTGTTAAAGTACTTTTTATTAGTTATAGTTTAAATTATACCATATTTGAAACTTCCACTGTGTCCCTTACATGGACTACTACTGAAACAAACTGTAATTGTACAGAAAACAATGCCACTAGTACTGGAGTGCTGTTAGTTAGACTCTTTGTACTGTGCCACCAAGATTCTTCCTTTGCATCAGCAAGTTGGCGCCACCAACTGAACAAAAACTTCAGGATCCAGGAGATCACAAGCCCTTGGAAGCAGGGCTGTTACACTTGATAAATGATCCTTAAAACACTTAAATACACTCCCAGATAGCACAGCCAGTCAGGAAAACCAATATAGTTCAATTTGATACTCTCATTTACAGCCTTAGTACACAGGAAGCCCTCTGCTGCCCTGGTGCCTACATGGATTTGTGGGCACTTCCCTACATTTAGATTCACAAGACATATAGTATACAATGACCTCTTCCAGTCTCTCCCAATGAAGCTATTTAGTAAATTTTAAATAGTTTGAGTCCAGTAATAGTTCAAAATAATTATTATAGCTCCCTCCTTTGGTCCACAATACCAGAGTTGCCCATTATTAAAGCCTCCTGATTAAGTTGTTTTCTCAGGAACAATTTAATAACACACATGGATCCCGATTCAATTAGAAGCCTGCATCTCGCATTATACAGGCCATATGTCTGCGGGCCTACTGCGGGCTTGAACGCTGCTACAATTCTGGTGCTATTAAATTTTAAAAGCCTGCAAGTGATGGGCCACACGCCGAAGCCATGAACCACGCACTCGTGCGTAGAAATTCAGGGCGGGAACATGATCAATTAGGCAAGGGCGTAAACAGCCAATAGAAAATTAGACCACCATCATTATGACGGTAAAACATGCAAAAAACTAAATAATAAAAATAAATGCCAGAGAAACGACGACTTGCAAATATAAGCATTTAACGGCCGAATTGCCAAACTGCAAAAACACACAAATATGCGTCAAATTTACTTACACATTCACACACAGCTCAGGGGGAGTGCCAGGGAGCCTGTGAGTCAGCTTTCAAGTTAATTTGAGGCTTATTTTGGCTTTTTTTTTTTTTTGATTGAAAATTGCAGAAGAGGGGGGGGATGTAAATACCAGCCCTAAGCACTAAGACTTAACGCAAAACAGTAACACTTAATACAAGGCAGGAACATTTAAGGGTACTCAAGTGTGAGCCCTATAAAAGACGGGGAGGCTTGCAATGAGCGCTCATCGTAACACTTACAAGGAGCGCAAAAGGTTAGTCAGTTGTGGCTTGCAATGAGAGCCAAAGGCGCTCATTGTGAGCCAAGCGAGAGTGCCGAAGGCGCCCCGCGCGGGGCTTGCAATAAGCGCCGAAGCTGCTCAGAGAGGCTATAACCTCACATTCGGTGGCAAACAGCATTACCATGGCTTCAAATTTTATTGCCGTAATTTTTTGACGGGCAAGTCTCTAGTATAGATATAAAGAGGGATGAGAAAATCCTAACAGTTTAAATACAGCACTGGTGTTAGCCATGGATATAGATGGATTATGGAAGAATATATCTACTGTTAAAATGTAATCTATTCATATCAGTGAAAACTAGATTTATTATGTCACATAGTATAACCCAGTTAAAATGTGGGGGATCTGAAAGCCAGTCCCCATGCGCATTGGAAGGTAAATCAGGTGGCCCCCAGTGAAAAAGGTTGAGTGGCTCTTATGGAGATGAAACATCACACATTGACACAACTACATTGACAAGTATGTTCAAGGGCTGTAGGTGACATCCAGCATTACCCATGATGCTCATAGGACTGATGCCTATTTAACACCATTACATATAATTTATGGAATGTTTCTGCCATACAGAGAGCAAGATATGTTCATTTACTGCCAAGCAGCACAGCCCACAGAGGGTGAGATTGACATCCCACTAAGAAAGATAGCTGCCTCAGTATTATGTGTAGGAACAGATAAAATAAGCAAAATTCCATAAATGGAATTTTGCTTGTACAGTGTAAAGCAAGTCTTATTGTGATGCTTGCTTGAGTCTCTATAATGGGCATACTGAAAGTATATAACAAGTACTGAGTAGGACATCAGTGTGAGGGAAGAACTATCATTTGTGTGTTGTCCTCTAATAATGTAGAATTTGCCTCAAACTGTTGATCCCATGGGTGCATACATAGCAAATTTAAGGTATTTTATGATATTTGGTTATAGCTTTTTATACTTGATAAAAATGCATTAAACATAATTATAGACTTTCTTAAAATAACAAAACAAAGATTTGCAAACTGTAAAGGTCCACAATGTTTGTATTTAGGTCACAAAGCCAGTTACAATGTTCAAACACTAGTATATAGCTGCTCTTCATATAATTCTTCTGTGTTTCACAGTATGTGTTAAAAAATAACACACCTGCATATTTCATAAGCAAGTTCAACACAGCAACCACAACAGTGCAATTATACAAACATTTGTGATTAGGCTATTGCAAAGAGTTATTACATTTTCTTTAAGGTCATATGCTGCTTCCATTTGAGCCGAAAATGGAAAAAATCCACAGTATCAATCTGTGACCTCAATTTTGCTGGCGGATTTCCCAGGTCAGTGAGAGCAAAGCTTTCATTTTTATTTGAAATCCCACCAGTTGCAATATACAGAAATTTGTACTATGGGGAAAGATCCAGGGCATCGACTACAACAGAGCCTTCATACACTCAACAAGGAAGAATTGATAGACTCTGACAATTTCTAAGTTAGTTGACTGTGTAGTTCTTTTGTTTATTTATTTTCTTCAAATGATTTTTTGTTTTTTGCGTTCAAGTTAAACAAGAAAACGGCTTTGGTTAATCTCAGTGGTCCTTCCAAAAAGTAATCATGACAGTCGGAGCTTTGGGAGAAAAACAACACTGAGAGGTATAGGGTAAAACTGGCTTGAAGTGGTGAATGCCCTTAGGATATTATTAGGAAATAAAAGCTTCAAAGTCAGTTACATTTCATTGCTAAAGGTCCAGTGTACAATGAAAAATTATATGTTGCAAAGCACTAAGACAGACTAAAAGCATCATTAGATAGGAAACAAGTTATAAAGCTAGATTTAATTGTAAATAACAAATAACTGATGCATCTGTTACTGCCTGGAGGCATCCATGATACTTAGTGAAGGATGTGTGTGGAAGAGTTTGGTAAAGCTTGCAGTTATTGTGAATGCCGCCTGCTTCTGTGCCTGTGTGGGGGAAGTGTGTAGATGTTAAATTCTAAAATATCCAATTATTTCACATATCCACTTTCCTCCTCTCCCACCCTCCTTTAACACAAGAAGAGTTGAAAAGAAACAAGATGGAACCTTCTATATATAAACATTTTTTTTTTTGTATTCGTAGCTTACCTGGTGGCTAATATTGTTAGTTTGTAACATTGTTTACAAAAGTGTGCAGTTTTTCTTGGACTACTGTACACTGGCTCTTTACCATTTTACAATGGATCCTTGAATAAAGAGAAATGATACTGTTATTGTAGTTTGTATACAGAGATTCAAAGCTTATTACTTGCATCTGCACGGCAGAGTAGAAATTCTGTTTATTTGTTGGACGGCTTATCGAGCTGATGACAAAATAAAACAACCTGAGAGAAAACTCATGTGACCACTCCTGTTAAACTACAATATGAAAAGTTGATATTCATAAAAGGGTACTGAGTTCTCCAGTGGACCGGGATTGCTCTGACCTCTCTACTATGACCTACTCATCTTGGCTGATCCTGCATGGTATAGCTCACAGCTTCATTGAGCTACACAAGCCGCTTTACCATGACAATGTAGGGATCCAGAAGGGGAGGATGTTGGTAGGTTCTAAATAAATCATTGCTGAGATATCCACCATTGCTTGTGGTGCATACTAATCAGCTGCTATGATGTGCTCAGTGTTGCACATTTCTTTGTACATAAACAAGCAAGAACAACCTACCTATATTTTGATGCAGTTATATCCTCTTCCCCACACTCATCAAGCAGCAATGAAAAACAAATGAGTAGTATACTAGCTGTACATTAGTATAATAATGCAAAACAAGCAATGCTGAATATCTCACTAATTATTCACTATAGAAAAAATATCTAGGGTATTAGCGATTATTTAATGCTCGTTTAGAAGAAACAAACGCATTGTTAGGGTGGCAGTGTCTCTTTACGTTTCTTTTACACATACAATAGAGAAGATTAACTATCACATATATAGTTGTCAGTGCAAGAATGTTGGTCACAGGGTTGTGGGGTTGTCACACTTTGCAAGCCCGGTTGCGGCACATAGGGTGAGCCTGGCAATGGTGAGCCTGGTGAATCGAAGCAAGCCGTTGAAGCAAGCGGGACTTAGGCTGCAATGAGCGCTGAAGGCACTCATTGCACTGCGAGCCTTGCGAAGCGAGGCGAGCAGTTGAAGCACCCGGGACTTAGGCTGCAATAAACACCAAATGCGCTCATTGCATTGCGAGCCTTGCAAAGCAAGGTGAGCAGTTCAGGCACATGGTACTTAGCTGCAATGAGCGCCGAAGGTGCTCATTGCAGGGGTGATGAGTGCTGCAGGCGCTCATCCACAAGTTCAGGCATGCGGGACTTAGCTGCAATGAGCGCCGCAGGATCTCATCCACAGACACGCACGACTTAGCTGCAATGACTTAGCGACACCCGCAAAATGACGGCCCATATGACTTGGGACCCAAAGCAAGTACAGTGCATGGAACGCTCTTGGACTTTCCAGCTCGCAAAATAAGACTTTAACGGCCGAACCACCAAATGGAAAAGGACTGCAAAAAACACAAATATGCCTCAAATTAACTTACACACTCACACAAAGCATAGGGGGAGAGCCAGGGAGCCTGTGAGTGAGATGGAAGTTAATTTGAGCCAGATTTTGCCTATTTTCACGATCAAAAATCACTGAAGCAATAAAAAAAGACAGAAGAACGTAAATACGAGCCCTAAGCACTAAGACTTAACACAATCCAGTAACACTTAATACAAGCCAATAACATTTAACTCAAGCCACTAAAACTTCACCCAAGGCAGTAACACTTAACCCAAGCCACTAACTCTTAACCCAAGGTAGTACACTCAATGAGCGCCGAAGGGGTTCAGAGGGCCCATATCCTCGCATTGTGTGGCAAACAGCATTGCCAGGCTTACCATTTTACTCCTGATCATTTTTGATGGCCAGGTAGCTAGTCTACGTAATAGTTATGGTACTTGACTGGTTTGCCAGTTACTGCTCCATGTTTAAAGAGAGAGGGATCCACAACTAGAAGCAAATATTGTGTTCCACTTCTGTTAATGTATAGCTCAATTGCTCAATTGCTAAACTATGGCAGCCACAATTATTTTGAGTTTTTGATAAGCTAACATGACGTAATATACTGAGGTCTTGAACTTTTACACATATAATATTGAACTTTTATATAACAGCAGCTTGTGTTTAGGTAGAACCTAAAAAAACAGAGGGATACCCCGAACCCTTCATCCTCCCACAACCAGGTCTGTCTAAGCCTGAATAGAGGAAGAAAATCTTTTGTCACTGAGGAAGGTGCAGATTACAGCAGCGAAATGCGTCAAATGCAAAAGCTCGCATTTGTAGGGTGCACATTGTAATCGTGCACGCATTTGTCGGGTTGCTGTTCTGTTGCCGCGCATTTGTTGGAGCGCAGTTATCAAGCTTGCTAAAATAGTACTACCCTTGTGCTTACTATAAGTCATTGGCGTTACTGGTAGAATTTGGACGCTGTATTGGAAAATGTGAAATGGTAAACTCAGGAGGTATATTTGAGGTTTGACCCTGGTACTGACGTCTGAGGTGCCTGGATCATTAACACCGGTGACCTCATTATATTTATTTTCATTCCCCTCTTTATGGATTTAACAAAGAGGTACCCCCAATGCACAATTGCGACCCATGCAGGCTGCTGCAATCGTGACAGCAGAATGGGCCCGTGCCTGCAATAATTCTAGTTGCCAGTGCCTGTAAGAGCCCAAATACAGCCTGTCCATGCAAGAGCCAAAATTGAGCCCAAGTCCAGACTGTTCCTATAATAGTTCAAGTCCAGCCTGTGTCTGTCAGAGCCCAAATTGAGCCCATCCAGCCTGTGCTTGTAAGAGCTGAAGTGCAGCCTGTGCCTGTCAGAGCCGAAATCCTGCCTGTGTCTGCAAGAGCCCAAATTGAGCCAAAGCCAAGCCTGGGCCTTCAAGAGCCCAAACTGAGCCCAAGTCCAGCCTGTGCCTGCAATAAGTCTAGTCGCCAGTACCTGTAAGAGCCCAAATACAGCCTGTGCCTGAAAGAGCCAAAATTTAGCCCAAGTCTAGCATGTGCCTGTCAGAGCCCAAATCCAGTCTGTGCCTGCAAGAGCCCAAATTGAGCCCAAGTCCAGCCTGTGCCTGCAAGAGCTCAAGTCCAGTTTGTGCCTGCCAGAGACCAAATTCAGCCTGTGCCTGTAAGAGCCCAAATATAGCCTGTGCCTGTAAAGCCCAAATCCAGCCTGTGTCTGCTAGAGCCCAAACTGAGCCCAAGTCCAGCCTGCACCTACATCATGACTTCAAGAAAGGCTACCACTCAGCAGAATAAAAGAGAGAATCACCATAGAATGTAAAAAAGAGATAATAGCCAAGTATGATGGTGGTAGCCGCATCTGTGATCTCGCTGTTGAGTTAAAAATGCCAAGAACAACAATTGCTAGCATTCTGAAAAATAAGGAAGCCATTAAGTGAGCTGATGTGGCTAGAGGTGTGAGTACCATCACCAAGCAACAGTGAAAGACATTGGAGGAAGTTTAGAAATTATTGTACGTTTTGATAAATGAAAAACAATTAGAGGGTGATAACATTTCCCAGGCACTGATGTGCGAGAAAGCCAAACAACTGCATGCTGATCTGACAAAAGACAAGCCTACAGCAAGTGGTGAGAGCTGTGAAGAATTTAAAGCCAGTCACGGTAGGTTTGAGAAATTAAGAAAGAGAACTGGCATTCACTGCATGGTGAGGCATGGAGAGGCAACCAGTGCCGACAAAGAAGCATGTAGAAGTTGAGGCTTTTGTTCCACAACAAGTGTTTATCTGTGATGAGACTGGGTTATTTTGCAGGAACTTCAGAGAGAGCAGCAAGAGGGATTGGCTGATGAACTTTCTTCTTCAGGTGAAGAGGAGGGAAGGGAG
This sequence comes from Discoglossus pictus, assembly GCA_027410445.1. Taxonomy (NCBI): domain Eukaryota; kingdom Metazoa; phylum Chordata; class Amphibia; order Anura; family Alytidae; genus Discoglossus; species Discoglossus pictus. The sequence goes on along the minus strand of CM050164.1, from coordinate 217,156,199 downwards.
GAAGCACTGCTGCACTCATCAAAGAAATGTGTGCTTAATGGGCTGTATTTTTTACACTATCACCCTGACAAAGCTCAAGCAAGCCTTTGACTTGTTTAATGATAAAGCCATGCAGTTGTGTTAAGAGACACAAAGGACAAACATTACTTGTGCAAGTGTCTGATGTTGCAACGTAGAGGACTCCACTTCCAAGCAGTAACCTGTCTGCTCCTTCTCTTCCTTTACATTGCCCCCATACCATTTGGCCCTCAAATCCTCTAGGACTTTAAGTGCAGTTAAATCCTCTGTTATTGATCAGTTAAAGTGAAGTTAAATTCTAAGTTATGTAATTATTGTTGTTTAGTAATGCCTGTTTAGTTTTAAGGTTTTGTTCAAAGTACAATGTGAGAAAATGTGAAAAATATGGTGTCCAGGAAAGCATTATTTCAATTTACATTGATTCCTATAGGGAATGCTACCTCGGCTTAAGTTGATTTTGTTTTACATTGTGCCGTCCGGAACGGATTAACTACTTAATCCACTGTATGTATATATATATATATATATATATATATATATATATATATATATATATAAATTTGAGACTACAATGTACCTTTAATATATTTGAATATTTCTACAAAGTTCCAGTTATTTTTTTCATATTTCATCATTAAATTTATAACTTTTTAAATTTTACACTTGATAAAATGTCTTTCTTTCAGAGGTTGCTTTTTTATTTTTTGGTGTTTTGTCTTCAAATTTGCCACATGAGGCCTCCTTAATCTACATTAAAATTAGAGTAAATGTAGTGCCTATGATTCACAGATTTACTAATGAATATTGATGTACAGGGTTTATAAGGGATAATTTCACCTGTGAATAAGCAAAGCAAAGACAAATGACAGTATTGGCATTGAAACTACACTATTAATGGTAAGAAAATCCCCTTAGTAAATAGCATTCTTGTGTTTATTCTTAGATATAGCCTGTATATAGAGTTTCTTTCATGTATATATTAGTAAAACCTAAAACCTAAACAATCTGCAGATGCCCTCTTTAACACAACATAGATATATTGAGTGTGGTATAAAGTTCATTTATGACCTCATCAGAATGGTCTCTGAAGAGAATGTTTTTTATCCTATCAGTAAGAATTGAGTGATCAATAACACTTTGTTGATCTTGCCTGGAGCTGAAATAGTGTTGATTATTCAGGTAATTGATTGTTTTAAGAATCAATGCTCATCAATATATACACATCTTTGGCAGGCAGTTGGTCATTGCTGATAAAAGATTCCTCAGTTTTTCCTTCATAGTTTCATTTGAAAGGTGGTAACTTATGCAGTCGTATATTAAAGGACCAATGTATGTTATGAAAACAAAGCATCACATATGTGAAGTATTTAAGAAATGAACACAGAAGTAGCTTTATAATTCAAGAGCATAAAACTCTTTTAGAGAAAATATTGTGTTTACATATAGAATGTTTCCATCATGTATGACTTGTTCACTTGCTGAGAAGTTGGCGACAAAACATAAGTTATTATCTATTGTAAAATAGAGGGGAGAGGTGACCGAGGAGGAAGGAAAGGAGTGGGGAATTTATAAGTTTTGTTTTTTGTATTGGACACATACTGTATCGTGCCATTATTTCTAACATCTAAAACTAGCTTTATGATTTTTTTCTCTGTTTAATTATTCTCTCAGTAAGACTCCAATTTTTCAATCTTAGATATTTTTATTAGAAAGGTTCCATATAATTATAATATTATAATAAATATACAATAATAGAAAAACAATAACTGGTTTAAATTTACAGTTGCCTCTAAAAAGTAAAGAGCTTGTAAATCAAATGTTTAATTCAACTTAATCAAGATAGGGGAGGGCATACAAGTGACTTTACTTGTCCACTGTATTGCTCCAACACACAAATGTATGCTACAACCTACTGTACAACTAAATATTTTGTAATACAGTTAGCTCTAAAACATTTTATTTTCTTAAAATGATCCAGTATGGCCAATTTTTAATTGGTCTTTTGATTAACTAAACACATTTTTTTTTAAATATGCACAGCTTACATTTTGCAACTTTTATATGCAGTTATTTTTTACTACAGGCTTCTATTTTCATTTCTGCTGCTGCCTGTTAGTGTCTCTGGAGGGTTTGTTCTTGTAAACTAATGAGCTTCCTTATAGTCCTGCTGAGAGCACTGAACGTTGTTACTGCCTCTTTCCCATTATACACATACAAACTTCCTCTGTATTCAAAGTCTGCTCCCATCTCAGGAAGTTGATTTGCTGAAGAAAAATGGTAGATTCCACAGCAGCATAACTCCATATATAAAAGATAATTAATTAGAGGTTGTATTACTTGTTTTACTTTCTTAAAACATGTTGCCTATTTTCATGTGGAGTTCTTCAAACAGTAAAAATATGACCACATTGGTTCTTTAAATCTTTATTGTAAGTTTATGTGTGTTGAGTGTGTTGTATGTAAAATACTAGTTGTGATCCACATCACAGTATTTACTAAAGCATTTCTCACCTGTCCGCTCACCGTGATACAGCAATCCAGCATTGAGACTAGAAGCCTTGAAAGAGCTTATTCCAATAATTATAACTAATTTTATAACGGTATTCACTGCAATGTAATACAAAAAAGTTAAATTTGGTACAGTATATAACAAATATAATTAAATAATAAACATATTGATAACTTTTTTTTATATCTTGTAACAAGTATTTGAAATTACAGTATCAATTGTAGTGGAGCTTGAGCAATTTCATTACTGGTAATCGATATTGTGGCAAGCATGGTGTATGCACAATTTTTACATCACAGATTTTGCCTAAAATAATAACTGCCATATAGTAACAGTTATATTAAGAGTAATAAAAAGTAGGGTGTTGGGCCTTCTTCAACACGGGTAATATATACCTTTTGTATCTTCAATTAACCTTCATATCAGTTTAAGCTCATATAGTAACACCCTGAGCGTTTGAGGACTATGGGCCTCATTCAATTGAAAGCCCATAGCTCGATCACAGACAGCCGCATGTCTGAGATCGAGCTGCGGGCTCCCGTTAGTCTCCATTTGCGAAGCTATTCAATCGCTCCAGATCGGGAGTTGCGATCCTGAAGCCATCTCTGTAAACCATGCACTGGTTCGGAGCAGTTGTGGGCGGGAACCATATCAATTCACCAAGCCCGTAACAGCCCCTTTTCGAATAGGCCTATAGAAAATGAGACTGTCATAATTACGGTAGTAAAACATGGAGGTTACGTGTCAATCAATAAGGTTCGGGGTCCAACATGCGATCGGACTCGCACAACTTTGAAAATGTTCAATTATTAAACTGAATGCCAATACTTTTCTAGTCCATATGGGTGGCCTGATATGTATTAACTCATTGATACCCAAGATCATTTAACCCCGAAATGAAACATAAAAATAAAACTTATATCCTGCAGTTGTGGGGACTTGAGACTGTTGTGCAATTAATTCTAATGTCTTTCATCACTCTCCCCCATAATTTACAGTGCAGGATTACTGTTTTATTTGCATTTACAGTGCTACGAATTGGTGTTTGACCCCTTTGTGTGTCCTCTCGAGTACACATACTGTGGATACGTTTCTGAGCTTGGGGAACTGGAGCAATTGAATAGCGATTTGTGATTTTAGCCCTGCAAAAGTGACACATAAAAGGCTTCTGGACGGTGTAAGTTACGAATTGGACGGACGACATTATTTCAAGCTTGTAACTCATAACCCAATCCAAGCCCGCAAAAAGACGCCAATTGAAAAGCAAATTTGACTGCGACCTCCACTTGCGATCTACGATCTGAAAATCGCAGTAATTGAATGAGACTCTATTTTTTAACTAGCTGTTGTTTCACATAGGGCCCGATTCAATTTCCCAATTCGTAAATTTATACACTCTTAAAATCCCTCTTAAAATTGCTACATATTCGGCAAATATTACTTATTGGCACTAATGCATTTGAAAGTCAATAGAATGCATATAAACATTTAAAAAAAAAAAAAAAAAAAGCCAAATTTATGAGTTCAAGGCATTTGCAAGTAGCTTATAGAATATGCCCCATAGTGTCTGGTGCAATCCAATAATGGATGCTATAATTCAAAGACAATTTATTTATAAGCAATTTGCTTCTGTAGAATACATTTAATGATTGGCTAATATAATGATTTATGATTAGTTCCTTGCTTGAAGTTGACAGTTTGCAAAAGAAATGGAGACCAGGTGGCGGAGCTACTGCCGATGCAGGTGGTGCAAAGCACCTGAGCCCTTGTGCGAGGGGCCTTTTTCTGTTCTGACTGTGGACTTTAGAATAACACCAGAAAAGTCCTTTGTAGGACACTTTTCACAAAATTGGATACGTTGCTTGTAGCGCCAGCTAATTTTGTACATATTTAGATGAATAATGAATGTTATAGTATAAAGCAGGGGTGTCCAAAGTCATTCCTGGAGGACCGCACCCAGGTCTGGATTTGTGGATATCCTTGCTGCAAGCAGGTGAGACTATAGCTTCGTCAATCATCCTGATTGACTCACCGGTGCACAAAAAGGAAATCTTCAAATCCAGGCCTGGGTGCGGCCCTCCAGGACCGAGTTTGGACACCCCTGATATACAGTGATACCTTTTTTTATTGGACAATCATTTTATTTACAGTGACAAGCTTTCAAGAGGTCTGACTTCTCTTTATCAAGTCTGAAGCAACACTGAAATGAAATGGAACCCTAAAGGCCATTTTAAATTTGAAGCCCCTAGCAGCACCTGTACACCCGCAAAGCCTGCAGGCTTGAAATTCGCCGGAGGTACAGAGCTATTACATTCAACTATGCTGCGGCCATGGGGCCGGAGACGCAAACCCATAAACAATACTTGTGCACGTTGCATGTGCGGCCGTGAACATGATCAATTAGTCAGTAATTATGGGTTTAGATGGAGCCAATGGTAAAAGAGATCATCATCATTACGCCACTGAAAAAGGGAGGTTAGATTTCAAAGACTTATGGGTTTCAATTATGGGTTACAATCGGACCCGCATTCCAGAAATAATGCAATATTAATAAATCAGTAAATATTATATTCTTTGAGTTCCATTATATGTATTAACACATTGATTGCCGGGATTGATATAACACGGAAATGAAACATTAAACAAAGTATTTTATATTGCAGATTTACGAGCTTGAGAATTTTGTGTTATTAATTTTAATACCTAACATAAATTTCCCTTTAATTTTAAGTACAGTAGTGTGTGTATGTTTGAATTTACAGTGCTACGGATAGGACTTTAAACCCCTTGCGGGTCCTCTCTAGTACACGTAGGCTTTTTGGCTCCATTTGCGAGTTACAGGTTTGAAAGCCAGTGGATTAATAGCGATTTTTGAATGTAAGAGTTACGGGCTTGACAAATCGATTTGACAGCCCGTAGGGTTTTTCTGCCTGTAACTCACAGATCTTTTGCGGGTAGCTTTAAGAGGACAATTTAATAGCCATAAGTCTTGCAGGCTCTGTTATGGGCTACGGCTTTACACGTTGGGGGAATTTAATAGGGCTGTATCTTTGTATGTAAACAGCGATGCAGAGGGAGTGGAGACACACTCTGAGTATTTTGATTTTAAAGTTTTGGATAGAGTGATCATTCTGTGTAAAATGGTGTCCAAATGGGGTAAATAACTGCTTTCATTGTGCTTTTTGATGGAATGTCTGTGTAGTTTCATCCTTAGATTATTTTGACTGGTTTCCCCAATGTAACAGTTCCTTCCACATACAACACTACATTGGAAGATGTGCATGAATATGACCCTCTGATGTTATAGCTCTTGTTGTTATGTGTGGCTGTGCCATCATTACAGATGTGCTTATATAATTTACAGGGACTTTTGTCACAAGATCCAGTTCTATTTTTTCTGTTCAGTTGTTCATTGGCCAATCGTTTGCTGACAAGTTTTTCTTTCAGGTTTTGTGGCTGTTTAAATGCAAGGATGGGAGGTTTATGGTATATATTTTTTAATTGTATATATATATATATATATATATATATATATATATATATATATATATATATATATATTTATATATATATATATATATATATATAGTTAATATGTTGATTTACTTAGCATATCATTAATAAAGGATACCTACCTTTAGCTTCTTGAAGTCCATTGTGGATGCAAAATATAATTCCTGTACAGCTGAATTATTTTTTAATAATTAGCTTTCATAAAATGAACATGTGAAAGCTTCCTTAGTAGGCAAAAGTCAAATCTCTCTGTGCATTTTAAATACTCAATGTGCAGGTAATTTCTAAAAGGGTAGACAGAATAAAAAATCACCTTATATTGCACTTGCATATTTCCAAGTCACGAATAAATATGTATAACATAATGCACTGCTGACTATACATAAATATACAGATATTAAAAAGGAGTTCAGAGATAAAGGCACAACACAGCATTCAAAATGACCATATAACTAGCCCTACAGAATACAAAAAAAAAACGATAATAGTAATTTAGAGGGTCAGCCAACTCTGAGTTGATTTGTTCCTAAATATATATAGTTGTTAAAGGTCTATTTATCACATATTATAATTTTCAAACTGCGATTCGTCGTCACGCTTTGCGACAAATCGCAGTTTGACAACAATCTAATCGCAAAGCCGTGCGGCGTCCCAGCCACGATCTCCTCTCTCATCTCGGTGCTGTCAGTGCCCCCCAGGCCTCCTTCACCATACACACTGCTCTGTCCTTCCCTCCTAACCCCACACACTCACTCTCTACTTTGTATTATCCCTGTCCCTCGGCAAGCCTTCTCCCCCTCCATACACCCCACTTTCTCCTTCCCCAGTCACTCTCTCCTCTCCATCTCCATGCTGTCACTGTCCCCTCCGCAGACCCTCTTCAGTCACTTCATGTTGATCCGCAGCCCCTATATCCGGATCGGGGTTGGATCGGATCCCTCCGGTCCGGCTCCCCCCTCCTCTTAGCTCTTCTTAGCTCGGCTCCCACTCCTTCCTACCCACGGCTGCCCGGCTGCCGGAAAGTGGCCCCGCACTTGAGGCTCCGGGACCAGCCGAGGCCGCAGCCGCCATCTTTATCTGGGAACTACAATAATATGAGAGAAATATGGGGAGAGAGAGAGATATGGGGAGAGAGAGAGAGATATGGGGAGAGAGAGAGATGGGGGGAGAGAGAGAGAGATGGGGGAGAGAGAGAGAGATGGGGGAGAGAGAGAGATGGGGGAGAGAGAGAGAGATGGGGGAGAGAGAGAGATGGGGAGAGAGAGAGATGGGGGATAGAGAGAGAGATGGGGGAGAGAGAGGGGGAGAGAGAGAGAGAGATGGGGAGAGAGATGGGGAGAGAGAGAGATGGGGAAAGAGATGGGAGAGAGAGAGATGGGAGAGAGATGGGAGAGAGAGAGATGCGGAGAGAGAGAGATGGGGAAGAGATGGGAGAGAGAGAGATGGGAGAGAGAGAGATGGGGAGAGAGAGATGGGGAGAGAGAGAAAGATGGGGGAGAGAGAGATGGGGGGAGAGAGAGATGGGGGAGAGAGAGAGATGGGGGAGAGAGAGATGGGGGAGAGAGAGAGATGGGGGAGAGAGAGAGATGGGGGGAGAGAGAGATGGGGAAGAGAGAGAGATGGGGAGGGAGAGATGGGGGAGAGGCATAGATGGGGGGAGGGAGAGATGGGGAGAGAGAGATGGGGGAGAGAGATGGGGAGAGAGAGATGGGGAGGGAGAGATGGGGGGAGAGAGATGGGGGAGAGAGAGATGGGGGAGAGAGAGATGGGGAGAGAGAGATGGGGGAGAGAGAGATGGGGAGAGAGAGATGGGGGAGAGAGAGATGGGGGAGAGAGAGATGGGGAGAGGGAGAGATGGGGGAGAGAGAGAGATGGGGGAGAGAGAGAGATGGGGAGAGAGAGAGATGGGGGAGAGAGAGAGAGAGAGAGATGGGGGAGAGAGAGAGAGAGATGGGGGAGAGAGAGATTGGGGAGAGAGAGAGAGAGAGATGGGGGGGAGAGAGATGGGGGAGAGAGAGAGATATGGGGGGAAGGGAGGAAAGAGACACAGGGGAGGGGTTTAGAGACATGGGAGGGAGAGGGGATAAAAACACAGTGGGGGAAGGAGACACAAGAGAGGAAGAGGAGGGGGGAGGAGACACAAGGGAGGAAGTAGAGAGGGGGAGAGACTCGCAATGAGCACCAAAGGCGCTCATTGCTAGGCCCGTGATGAACGCTAAAGGCGCTCATCGTGAGGCCAGTAAAGTAGAGGGGGAGAGACTCCCATTGTGTGGCAAACAGCATTGCCACACACTCACTGCATTCCCAGCCACGATCTCCTCTCTCATCTCGGTGCTGTCAGTGCCCCCCAGGCCTCCTTCACCATACACACTGCTCTGTCCTTCCCTCCTAACCCCACACACTCACTCTCTACTTTGTATTATCCCTGTCACTCGGCAAGCCTTCTCCTCCTCCATACACCCCGCTTTCTCCTTCCCCAGTCACTCTCTCCTCTCCATCTCCATGCTGTCACTGTCCCCACCGCAGACCCTCTTCAGTCACTTCATGTTGATCCGCAGCCCCTATATCCGGATCGGGGTTGGATCGGATCCCTCCGGTCCGGCTCCCCCCTCCTCTTAGCTCTTCTTAGCTCGGCTCCCACTCCTTCCTACCCACGGCTGCCTGGCTGCTGGAAAGTGGCCCCGCGCTTGAGGCTCCGGGACCAGCCGAGGCCGCAGCCGCCATCTTTATCTGGGAACTACAATAATATGAGAGAAATATGGGGAGAGAGAGAGATATGGGGAGAGAGAGAGAGATATGGGGGGAGAGAGAGAGAGATATGGGGAGAAAGAGAGAGATGGGGGAGAGAGAGAGAGATGGGGGAGAGAGTGAGAGATGGGGGGAGAGAGAGATGGGGGAGAGAGAGAGATGGGGGAGAGAGAGAGATGTGGAGAGAGAGAGAGATGGGGGGAGAGATGGGGGGAGAGAGAGAGATGGGGGGGAGAGAGAGATGGGGGAGAGAGAGGGGGAGAGAGAGAGAGATGGGGAGAGAGAGAGATGGGGAGAGAGAGAGATGGGGATAGAGAGAGATGGGGAAGAGATGGGAGAGAGAGAGATGGGAGAGAGAGAGATGGGGAGAGAGAGAGATGGGGGAAGAGATGGGAGAGAGAGAGTTGGGAGAGAGAGAGTTGGGAGAGAGAGAGATGGGGGAGAGAGAGAGATGTGGGAGAGAGAGAGATGGGGGAGAGAGAGAGATGGGGGGGAGAGAGATGGGGGAGAGAGAGAGATGGGGAGGGAGAGATGGGGGAGAGGAAGAGATGGGGGGAGGGAGAGATGGGGGGAGAGAGAGATGGGGGGAGAGAGAGAGATGGGGGAGAGAGAGATGGGGAGGGAGAGATGGGGGGAGAGAGATGGGGGGAGAGAGATGGGGGAGAGAGAGATGGGGGAGAGAGAGATGGGGAGAGAGAGATGGGGGAGAGAGAGATGGGGAGAGAGAGATGGGGGAGAGAGAGATGGGGGAGAGAGAGATGGGGGAGAGGGAGAGATGGGGGAGATAGAGAGATGGGGGGAGATAGAGAGATGGGGAGAGAGAGAGATGGGGGGAGAGAGAGAGAGATGGGGGAGAGAGAGAGAGAGAGATGGGGGAGAGAGAGATTGGGGGAGAGAGAGAGAGATGGGGGAGAGAGAGATGGGGAGAGAGAGAGATATGGGGGGAAGGGAGGAAAGAGACACAGGGGAGGGGTTTAGAGACATGGGAGGGAGAGGGGGTAAAAACACAGTGGGGGAAGGAGACACAAGAGAGGGAGAGGAGGGGGGAGGAAACACAAGGGAGGAAGTAGAAAGGGGGAGAGACTCGCAATGAACGCCAAAGGCGCTCATTGCTAGGCCCGTGATGAACGCTAAAGGCGCTCATCGTGAGGCCAGTAAAGTAGAGGGGGAGAGACTCCCATTGTGTGGCAAACAGCATTGCCAGGATACACTTTTTATTGCCGTCATTTTTGACGGGCAAGCCGCTAGTAATATATATCATTTTCTAATATCACTATGCCTTTTTTGGCTTCTATACAATTCTAGATGACATCTTAGTTTTTTATATTTGTGTTCACTCTTGTGTATAAGTATCTATTATATGTCCCTTTACACCATATACACCACAATTGCTGCTATAGTACAACTTTGGATTATATTACTTATTTGTTTTATAATAACAGAGTCCTCACTTAGGCCCTCATTCAATTGCGATTTGGCCAATTGAATAGGGCTCTAAATAAGCACATAACATATATTTTTTAAATAGGTTTTTAGTTAGTGAAAACCTTGCTTTTAGATAGATGCTTACTAAGTAAAAACTTCTTTAAAAAATATGTTATGTGCTTATATAGAGCCCTATTCAATTAGCAAAATTCAAATTGAATGAGGGCCTTAGTTTCCATTAATTATTTTAGTCTAATGGCTGTTTGTGGCTAAGGAAACTTGTGTGGACCACCACCTGAGCATTGCTTTAGTTATCCACCAGGGCAGCCCCTCATGCAGAGCTGCTTTTCTTCACCTCACTTGGGCTTGTCAGGGGGCATGATCAGTTTTGGGGCTGGACCATCATGGAGTTTGGAAGCAGATGGCCTATGATGTTATTGGCCCTGCCTTTTTTGCCTATATAGATGTAACAGCTCTATTGTAACCTGCCTGCAGGTGCCCCTGTCTGTCTTCACCTGACTGCAGTACACAGATTTGTACAGCTGTATCATGAAACCATTAGGTATTTTTGTTCCATTTTGGTGCTCCATAAATAAAGGAACTGATTATTAAGCATTGTATGCTTATTTTTCATTATTCTTCATTATTATTTATGTATAGGTCACATTAATTTGAGCTACAAACACATATTTCAATAGGAACTGCTTCATTGGATTTAGACAGTGGTTGTCTATTGATACAAAGCATTTAAAAATAAGTCATGTAAGATGCAATGCTATCTTCTATTGGGATTGTCAATATTTTATAAAACTGAACTCATATGCATGGGTCATATTTATACAGCATTCAGCATTGCCAACACTTTTGTATTATCTGTAAACGTTTGAATATATTCATGTTTTGTAATATTTCATTCAGGTTTGGGTATCAGTTACATTCTTTGTCCAGAACTTATTTCAGTTCAGCGAATGAATAATAAACACATTCAGTATCTGTTACAGTATAAAATAATAATATCAGATGTAAGGGCTTACTATTTTTTTTTCTACTGGACAAACATCATACTGTTTGTTTGATAAAAAAATATACAAAAGAAATATAAATGTAAAAAATATAAAGGGATAGTAATATGTAGGCCTAAAACTCGTGCTGTGACAAATGTGAGACCCTCCTCCCACAGTTGTTAGTTAATTGTAGGATTTTGTGTCTGTTTTCAATAGGATACAATATATTAATGGATAATATTATGAGACTGGCAGAGGATATTATTATACAGGTTAGAGTCAAATTATTATGACCACCGCCTACTTTTGACATCAGCAGCGCATACTCAATGAAATAAGCCACCTGTCGTGAGCTGGCTTAGTGGGTATATAAGGTGACATGTAGGCATTCTGCAAACATATCATGGGTAAAATGTGCGATGTATCCAACTTTGAAAAAGAGGATGGTCATTGGCTTTATGGCCAAGGGTGGCAGTGTTTCTGAAACAGCAAAGTTTGTGAACTGTTCGTATGCTTCTGTGGTAGTGTACTGTGTACTGTCACTGGGCAAACGGCACAATTGCAAATAAAGGGCATCGAAACTGCTGAGCACTACATTGATGTCAGAGGTACACATCTGCTGCAAATGTGTGTGAGGGCCAACCGACATGCTACAGTTGAGCAATTCACCATCCAAATGAACTAGGGGGCTACCACATGTCTGTCTAAAATTATATTACAGTCAACCCTGTTGCATATGGGGCTCCCAAGCAAACAGCTGGTCACCCATGCTGATGATGGCTCATCGTCAGAAACAGCTTCAATTTGCACGACAGTACTGAAATTGGACCCTTTCTGATTGGCAGTGGCTTGCCTTCTGTGATGAGTCATGTTTTCTGCTCCATCGACTGAACAGATGATGGCGTGTCAGGCGCATAACCTCCAAGATCAAACATCTGCAACCATTGTTCGAGGAACACAAGGTGCTGGTGGCAGTGTTATGGTCTGGGGAATGTTTTCTTGGCATTGTCTGGGTCCACTCATACTTCTGCAAGGCACTCTCGATGAATTAGGTTATCTATCCATCTTTGCAGGTCAAGTACACCGATAGATGTTGACTGTCTTCCCTGGAGCAGATGGGATCTTCCAGCAGGACAATGCAACATGTCATTGGGCCAGAATTATCCAGGAGCGGTAGAAGGAGCATGACGAAGACTTCCAAGTACTTCCCTGGCTTCAAAATTGCCCGGGCTTGACTCCAATCTAGGAACTGTGGGACCACCTTGGTTGCCATGTTCTCCGTATGCATCCACCACACACGCTGGAGGCACTGCAGTCTGCATGGCTCCAGATACCAAGCAAGGTGAGACAGTTTTTCCTGATGGAGAAAGACAGTGGTATTTTCAATGGTATGTTTTCTCTGAATGCTGAGTTGTTTGGAAAGGAGAAATCATGAGTGTCCTGATAGAGTAAGACAAGGTTCTGCAAGGATTTTTTTTTCCAAACAAATGTTTTTTTATTTAAATATAATTTTTAGATGGCTAAAGAGAAAAATATTCATTACAGTGTCCCTTTAAGCGAAGTGGACACACAATGTTATGATCTTTTATAAACTCTACAGTTTAATTTGAATACACAATCACCTACAGCACTGTCCAGAATCGTAGTATACCTCAAGTGGAATGGAGACAATTGCAGGCTATTGTGGGTTTGTTGAGTTTAAGTTTGTTGTTAATTTTCAGTCTTTTCCTGGCACCCAGCATCCACGAGATACAACTCCAGCAACATCTATTACTTTATTGCTGGTGCCTTACTGCACTGGTAACTGACTAAATTCAAAGTCAATGATCTTGAACTCATCAGCCATCATTCTTTCTCTTTTATGGCTTCTTCAGAATGTAGATTCTCAGTCTTACAAACATTCCAATTGTGACTTCCATCCAGGAACAAGAATATTGCACCATAATGAAAACAGAAAGCAATTAAAGATATTTTTAAAAAATGTCTGAAGTCACAAACAACCAAATTCACACTATTTGTACTGATTAGTCATACTAAGAGATATATTTGCAACATATTTATGTATGCGTGTGGAGCAGCATGTCCCCAAATATCAGTTTTCCTTATATGTTGAGTTCTCTTTATATGATGACTTTTCTTTTGAGAAAAGTACTGAATTCACATTTCAAATACCATTCCTTAGGGATATTGGACTTTTTAAAATCCATTCTACTTCTAAATGCTACTGGGAGTCTTTGCCATTGTACTTCTTTCTTGTTTTAAAGGTGACTCAAGGTTACAATATCATTTTGTTTGTAATCAATACATTAACAAAGGTCACTTATTTTCCAGAAAATGCCTTTTGGAAAACAAAGACCCAGTTTATTTAGGTTTCTTTCAACTTAGAGAAAAGCAATAGCAATTGTAACAAAGATTGGTAAAGATAACTAGCTAGCCATTAAAAGATATACTATGGTAAAATGCAAAAAAAAAAAAAAAAAAAGAATGGGATCAAATCCAACAATATTGGTTTCTACAGTAGATAAACTAGCAAAACATAGTTTTCTGCCTCTCTCATATAATAAATAAAAAAAACTCCTTTACTTCAGGTAGCTGAGAACCCTTACCCAGTAATGGGTTCTGGTGCTTTGCACCTGCTACACCAGCAGTAGCTCTGGCACTGAGACAAAGATTTATCTTAAAACAAACTAATTTAATACCTCTCAAACTGTAAAAAATACCCAATTGGGAAATATTCCATGGCTAGAATCAATGCTTTTTGTGAGAATTTAATGAGAAGCTCTTTACAGAAGAGTTAACAGTGGGCTCTAAGTTCAAATGAACTCTTTAGGCAAAATGTTTTTGTTTTATAGAATTTTTTTTATTGGATTACTTAATCAATGTTATTCAATTTACACTTTACTTACTTCTGAGAAGCCCCCAGAGTAACATATTCTCACTTTCTGTAATATACACCTTTCTTCCTGTTTTCCTCATGAGAGCTAGCATATTGCACAGCTGTGTCCTAAAGCCACACAGACAAGAGGATGGGTGCTTCACACATTACCAGTGTATCAAGACACTAACAAGTAGGAAGTAATATGCTGTGTGCCTAAGCAGCTTGAGATATTAGTAGTGGAAAGCCCATCCCCTGTGGGTCTGGCTTTAGGTCATAGCTGTATGACAGAGCTCATAATATAGAACAGCAAGAGTCTGTCCTACGCCTATATTTCGGATAAGCACCTTGGTATGGATGTGACAATTATTAGAGCATTGATGATAAGTGTTATTGTTGTTCTTAAATGCATAATACTGATTCTAATTTTCTTTTGCTTTTTGTTCTTCAATCATGTGTAACAATGTTATTTTAATCTTGATAACGCATTTGTAAAAATAAATTACTAAACAGATGGGCTTACAGTCTGCCACCTCTACCTTAATATATTTTACTTATGTCTGCTGCCAATCATTCAGATTTATGCAGTCTGGTAGATGAAAAAAAATCTAATTGTGTGGCGCAGCATATAAAGTTCAGGCCCACATTCAGATTAAATATTTTTCTTCAAATATTGCTAATCAGATTCTAGATAAACAAATGAAACGCTATTATATGACCTACTATAGTAGCCCTTTAAAGGAACCCTTATGCCACCATTTGTGCTCTACATTAAAATTGCTGCTATGAGTGAAGTTAATGGGTTCTAAGCAACTTCTAACCTGTCCTTGCATTTTGCATAATAAATAATGAGCTGCACTGGATTCTGGCAGCAGTTGTAATCAAGTGTGCAGGATGTGCAAGGAACTGTTACAGTAAGCTCTAGACTAGAGATATTGTTTCACAATTCACAGTTAGTCCAGTGGTAATCTGAAAGTATATATAAACTGTGTATGGGTAATATAAGATAACTATGAGTGTAGTAATTCTGAATAGTAAAAGCGTTATATTTCCAAATGTATCTCTGTATTATATATATTTGTTCTTCTTCATCACTTCAAAGCCTGTAATGCAAATGTCAGGTCACTTTATTTATTTTTGTCATAAGCTAAAATTGAAAATATATCTAGGGCTATCAGATACTGCAAGGGATTTGGGAGTACCTGTGCACAACCACCTAGGTAACAGTGTTCAATGCCAAATAGCATCTGCAAAGGTAAGTAAAATATTAGTATGTCTTAAGAAGGGTATAGAAGCCATGGAAGCAGATATAATTCTGCCACTGTACAAATCCCTAGTACGCCCGCATTTGGAATATGGAGTACAATTTTTGACACCACTTCATAAAAAGGACATTTTAAGATGGAAAATGTACAGAAAAGGGCAACAAAACTAATAAGGGGAATGGAGGGGCTAAGTTATGAAGAACTACTAACCAAATTAAACATATTTTCTCCTGAAAAAAAGGTGTCTAAGAGGGGATATGATTACATTATATAAATGTATCCAGGGTCAATACAAGGCTTTGTCAAGGGAACTTTTTGTGCCAAGAGGGTTTCAACTGACAAGAGGTTAGAAGTAAAAATATTCCACCTTAAAGAAAGAAAGGATCAGGAATTAGCACTTCCAGGAGTCTCTTTAACCTTCCTGTGGGAGTGACTGGGACAAGTTACTTTCAGGGTGCAGATAGGATCAGTATCGCAGCCATCAGTAGCAAATAAGAGAACATACCATTTCTATATGTCCCAGAGGTGAACTGATTTATTTTTGGAAAGTCCACAATATTTATAGGGGTTAGATACAGAGAGGGTCTATACAACACAACAATGACAGGGAGTGGCAGACAAACACAGGAGATTGACTCCACATGGGGTCTAATAGTCGGGCATCCTGGCACCTTGTCTGGCATCCGGGAACAATAGGCCAACCTCCGAATACACATAATGCTGTCTCCATGTCTAGTGGTCCAGACCACAAATAGAGCACATTAACTTTATCTGGCAAACACTGGGAAAAAACAGATTACAATACAATGAAGGTGTTTATGCACATAGTCCAGTGGCTGGAGCCAAGCTGTCTGTCCGTTATGGTGGCTCAAAGGGCTATGATCCAGGAACTGTAAAAGGGGTCTGTGACAAACTTCAAAAAGGGATTGGATGTATTCTTGAATAAAAAGGGCAATCAGGGTTATCCTAGAGTATTGATCTATAGAAGATTCTATCTCTAGTATCTGGGGTCAGGAAGGAATTGTATTTTTACATGCAGAAAATGAGTTAAACTTGTTTAAAGTTTCTTTTGAAACTAACAGGAACTGTATTTCTGTGCATAGAATTGACTGCTCTTCAAAAAAAAATTCAGATAAGTAGGGTTTATAAATACAAGAGGAGGAGTGGGAGGGACAAGCGCAAATCCAAAGCAATCGTGAAGTATGTACATCAAGGTTTATTATAGCAAATAATTAAAACCATTACACTCACATTCAATATATCAATTCACGTTATATATGAGATGTCACAGATATTGTCCTGTTGTCCTTATGTCACTTGGTGTTTTTAATAATGATGGCCTGATATTCAGTGTCTCAATAGTCCAATATCCAATATATCAATTGTTACAGGGATACTTTTACAATTAAAGATAGAAAGCAAATAATAGAAACTGTCTTAGTGCTTCAGTTTCCACACACAGATCCAGACCTCACTCCCCAGACTGAGACATCTATTGTTGAGGTTAGCCAGCCTCACATAAGACGCCCCAATATCAGTGAGTTTAGGGTCAGTACGAATGACAATTCATATAATGTTTGCTCTAATCTTATAGTGGTGGATCTAATTAAGACCCATCTATGGAGCTTCTCACATCAGGGAGAAATAAGACCAATATGGTAAAAATAGGTAGAATAGCAGCAACAATAAAATAAATAATGTAATTATAATAAAAGATACAAAGATTAAATTGGATCCTAACAGACGCGTTTCGGCCACGTCTTGGCCTTTCTCAATGGTGATGATTTGGGCTGTCTTTATGCATCCTCCTCAGTGCCCTTTTTTAAGTATGGTTCATATAGCTATATTCCTGTTTTTTGTCTTACAGGGGAAAGCAAGTCAATAAAGGCATGCAAACATTAAAAACAGTGTATTCTGCTCTAGTGCCTTCATTTAAAAAAAGAAACACACAGTAAAATATCATGAAATGGAATAATAATTTGTTATCATTTTACAAATTGCTGATGTTTTGTTCATGTGGAAATCGAATGATCCAAAGACTGGAAAACTTTCATTCAAGGCACATAGAGAAGATACAGGATAAGCCTTAGAAATTCTAGGGCAGGTTAGATGCTGCTTAAAACCAATACAGTTTTGTTTTATTGTGTACAGTGGATTATAATAACAAATCAAAGATTTTTTTTTAATAACTGCACAGTGCTCAACCCCAAGTGGAACAATTTTTCTCCATCTTAGTAATGCAGGTTCCTGAACTTCTGATCAGTTTCCATGCAAAAAAATGTCAAACCATTACATTTAATGGGACAATATAGTGATAAAATGAACCATGCAACAAAAAACAGATTAGAACACACAGATAACAGACTCTCCACAAGTTACTTGTTTACACTTCCTCTCATGGTTCTATCCAATCACTGGTAAGACAAAGGCAGATAAAAAAATATTTTTTATTATCCTGCTCTGTGTTGCTAGTGTCAGTTTCTTAAATTAATATTATTTATTTTCCATGCAAAAAAAAACAAACTTTTGTAGTTTATAAAGCATCTTCTTTTGAATGAATGATAGAAAGTTTGAAATTACAATGCCCCTTTAATAAGTAGAAACTAACAGACTGACAAGCTGCTGATTGTCTCATCCAATCCTATCAATAAGTGCTGCTGACCCATGGATATGCCAGGTCATATATTTCAGTGGAACTCACTAGCACTGTCCATGATTTTTTGTAGGTGGAGCTTGAAGCCAACAGACTACTGCCTAGCTGTGTAATTGTTCGAAGTCCTTTTTTTTTTATTCAGCTTTTTTAAATTAACATTAATTTGTATTCACATTTTTAAAACATTAATATAATAATGTATTTGCTTTGAAAATCTCAAACTATCCATTTAAACTGCTATCAAATAAACTGCAGATGGAAGTTGTTACACTGACATTGGTTTAGAGGACATAAAGATAAATTACAAAAATTGCAATAATTGGATGGCTCTTGCCTGCTTCAAATGAAAGGAACATTACTCATTGCCTAAGCATGCAAAGCTAATTTAAACTGGTATGTATCATATTCTAGATACTTACTTTATAATATCATATAACTTGACAACCTGTGGGAGGCAACCTCTTACTGTATGATAAGTAAGTTTTACTTGAGCATTGTGGCAACAGAATAGTATTGAAAGAATGCTCCAAAAATAAACAACACTGATTTATAATAATGACGTATTTAGCAGAGATGATTAACTGTCTTTTCAGGTGAAGAGATCCGTGGATTATGGCCTATGCTTCATGCCTGTGATAGACGGCAGTGGCTTGAGACAATCTGAGGAAGAGAAATTGATTTCACCATGTTGCTTCAGCACTTCCAATAAGAAAGTAAATTAAGAGAACCTGACAGAAGAGGTCAAAATCTGAGCAGAAGTTGCCGCTAATAAGATTTTTTGAAGATAAATCATGGATGCCAGAGTCTCCAAAATAGGGAAGATCAAGAAAACATGTCTGCTGGCTCCAGGGTGGGATATTATGGGTGGATAGAGGTTCACAAAATAGATACAGCTGAGTTGTCAAGTAAATAAAAAGCAATACAGATATGTCTCAAGTGCAGAGCATCTAAGAAAAATGATGTACCTCATAAAGTGCTGTTCAGGGAAGAATTCATTCATACGCTAACAAGCCCGGGTGTAGGGAAGAGATGTGAAGAGTCACCAGCCTATATTTCAAAGAGGAATAAAAGAGCAATAAAGGAGAATTGGTTGTACCCAAATAGAGGCAAGAAGAAATAGAGTAAAACAATATGAGTGATAAAAAGTAATTAGAAATATAAAAATGGAGAAAAAAGGAGCACATATATAGAGGAGGGCAACTGAAGGCAGCCTCTGGAGCTAGCATGGGGGAGGGGGGCAATTTCTGGGTAGTGATGGGTGCTTTTGAGAATAGTGGGGGTGGAGCCTTATGGGAATTAAACACATTTTCCCGCCCTTATTGTCACTTTGGATGGACACATGCAGGGCTACACACCACCATGGCCTCACCTAACATGGATGCATTGATCCTGGTTCCTGGGATCCATAAGTGTTTGTAAATAGATTGTATCAATCCCGACATCTTTTTCAGATGCTCATCTAAGGTGTCTCATAACCCAAAACATTATATGTATATATATATATATATATATATATATATATATATATATACATGCCGGCCCATCATCGGAAGGACTGACGGCCCCAGCCGGGACATTGGCGGCAGGCCCATCAGGTGAGAAGTCCTCTGGTCCTACATCTGCTTCCCTTATGTCTCTGGTTGAAGGTTTAAAAGGTTTTATTGGTAGCAGGTCTGCCGGGGTAGAAAAATCTTGGGTGGGGCCTCCACCAGTCCCGCACTTGGGTCCTTTGGTCACCGTTCCCCCTGCACACTTGGCCGTCCTCGAGGACTGCAGTAGTACCCAGGCCCCAGCGAGTGATATGGTTGATGAAGCATCAGGTAATACCCATCCTATGTCTACTACCTCACCGGGGCTAAAAGTAGCGGGCACGGTCCTTAAAAACCCTCCCTTTGCTCCATTGACCCCATAGGGGAACATGACTCCCAGGAGGTTAGAGAAAAAAATTGGCGCACGAAGTTCATTGAGAATTTTTCCCTCCTCCCTTTGGATAACTTTATAGAGTTCAATCACGATGAGAAGAAGGAGGATTCAAAAAAGGAGGAGGACAAACAAAAAAGCATTTTAGAAAAATTCTTAAAACCTTCAGTTTTGGTTGAAGGCCTATGTAATCTTGGCCAGCATTAAAGGTGAGAAACACCCGGATGCTGTCCTGCACTTCTTTGCTATCTGGATGAGATAAATGGGATCCATAGAACTTATGGGGGACTGTCGTGGTGGCATTATGATGTTAAGTTTAGGCAGCGGCTCTCAGTTCGGCCGGACATGCAGTGGGATGACACGGCATAGGGAGCTGGTTTAAAATTGTTACGCCTTTGCGCCCGGGGACATCGGGGATCGGGAAAGTTAGCTTGGCAGTGGGTAAGAAAGGTTGCTGTGACGTGCAAGTGCAAGCACGAACGTACATCACCCTCTTTTTTGTTGCTTCAAGAAGCAGAAGTCCCAGAGAACTGACTATCCGCTTGGAAAAGAGGAAGATCCAGTGAAGTTAGAAAAGATGCGGCCCTGGTTAAAGAAGTCCCCTAGGCTCCAGACTGCTAATGCTCAGTTACTTTTGTTGGGTTTTTCTGATGGTTTTGTTATTCCTTCCTCTGTGTTTGATGCTTTGCATTGTCCTCCTAATTTGAAGTCTTCCAGAGAGAATTATTCACTAGTCCTGGAAAAGCTGCTGGGACAGGGAGAAAAGGGAAGGATGGCGGGTCCCTTCAGTGAACTACCATCACGTAACCTGAGGATATCCCCCCTGGAGCTGGTTCCAAAGAAGGACTGATTGATACATCATCTGTCATATCTGAAAGGTTCATCAGTGAATGATGGTATTGATAAGAACCTGTCGGCAGTGACATTTTTCCAGGAAGTCAAATTGGTAAGGAGGGCAGGCAGGTGGGCACTGATGGCAAAAGTTGACATAGAGTCCACTTTCCGTTTACTGCCTGTGCACCCATTTTCACAATTCTTACTAGGTTTTCACATTAACAAGCAGTTCTTTATTGATCTATGCTTTCCAATGGGGTGCTCCATCTCGTGCTCCTACTTCGAGTGGTTTAGCTTGTTCCTACACTGGGTCACCATCAGTAGGTCTGGTTTAATGTTTAACATTACTTGGACAATTTTTTATTTGTGGGCCCTCCTGGTTCCAGCGATTGTGCTAGGCTTCTCAAAGAGTTTTCTGAGCTGGCGGTGGACTTTGGCATTCCATTGGTGGCTGAAAAAACGGAAAGCCCTACTCAAATCTTGAGTTTTTTGGGGAATTCAAATTGATTCGCAGAACATGATCTGCAGGTTGCCGATGGAAAAAGACTTAGACCTGTCAGAGTCCGTTCGATGCATTATGGCTGCAAAGAAGGTGACATTGAAGGAGATGCAATCATTGCTGGGTAAATTTAATTTTGAATGCCGGATCATGCGCCTATCTCTTGCTACGGTGGGGTAAAACAGGCTCACCATCACAGTGACCGCTGAATATAAAGAAGATCTTCTGGTCTGGTTACGGTTCCTGTCTCATTTCAATGGCCAGTTGGTTATCATGCATGATCCGCTAATGAATGCGGATGCCGCCAGTTCGAGCGGTTTTGGTGCTTACTTCTGGGGTCACTGGTGCGCAGAGGCATGGCCAACTCACTGGGATGCTAGCATCTTCAGGAACCTGGCTTTGCTTGCAATGTTTCCTATTGTATCTGTGGGGCTTGAGCCTGCGTAATCATCAAGTGATATTTCATTACGATAACCTAGGAGAAGTCCAGGCTATTAATTCCACCTCGGCATCATCACTGCTGGTGGTCAGGTTGCTTAGAAAGCTGGTTTTGAGATGCTTAGAGTTTAACATCTATTGTTGAGCAGTTCTCATTCGAGGTGAGCATAATGTTTAGCTGATGCCTTTCTCGTTTTCAGTGACAGCGATTCCAAGACGACATGAAAACTCCTCTTCCCTGGGACCTAGAGGCGCTACCATTCCAAGTATAGACTCACCAATTCATAACTCATTGGGATAGGGGGGCCATTACAACAAAATATGTAAGGAATAGGCACTTTTCTTTAATGAGGCTAAATGGGAGGAGCTGCAAGGTAATACTGTTGAAGTGTTGTTGTCCTTTATGCAAACATTCACAGGGTATTGTTTTTACTGCACTGGCAAAGAGTTTGACGGCTTTGGCCTTCTATTTTAATTTAAATGTACAGGAGGATGTGACAAAATGTTTCATAGTGCAACAAGTTTTGGAGGGTTTATGTAAGGGGTTGGGCAGGCAGATTGGGGAAGGAGGAGGCCAGTTTCTTATGCACTATTGGTTAGGTTATTTGGTGTGTTACAATCTGTTGGCATTGTTGACTTTGAAGTAACTCTGTTCATAGCAGTTTTTTTTTGCTTTGAGGGTTGGGAAATTGGTAGCAACTGCCAAATCAGTGGTGGGGTGGTTTACCGCTTTTCAGGTGTGGTGGTTCAGGAGGATGCTTTATCGATTTGAGTTAGGAAGTCCAAAACAGATCAGCTCAGATGGGGAAAGACGTTTATTAATTATTCTGTCCCATGTAGCCCCTGTTATGCCCTTCTTTGTGTTTCTCATTATTTAGGGCAGTACCCACTGGTTGGAGGGGGGTGGGGGTTTGCTGCTAGTGGATTCGAATGGCTCCAGCTTGTCCAGATATCAATTCTCTGCCGTATTCAAGTCCTGTATCTCAGCACTTCACTTGGACCCTGCTCGGTGTGGGAATCACTCTTTCAAAATTGGGGCTGCAACAGAAGCAGCAAGGCTTGGTTTGAATAGTGATACTGTGAATAGGATAAGGAGATGGGAATCCAATAGATTTTGTTCTTATATCCGCCCTCACTTGCTGGTTTACTTTATTTTACAGGTTCTCAGCCTCGCCTTTGTATCTTTGGCCAACCATTTATTTATTGGGCCAGCAGAACAGCAGCGGTGCAGGACAGAGGAATTTTATTAGGTTTTGACCCATCTGTACTGGATATAAAATGGTTTGTGACTAGGGGTATGACATGGTATCAGTTCCTGCAAAAAATAGTGGGCTATTCTAGGGTGGTTGGGCCTCCCAGGGGAGTTACATTTAGGGGGAAATTATTTTGGTTTGGTCCCCATGAAGTATATGGTCAGGGTTATCAAGAGGAGGTTAGCTGTGCTGTTCCCCTGGCTGGTAATTTTTTGGTCTGGTATTGCTCCTCAGGTCCGTTGGAGGGTGGCTCTTAATCCTGTAAAGCTGGAGGGGGCAAGTTAATGAGATAATTTCTTATTTTCTTAGACGGATGGGGGGTAGCTATTAGGCATTCTGATTTGAATATTGTAGATGTACCTCAGTATTATATCAAGGATGGTGGGTCTTAGGGTTTTTAATTTTGCTCTTATGGAGGGTATTCGACAGGCCTTGCCTTTGTTTGATGGCAGGGCGTGCCATGTTCGGCTGGCCGGTGGCGGGAGTGATTGCTCTTGGTAATATGGTAGCATAATATTGGCGTTGGTTTACACCTGGTTTGGTTATGAGACTTCTGGGCATGGGGTCCCTGGAGACTTCAAATGTTGGGCTCCCTTTGTTGGTTGCGAGCTTTCACCTCTGATTTGTTTCTGTCACTCAAATAAAGTTGTAGCCTGTTTTATACATCTGGTATACATACCATGTCACTTATGCTCAGGTCAAGTGGTACATGATCTTAAAGGAAAACAATTATAATGAATGACTTCACAACCTGAATTTGAATAACTTGATGGACTGTTTAAAAGTTGGGTATTGGCAAGACTATTTTATGACTGCTGGGGATCTTCGCTAACCACTTCATTTTGGAATCTTTGGCTTAGATGACAAAAGAAGGAGGAGGTGATATCAAACAGTGTTCTACTCATAAATTTTTACAAGTAGGATGGTATGAAGGAGAAGCAACGTTTGTATATAGTTCTAAGATGTGTGTTTTTGTGTTATTTGTTTCTTAAGCCAGATGGAGCGCCCTCCTAAATCACCTGGGAAGAACACTGTCAAAGGATTTAGTAAACTTCAGAAGGGATATATTACTCAAAAAAAGAGGAATACAAGAACAAGAGATCCTGATTTGAAGTTGGAATGTGAATGATTTATTAGTAATGTGTGGAAAACTAATTTACAGAAAGGGTAGTAGAGAAATTGAACACTATTCCAGCAGAAGTGTAGGTCAAATACAGTAATGGAATTTAAGAATGCCTTGGATAAGCGTAAGGATATTCTGTAGATTAATAAGTCAAACTTTTTGGTAGATAGGGTGGACTAGATTGGCATTTTTGTTATCTTCCTTCAATTCTCTGTCTCTATGTACAGTTTAAAGGGACCCTTCAACCATATGATATATATTTTACTGTGTAAAGTACATTTTGAAGGCTAATTAAAACCTTGTTTTGCGAGTTAGTAGAATCAGGAGACATAAGGTGCTTTGTGGCACACCCACAATGTGCCTGAGAACATAAGAGAGACTTTTATCATGTTCCTTGTGGCACTTTGTATATGTTCTGTTCAATGCATTGTTATAACCATTTGAAATAGCAACTAAAATGTTTAGTTGGAGGTGGCATTGGGATACCTACAGTGTTTTTTTTTTTAACATTCTGTTTCAAATATTTTATTGTACAGGTAAGTTCAGACAGAGCAGTGACATCTTACATTGTCTAAATATTTAACAATGCAATGATGTAAACAAGTCTCCAAAATGTTTCCTTGGCTTTGGCCACTATGGAGTAAACATGCTCTGCCATTCCCTGTACTTCTTAACTCCAATTTTCCCACATTTTTTTAACCTCCATAGTCTCTACAATCTGCTCTTTCTAATTCAAAGGAAATAAAAGCCATCAATTATTGATCTGAAATGAATGGGAGGTCTTGGTATAGACATTACATATCGATACATAGATACAGTAATAATCAACATTTTCAATAAACAAAAACCTAAATAAAAGAAGTAATAGAACAGAAAAGAAACAGAGAGAAGACAGAGAAAAGTGGTGCCCAGGTATCGACATACATTCTCCGATGGTTTTCCAGTTCCTATTCAGCTCCCAGACCCCATCCAGATGCGCAGGCACCCATGAGGTTTAAAAGTTAACAAAATGTTAACCCCTCTTGGTTACTTAACCACGGTCCCCGTGTGTTAAAGAATAAAGACATTGAATCCGACAGAATGTGCGTAAGTCTTTCATTAATCATAATGTAGTTTACTCTCTTTTTGACCGAGGCCACCTCAAGATGATTAGATTTCCAGTTTCTGGCAATTTGGCTTTTGGCAGCTAACATAATGCACTGTAGCAGTTTATTTTGGTGATGTGAGAGGGATGGGCGAAGATAGACCTAGAAGGCAGGTTTCAATGATGGGAGTCAGGTCTGTTTCAAAAAGGTCACTGGCCACGACCATAACTCCCTGCCAAATTCGTTGCACCTTCGGTCAATCCCACCATATGTGTATAAACAACCCCACAAGTGGACAGCCCCTAAATCAGTTCAGACTCTCCCTGGACAGCAGTACATGCATTATATAGATCCTATGGAGGATCCTAACTGAAGTTTCTAGAAGGCTGTATGTCAATGACCCCCTTGCTGCCGACCTTCATATTTCTTTCCATTGGTCTAACTCCAGACTATGGGCGAGATCTAAATCCCAATCTATCAAATATTTATCCCTAGTGTACAATGGGGTTGTAATAAATGTGTCGTACAGCATTCCAAGTGTGCCAAGTCGAAGTGGGCAAACCCAGTTCCTTAACCAGTGTTACTGCCATAAATCGTAATCTGCAGAAATTAGAGTGTTCCTCCAGGGGAATGTTGTGTATATCCCTCAGTTTTTCAACTTGGAGAATCTTCCCCTCTATCAACTAAGATCCTATTCTATCAAGGCCTTTTGACCTACACCAATTTACCAATATCTGGGTCAAGGCCTCTGGGAATTCCGGGCGGGGAAATAAAGGAGTTTGCAAGGAGATTTTAGGAATTATCTTAAACATTTTCTGGGCCCAGTTACGTACACAAGAGGTCGTCCGCAAACAGACAGCACTTATATTGATGGTGTCCTGTTGCTGTACCTTTGATATCTCTTGATGACCTAATGGCCTGAGCCAAGAAGTATAAGAGCCTCAGTAATAGGTTCATTTTTACCAAGTTGATTTGGCCTAGCCACAAAATTTGGTATTTTGACCACTTAAGTAGATTCTTGGTGAATTGAAACAGAAGGGGTTGGTAATTTGCTTTATACAGGGACTAAAAGTCAGCTGTAATGTTGATTCCCAAATACTTAATAGATTGATCCAGCTAAGTAAAGTCATATCTTAGACAAAGATCCGCCAACGCTTCCATCTTATCCAAGTTCAATTTTAAACCCGAGAGTACTCTAAACTGCTCCAGTATCATCCAGAGTCATGAGGGCCGGAATGAAGTGGGCGGGGTCAGTCAGCGTACACAAGAGGTTGTCCGAAAACCGCACTTATATTGATGGTGTCCTGTTGCTATAACATGGATATCTCTTGGGGACCTAATGGCCTGAGCCAATGGTTCTACTGCCAGGGCAAACAACAAAGGTGAGAGTGGGCATCCATGTCTTGTACCCCTCTCTGTCTTGAAAATTGCCCTTTCTTTACTTGGTAACCTCATGGACGCTGTTGGCAAATTATAATACGTCTTGATAAGATTCATTAAAGGACCCTTAAATCCTAGTGCCGCTATTAGGAAGGGCCATTCGACTGTTTTGAATGCCTTTTCTATGTCTAAGGCCAAAAGACATAAAGGAGTATTAGTCATTTTAGAAATATGGATCAGGTTCAGGACTCTGCGGATGTTATCCCTTGCTTGTCTATTAGGGATAAACCCCACCTGATCCTTGTGGATCAGGTTCAGCAAAAAATTGGAAATTCTGCTTTGCCATAATCTTGGCTAATAATTTGATATCGTTATTTAAGAGCGAGATAGGGTGATAGTTTTTCGGATCAAGTGGGTCTCTCCCCTCCTTTGGAAAAAAAAAACAGCTCTGCATAGTTTAACTCTGCAGGTACCTGATGTCCCTCAAGAATCCGATTGAACAGACCAACTAGATGAGGGGCCAATAAATTAGAAAATTTCTTATAATATAGAATGGTGAAGCCGTCAGGGCCCTGGGATTTACATGCTTTAGCTTTGTCGATCACCTCAATGACTTCCTCCAGAGTAATTTTGGCGTTTAGTGAGGTCAAATTCCCCTCTGTAAGGCAAGGTCACTCATGCTTAGGAATTGCCTAATATCTGCCTCACTTTAAATCTTGTGGTAATATTTATGAAAAACCTCTTGAAATTTGGACGGATTATTCGTAAACTGACATATCCTTAATTTGGTAAATCTTAGATTGGGAATATTTATTCTTAAGTATATTGGCTACCATAGAGTGCAGCTTATTCACCTTTGAGAAGAATTTATGATTGGTCCATCTAAGGGATTTTTTTTTCCCTATCAGATAATATAAGATTCTAGTCTAGTGGCATCTTTTTGTCTACGCAGGGTATAAGAGGGGGACTTTTGATTAGATTTCTCTAGATTTAAAAGTGTCTTATTCAGTTTCTCTTCCCTTTGCCTTTGTTGTTTTTTGTATCTTGACGCAATTTTTATGCAGGACCCCCTTATGTACTCCTTGTGAGCCACCCACATCCACTCCAGACACGACTCCCGGTTGGAGTTTGTTTGAAAGAAAAACTCAATATATTTAGCAATGTCTTTTTGCAATTCCTTATTCGTCAAAACCATTTAGTATACCATCCAGTGTGTTATAGGTCCCTGGACCTTTGGTCTGACCAGCTCTAAAGCAGTCAACAAGGCAAGTGCTAGCTAGAGAGATGTCAATTCTGAAGTAGGTCCTATGAGTGGGGGAAAAATGTGTATTCCCTTTCTCCCAGATGCATTTCCCTCTAAACATCTGTGATGCCTAACTCCTGCATTAGAAAATGAATTTGTTTAAATTTTTTTGAGAATCTCCCCTCTTTTTACCTGGATCTATCGAACTTGGGATTTAGGGCTAAATTAAGATCCCCCCCATTGATTGGTAGGTCCAGGTCTTGAGACCTTAGTAATTTTAGCAGTCTAATAAGGCAGTTATGTGGGTCAGCAGGCAGAGGAGAGAGCGAGAGAGCTGGGATTCGTGCAGACAGAGCTGAGAGAAGGAGGGTGGGGAGGCACAGGGTAGAGCAGGTGAGGTGGCATGGGGAAGGGACAGGAGGGCCATCACAACTTCCTGTGTGATAAGCTCCTCCTATTCCAACAGTAAGCAGCAGCCCAGCACAGCCCTGACTGAACACATTACACAGATTGTGTTGCCACCCCTAGCAACCTGACGTCCGGGGCACTCCACCCTTGGCGTCCCCGTCAGCTATGCTACTGTAGGGAAGATACCATTGTTGATTATGTAAGGTAATATAAAAACCTTTAATCACTCACATTAAACTACCCCCCTGTGAGGATATATGAATATAAAACATATTTGTAATTATGAGCAATGAGATCTTTGGTCCTCTGCAGAAGATGCCTGGGAGTTTCCGGGGCCAACGAAGCTCCTAAAGCCTTGTGTGCTCTTTCTATCTCCCAATATATCAGGTAATAGCTTAGTAATGACTTCTCTCAAGTAGGGCATAAAATTCACAATGGACCTAGGGATGCCTCTGATCCTTAAATTATTCCGGCAAGACTGGCTATCCATGTCCTCTAGTTTGTCTTATAATCCCATGATGTGGGCCATATTTTGCTAGATATCACACCTGTCTCTGAGTTGAGCCTCGACAATCTGGTCTGTTGTAGTCTCTAACAGGTGTGCTCGTTTTCCCAAGTTGTAAATCTCTCTTTTAGGATTGTTACTTTAGCCAGTAGCGTTTTTTGGGTTAGTTTACCTAATCTTCCGACTCAGATCCTTCCAAACTTTCTGACTCAGGATCTTGCGCGGGAGTTTGGGGCTGAGAGATTTTTGGGAAATGTTCAAAAATGCTCCGCTGCATATTTTGTTTTTTATTTTTAACCATTTTTGAAATGGAAGTTTGGGACCACTTGGACAATGTGAGGAGGATTACTAGGAGTTTTCACTAGTTTGTGTCTGGCAAGACATTGCTGATCTTCCCTTTGATAGCATAGGGGTTAAGGAGGTAGCATGGTAGTATAGCTCATGTGAGCTACATCGGTCAGTTTATGCTCCCTGGTCTGAGCAATACACAATCTTTCTCGCACAGTGCAGGTTCATTTTGAACCATCTGCCTGTGTGGTATTTTGAAAAAAAATAGATTACAGTCCACAAATAAGCAAAGGCCTCCTTTTGTAGAGTAAAGGTTATGTCTTGTTACAGATGCTATCTCTGCAACTACCTATATACTGCTCTTGCTAATATATTGGAGTGTTGGTGGTATGGTGCAATAGTGTAGCTCAAACCATTGTGTATATGTCTGTTTGCATCTACTCAATGCATTTGTTTTTAATTCAGAGTAATGGTGAATGTTGCAGTGCCTCTTTTCTTTGTTTTAGAACAATTTTGCCCAAACTAAAACGTACTGTCACTCCACTGCATTGTATGTGGACTTTCAGTGCATTTTATATGGATTCAAAACACAAAGTTTTCAAAATTTTTTTTGAGCCCTAGGTCTTGGCTTGTCCTTCAGGCTGAGACCCACAGGCACTTGCTTACTCAGCTATTAACTTCTCAAAACAATTTTTAAATATATTTGCTTTGATTAATAGTATTTCTAAAATTTGCATAATGGTCCTTTGTGTAAAAAACAATGGCCAATGTGGCATCTCATTCGAAAAAGCTGGACACTCCATGTTAAAACATTTTATAGATATAATGCATAGACACTGCACTGTAAATCTTCATAATAACTCTCCCCGTAAAGACCACTAAGGGCCTCATTAAATTATCCCTCGTAGTTCTCTCGGTCCTCGCAAAAGGCAATTTTTGTTGCTGTTTGCGAGGACCGAATCCTTCGCAGCCTGCTTTGTGAGATTACTCCGAAAAATGGCAGAGAATAGGCTCCGAGAGAGCTACACGTAGCCTTAAATCTATGAGTAATTCTCGCACCTCGGAAGAATCCTTACGGGCACAAAAAGTGCCCGCAAGGGATCCTAAAGCCTCTATGTGCTGCCTCAGAGCAGCCCGAGAGAGCCGTGTGAGGCTCCCCCCTGCCCCCTATACATATACCCCCGCCACACACATTAACCCCTTGCAGCGGGGGTCCCCGATCTGCATAAACCAGGCCCCTGCTGCATTAAAAAAAATAAAATTCCCTGCCGTGGCTCCTTATAGGGTCCGCGGCACACTATTAACAATCCCGGCCCCGGCACCTAAAGTTAACCCCCCTCTATGCTGGGGGACCCCATTGGGACCCCCGAAGTGTCCCCACATTAACCCCTTGCTGCAGGGGTCCATAGGGACCCCTGCAGCCCCCCCCCCACATTAACCCCTTGCGGCACCGATCATGACCCCGCTGCATTTACATTTTTAAATTTCCCGCCTTGCGGTTCCTTAAAGCACCGTAAAGGTTCTGAAAGGACTTGAACTAAAAAATATTAACCCCAGGCAACTAAAATTAACCCCATAACTCATGGGGGTCAATACAGACCCCCATAAGCCACTAATTAACCCTATAACTCATGGGGGTCAATACAGACCCCCATAAGCACTTAACCCTATAACTCATGGGGATCAATACAGACCCCCATAAGGCCTTAATTAACCCTGTCACTCATGGTGGTCAATACAGACCCCCATAAGCACTTAACCCTATAACTCATGGGGGTCAATACAGACCCCCATAAGGCCTTAATTAATCCTGTGACTCATGGAGGTCAATACAGACCCCCATAAGCCAATAATTAACCCTATAACTCATGGGGGTCAATACAGACCCTCATAAGCCAATAATTAACCCTGTCACTCATGGGGGTCAATACAGACCCCCATAAGCACTTAACCCTATAACTCATGGGGGTCAATACAGACCCCCATAAGGCCTTAATTAACCCTGTCACTCATGGTGGTTAATATAGCCCCCCATAAGCACTTACCCTTTTAATTCATGGGGGTCAATACAGACCCCCATAAGGCCTTATTTAACCCTGTCACTCATGGTGGTTAATACAGACCCCCATAAGCATTTAACCCTATAACTCATGGGGGTCAATACAGACCCCCATAAGGCCTTAATTAACCCTGTCACTCATGGGGGTCAATACAGACCCCCATAAGCCAATAATTAACCCTATAACTCATGGGGGTCAATACAGACCCCCATAAGCCAATAATTAACACTATAACTCATGGGAGTCAATACAGACCCCCATAAGCCTCTATTTAACCCCATCAGTCTATTATGACCCTTGTGGGGCTGTTAAAACCCTAACATTAACCACATAAGTGCCATGACGGTCTTCAAGGACCATCATGACACTAACTACAAACACTACACTATAACCCCAATAAACCATTAAATCTAAACTAACCCCCCTCTACACTAATCTATTAACACTTACACTACGTACCTACGCTACCTACCCCCTAATAATCCCCCACCACTCTAATTACAAAAAATAAAAAAACCTACCTTACAGAAAATAAAGAAATACATTACAACCCACCAACCCCACTACAGAAAAAAAAAATTACACACCTGAAAAGGAAAGACATACACAATACAATACATTACAATACATACAATACATTACATACAATACATTACAATACATTACATACAATACAATACAAATAAAATACAATACCCCCTAACATACAATCTATTTCATATACAATAAATCCTAACTACATACACAAACCCTAATTCTAAGATAAAATAAACTTATTAAGACCACTTACCTTTGAGCTGTCCCTTCAGATCACCAACCTAGGGGTAAAACAAAACAAAAAAAAATAGGACAACACATTAACATAAAATAAATAAACATTAAACACATTCTAAATATTCTACTCACCTTTCCAGCATGTCCCGTCCTTCTTCTTTACTTCTACGGCTCGGCCCTGTTAAAAAAAACACATTACATTACTACAACATATATTCACAAAATAAAATAAAAATATAAACATATAAATATACATTCAACTTACCTCCCTGCGATGTCCAAGGCCTACTCCTCTTCAGCCGCAACTGGGCCCTGGAACCATCCGCGCTCTAAAAAAATAAAATAAATAAACTAATGGAGGTCTGCACTCGCAGACCCCCCTTGACTCTAATGAGCCTCCTGGAGCTTTTTCCGGAAGGAAATTGGCAATGGCGGCTTCTGATTGGCTGAAAAAGCTGTCTATCAAATTTCAGCCAGACAGAAGACATCAATGTCTAAGCCAATCAGGATGGCATACACCCCAAAATCCCACCCTGATTGGCTAACGCACCTGTCAATCTTTATTTAAACCAATCACAAGGTGCAGATGCCTTCAGCCAATCACAATGGGATACACCCCCACGGCGTGATTGAGTGAAGACATCTGCGCCTTCTCATTGGCTGTAATACTGACTGAGGGCGCAGATGCCTTGCGATTGGTTTAAATAAAGATTGACAGGTGCGTTAGCTAATCAGGGTGGGATTTTGGGGTGTATACGATCCTGATTGGCTCACAAATTTTATTTTATTTTATTTTTCCTTTAAGGACCCGCGAGGCGGGAAATAAAAAAATCTAAATGCAGCGGGGTCACGATCAGTGCCGATCGGGGACCCCCGCAGCAAGGGGTTAATGTGGGGACACTTCGGGGGTCCTGAAGGGGACCCCCAGCATAGAGGGGGATTAACTTTAGGTGCCTCGGCCGGGATTGTTAATAATGTGCCGCGGGCCCTTTAAGGAGCCACGGCGGGGAATTTAAAAGTTTTAAATGCAGCAGGGGCCTGATCGGTGCCGATCGGGCACCCCCGCTGCAAGAGGTTAATGTGTGGGGGCTGCGGGGGTCCGTATGGACCCCAGCAGCAAGGTGTTAATGTGGGGACACTTCGGGGGTCCCGATGGGGACCCCCTCATTGAGAGGGGTTAATTTTAGGTGCTGGGGGGTAGTTGGAGTACCCCCTACGGCAGGGCTTATGTGGGGACTGCCGCGGAGGTCCCGGTTAGGACCCCTGCACTAATTGATGAGGTGTGGGAGCCTGCAAGATCATCTCGCAGGCTGTCACTCCTCATGTACATTATCGCAGTGTTCATACGGACGGCCCTGCTGCGTAGCTCACTCATTGCTTGCAGCATGGCTAATTTAATAGCATTGTAACTTTGAGAAATTTTGCAGTATGTAGGATTTAAGTAGAAGCCTCTTATTTACGAGGCTGGAATTTAATAAGGCTGCAAGTATGTAAGTATGTCATTTGGTAACCATTCTGAACAATATTTGTTCAGCTACAGGGAGCAGGTTAATTTTCAATGATTTCCTAATGTACCAGTGCAACAAAATAATATTATAAGCCTTCCTAACTGGCAGGGTCACAGTGCTGGACAGGGTTGTCAAGGAGGAGAAAACCCTCTACTTTTATTGCTTTTATCCAACCAACTATTGCCCCACGGATCTGCAGGAAGGGCAGTACCCGTGAGTGTACATTGAATAGTGCTGCTATGATAGTAAAATAAGTAAATAAATAAATTAACATATGCTCCTGGTTCACAAGTCATGTGAGAGAACTTGACAATTATATATATACTAGCGACTTGCCCGTCAAAAATGACGGCAATAAAAACTGAAGCCTGGCAATGCTGTTTGCCACACAATGTAAGCCTCTCCCTCTACTTTACTGGCCTTGTGATGAGCGCCTTTGGCGCTCATCACAGGCCTTGCAATGAGCCCCTTTGGAGTTCATTGCGAGTCTCTCCCCCTGTCTACTTCCTCCCTCATGTCTTATTTTCAACCTCCTCTCCCTCCCTTGTGTCTCCTTCTGCCTCGTCTACCTTCCTTGTATCTCCTGCCCCCCTGTGTTTTTACCTCCCTCTCCCTCCTGTGTCTCTAAACCCCTCCCCTGTGTCCCTTTCCCTCCTGTGTCTCTTTCCCCCTTCTCCCTCCCATGCATCTCTTTCCCCCCTGTGTCTCCCCCCTCCCTGTGTCTGTTCCCCCCTGGCCTGTGTCTCTTTCTCCCTCCCCCTGTGTCTGTTC
The DNA here is from genome assembly GCA_027410445.1 of Discoglossus pictus. Classification (NCBI taxonomy): domain Eukaryota; kingdom Metazoa; phylum Chordata; class Amphibia; order Anura; family Alytidae; genus Discoglossus; species Discoglossus pictus. The sequence goes on along the minus strand of CM050164.1, from coordinate 217,122,100 downwards.
CCCCCTTCATTGTGTCTCCATTTCCCTCCCTGGTGTATCTTCCCCCCCTGCACTCTCTTCTTTGTCTCTTCCCCCTCCTCTCACTCCCCTGTGTCTCTTCCCCCTCCTCTTTCTGTGCCTCTTCCTCCCTTTCTCTCTCTTCCCCCCTCCCCCTCTGTGTCTCTTCCCCCATCACCCTCTGTGTCTCTCCCCACTCTGTGTCTTCCCCCCCCCTCCCTCTGTGCCTCTTCCCCCGCCTCTCTCTGTGTCTCTCGCCACTGTGTCTCTCCACCCCTTCCTCTGTGTCTCCCCCCTCTGTGCCTCTCGCCACTGTGTCTCTCCCCCCATTCCTCTGTGTCTCCCCCCTCTGTGCCTCTTCCCCCCTCTCCCTCTGTGCCTCTTCCCCCCTCTCCCTCTGTGCCTGTTCCCCCCTGGCCTGTGTCTCTTTCCCCCTTCCCCCTGTGTCTGTTCCCCCCTTCCCCCTGTGTCTCTTCCCCCCCATTTCTCTCCCATGTGTATCTTCCCCCTGTTCTCCCTCCCCTGTGTTTCTTCCCCCTGTTCTCCCTCCCCTGTGTTTCTTCCCCCTTCTCTCACTCCTGTGTGTCTTTTCCCCCTCCTCTACCTCCCCTGTGTCTCTTCCCCCCTCCTCTCCCTCCCCTATGTCTCTTCCCCCCTCCTCTCCCTCCCCTGTGTCTCTTTCCCACCTCTCCCTCTGTGTCTTTCCCCCCCTCCCTCGGTGTCTCTCCCCCCCTCCCTCTGTATCTCCCCCCCTCCCTCTGTGCCTCTTCCCCCTCTCTCTGTGTCTCTTCCCCCCTAACCCTCTGTGTCTCTTCCCCCCTCTCCTTCTTCCCCCCTCTGTCTCTTCCCCCACTCCCTCTGTGTCTCTCCCCCCTCTGTGTCTCTTCCACCCCCTCCCTCTGTGCCTCTTCCCCCTCTCCCTCTGTGTCTCTTCCCCACTCTCCGTGTCTCTTCCCCACTCTCCCTCTGTGCCTCTTCCCCACTTTCCCTTTGTGCCTCTTCCCCCCTCTCCCTCTGTGTCTCTCCCCCCCTCTGTGTCTCTTCCACCCTCTCCCTCTGTGTCTCTTCCCCACTCTCGCTCTGTGCCTCTTCCCCACTCTCCCTCTGTGCCTCTTCCCCACTCTCTCGCTCTGTGCCTTTTCCCCACTCTCCCTCTGTGCATCTTCTCACGGCGCGCATTGAGCATACGTGGCTCGTGCTGTGCGCATGCGCGGCTCACGCAGCGCTTGCGCGCGATCCGATTGCAAAGTTGCGATCGGATCATTGTCAAACTGCGATTCGTCGCAAGCGTGACGACGAATCGCAGTTTGACAATTATAATATGTGATATATATATATATATATATATATATATATATATACATATTGTTTTATAAGTGAATGGGTTTGGGGTGTTCAATTCCCCTCTTCCTCTCGCAGAATAGGAAAGTGATTAGCGGTTTTTGTGTACCAAAAACAGTTGTTAAACTAGCATGGTTTTACTTCTGAGTGGATTAAAGAGGCATAGAATTTAAGATTGTTTATCACGCATCATCATGATAAATCAAAAAAAATGTAGGAATTTCTTATGAAAAACAATTGCTGTTTATGCTAGAAAAAATAGCACAGCTTTTGAAAAACAAGTTTTGGAGAATGTTAGGTTAGAATACAAGGGGTTTGCTGCTTAGTGTGTAATTAGTTCGACGACACGCGTATAAGTACGTTTTTCAAAGGCAGATTTGAAAGACTTTTCAAAAGAATTTGCTCAAGGATAAAAAGTACGTTTTTTTTAAACAAATCATAGTATGTCACAAAGTTTTTGAGTTCCTATAAACCTTTTTATAGAAAGATTCCAGGTTATTCATTCTTTTTTTGCACAAGATGAATTGTTGGAGAATTCCAGTCTTGTCTTATGTCCTTCAATGTGGCATAAGCAGTGTATGCAGTTGCAGATATATTTTTTCTTTAAAGGTGCACTAGTTTACTTAATTGTAAATACTGCAAAAAATGTCAGTTTTTGCATTAAAAAATAATGATCTGATACCCCAAAAATATACGTTTAATGCTTAAACTAAGCCAGTGTTTTTTAACAATCACAATGAAACGTGTAAACAAGAGTGTGAGGGAGTAGCCAATCACAGAATGCAACGTGTGTGTAATTGAGTTGTCTGCTAGCTAACTCAATGGGTTGTATGTGCACCATATGATTGCACATGCCACACCTTTGTGTAGAGTTGTTAGAGTTTGAAAAGGGGGGTATACAATTTTTAAATGCTACCATCTACTGACAGATGAATTATAAGCTGTCGAGAATTTCCAACATTTGTTTAAAAATTGTCATATTAAAACCAAGCTGTATTAAATACATAATAAGAAATATAGGAGATGAGTGTCCCTTGAAGCATGCACATTTAGAGTCAGTTAATTTGCAGAGAATAATACATTTTCTTTTGGTTTAAAATAGCTTTTAAGAAGAGAAATTCACACAAAATATTGCTTAGTGTTCTTTGAACTATTTGGTATTCTACAACCTACTATCACGCTTGTATCATGAGACTTTTTTAGTACTTATTGAAAGTGTGAAATGACATCAGTTTTACCACTATAAATAAAAGTAGTTTCAGTATTCTTTAACACAAACGTGATCCCTCTGGCATCAAATATATTTTCTATTAGCATGATTCGACCAAAATAAAATCTGAATTAAATAGCAGGTGCTAATTACTTTTAAGCAACTAACCTGCCCAGATTACACCACTTGCTAAGCTGATATTTTGTATGTGTATGTGCCACAGACTTTTTGGTTATAATATATATAAATACAAATAAAATATATATATTACATAGATGGCTATTTACTGCACAGCTTTACGGGAAGAGTCTGGGGATAAATGCTGTTCAAAGGTGGTGATGGTATGAAAGTAAGCACTTTTCAGTTGAGTTTTCTCACAATTTTCAAACATTGTGGGTGAATTTGGTTTGGGGGTTTATGAAGTACTTTAAGAAAACAACGGAAACATTTTTATTTAGCTGTTCAGTCATGTCTGACTCTCCATGACCCTTTGAACTGCAGCATACCAGGTACATCTGTCAGCCACTGCCCTTCTGAGTTCCATCAAGTTCATGCTCATTGCTTCAATGACCTCATCTATCCATCTCTGCCTCTTCTATCCCCTTCTTCTTGTACCTTCAATGTTTCCCAGCATTAGAGTCTTCTCTAGGGAATCCTGTCTTCTCATGATATGACCAAAATATTTGAGCTTTAACCTCATTGCTCAAACCTTCCACTGAACAGTTTGGTTTGATTTCCTGAAGTATTGATTTATTGGATCTTCTTGAAGTCCAAGGAAATCTAAGCAGTAATCTTCAACATGACAAGTCAAAGGTGTCGATTCTACGGCACTCAGACTTCTTTATGGTCCAGTTCTCACATCCGAATGTTACCACTTGTTCAGACTTGTTAGCTTGTTCAGACTTCCCATAGCTTTCCTCCCCAGAAGCACATGTCTTTTAAATTTATACTTGCAGACATTGAGCCACATTCAATTGAGAGAATTTAAGATCCGGAAGCCCGGAAGTGAGGTCGCAAGATATTTTGCTATTCAATTGGCGTCTTTTTGCCGGCACGGAACGGCTTCCGAGTTAAGGCCTTGAAAAAATGGTGCCGATTATACTCGTAAATTACAGCCTCCATAAGCCTTTGATCTGTCACTTTCGCAAGGCTAAAGTCGCAAATCACCTTTCAATTGCTCAATTTCCCCAAGCCCGCAAATGCATTCACACCCTTGAATGGCAAATAAAGGAGAAAATCCTACGTGTGCTAGAGAGGACCCGCAAAGGGGTTAAACAGCTATTTGTAGCACTGTAAATGCAAATAAAAGATCAATACTGCACTGTAAATAACAGGGAATGCAATGACAGACATTAGAATTAATTGCACAACAGTCTCAAGCTAGCATATCGGCGGGATATCAAAGTTAATTTTACATTTCGGGGTTAAATCAATCTCAGGTATCAATGAGTTAATACATATCAGGCCACCCACATGGACTAGAACAGTATTGGCATTCATTTTCATAATTCTTTGTTTTGCATCTTTTGCAAGTCTGATCGCATATCGGACCCCCGAATTGAATGACATGTAACCTCCATGTTTTACTGCCGTAATTACGACAGGCTCATTTTCTATTGGCTTATTTGAAATTGGAGGTTACAGTCTTGCTTACTTGATCATGTTCCAGCCCTGAAATTCTCTGAACCAGTGCATGGTTTACGGTCTTGGCTTTGGGCCCGTAACTTGCGGCCCTGAGCAATTGAATAGCATCGCAATTGGAGACCAACAGGAGCCCACAACTCACTTGCAGACATTCGGCTGTCTGCGATTGAGTTGCAAGTCTCAAGTTGAAAGGAGCCCATTATCTGCAGCAATCTTGGAGCACCGGAAAATAACATTTGTTGTTGCCACTTCTTCCCATCTATTTGCCAGGAACTGAGATGCTGTTTGCCATGATCTTTGGTTTTCTAATGAGGAGCCCCAGGCCAGCTTTTGTACTCTCTCCTTTCACCTTCATCAATAGGCTCTTTAGTTCCTCCTCACTTTCAGCAATCAGAGTAGTATCATCCTGGGTATCTGAGGTTGTTGATATTTCTCTCAGCAATACGAATTCAGCATTGAATTTGTCCAGCTCGGAATATGCATTATATACGGCATGTATAAGTGGAATAAATAAGGTGACAAGTAAACGGAAATCTGGATTTGCACACTCCCAGAGCTGTCTACATCGACAACTCGTCCTTGCCTATAGAAACACAGCATTGCAGTGCAGATTTTAAACCATTTGTTACTCACCTAACTGCTGTGAAATGCTATTTGCCTATTGTATTCAATGAAATGTTTGGGTGGTGTCCCAGAATGGACTGCAGAGAGAGAGAGAGAGACTCTTAAATGAAAATACATAGCACCTTAGTACTATCTATCTATCCTGTATAGAAATAAATCTCTTCACAACATATTTTGAAAGAGTACAAACGTTTATTAGAAATTTATACCAGGCATTGCATTTTAAAAAAGATGGGGGCATCTACCTCCATAGATTGGATTGGGACACACACAACCGCAACCTGATTGGGACACCCGCCCCGCAAACTGATTGGTTGAAGTAAAGGAGGAGGATAGAACCCTCTTACCTTTCAGCTAAAAGAGTCTCTGGCAGGTCTTCACACAAATAAACACATATTTTATTTCATCTGATTTCATGTATTTCAAAAAATGCTAAAAGTATTTCAACATGCATTTAGGAGATCTTTTCAGTGATGTGGTCCAAATTGTGCTAATTTAGGTGATCCTTTAATTTTTATTTTAGGATTTTTTCATGCAAAACATGTTTTCATACACTACTGATTCTCCTCTATCATAAAACTTAAAAGGCCAGTTACCTAGGTACTACAGCTCTGCTGTAGTTGGCAGAGCAACTTATTTATAATATAAAAATGTTGGTTTGGGTTATTAATTTTTTTTTGTATTATGGAAAAAACATTTACAATGTACCTAATTGATTCCTTCCCCCAGCTCCCACCTACTCCTTTGCAAAAAGCTGTGTGTGGTGCAGCCTATCACTGCACTGCACTGCACAGTGTTGCTTTAGTTCTATGGGGGAAGATCTGTCACATGGAGGCATCTGACTGCCACTTGCCTGTTGGTAGGGAGAGAAATTGGATGCCTCCCTGCAGGAACAGGGAGCTCTCTGCATGTGAGCTGCTGGGAGTTGTAGTTCTACAGCTTTCCTTGATCAATGTGTCTCCCTGCATGCAGTTTGCTCTCTGGATACTACTGGGCAGTTTAAATGTTATACATAGAGCCAGGTAAGGGGTGTGCATGGTCTGGATAGAGGAATCTCTGTGTATTACGATCTGCAAATTACTCCTTGTGACTTGTATAGCTGTGTGCATGATCTGGAAAGAGGGGTATCTGTCTATAAGGATTTGCATATTACAGATTGTGACTTGTATAGCTGTGTTCATGGACTGGATAACTGTGTATAAGGATATACATATTAATGTTTGGTTATCTCAATATAAAATGCACATATTTATAAAGTATATAGTCAATTTGATCTATATTTTCCACCTGGTGATGGGCATGTGGAGAGTTCTCTCTGTGAGTGTTGGAAGAGGGTGTTTACAATGACTAGAGAATTTTCTTGACACAATTCTACTATTCTCTAACCTACTTCGCTTTATGTGTGAGTATTTGCTTTGTTCAGTCGTGTCCAACTCTCCTTGACCTCATAGACTGTTACACATCATGTTTATCCACTTGGTATTCATGGCAGAGATACTGGAGTTGCTTGCCAGTTCCTTCTCCAGTGCGCCACAGCATACAGCTCCTGGTATTCCTAGATGGTCTCCCATCCAATTACTGACCAGGAACAACCCTGCATGGCTTCAGGGTGGGGTGACCTCTTGGTTCCCTGTCTAGAATCGAACCCAGGTCACAGTGGTGAAAGCACCAAATCCTAGCCACTTGACCACCAGGGAACTCTGCTTCACTTTATACTCCAAGGCTAAAAATGCCAATTTTTTCAGGTTACTTTTGGTACCCTACATTAGTATTCCAATTTCTTATGATGATAGTAACATCTTTGCTTGGTTTTATGTCTAGAACGTGTTGAATATACTTGTAGTTTTGAACAACTTTGGCCTCTTCAGTATCCATGGTTGGAGCACAAACTTGGGCCACTGTGATGTTTTTGATTGGCTTGCCTAGAATTCAAATTGAAATCATTCCGTCATTGATTGGGTTCATACCAACCACTGCTTTGGCCACCCATTGATTGATTGTGAGGTCTACTCCATTTCTTCTGTGGGATTCTTGACCACAGTAGAAGATCTTGTGGTGGTCTAATATGACATGTCCCATTCCAATCTGTTTAGGATATCAAGGTTTAATATTGTCAACTCATGTTTGACCACAGGTTACCTTGGTCCATAGTTCTAACATTCCAGGTTCCTATGCTGAATTGTTCATTGCAATAGGGAATTATTCTTTACAGTAGTGTACTTCCGCAACTGGGTATCCTCTCAGCTTTGGCCCAATTACTTAATTAGATCTGGTGCTACTCATACTCCCCAGTAATGCGGAAGGCACCTTCTGACTTGAGGAGCTCATTCCAGTGCCATATGACAAAGATACTGGAGTGGGTTGCCAGTTTCTTCTTCAGTGAACTGCGATTTGCCTGACCTCACTGCTATATCCTGCCTATCTTGGGCGACTCTATATGGTATATCTATATTATATACATTATATATATATATATATATATATATATATATATATATATATACACATTTTAATTAAAGCATATACATACACACAAACAATTGATATATAACATCAGGTATACCACAATTGATATATAACATCAGGTATACCCTACTTTCAATCAGTGTCTTGTAAATTATTTGAAAATACATTTTCATAAATATAAGGAATTGGCTACCTGAGGAATATTTAATAGAGAGATTCAGAGGGGAATTCTGATAGGAACTAGCAGAGTATCCAAGAAGAGTCAGAAATTGGAATCTAGGAAGAAGGCGGTAAGACTAGACCAAGGGAATGTGAGATATTTATAGTCACACCTTCTGAACAGGTAGAGCTACAAACTATGATACAAACTAGCGAATTGCCCGTCAAAAAATGACGGCAATGAAATTGTAAGGTAGCTAAATTAGTAAATGAATATAGTGTACCTATTTTGAAGCATTGTGATGAAGAGCTGGCAATCTGTGTTGATGTTGCTGCAGCATTAGTGGTGTGGAGCTGCTGTGTAAGCATGCTGAATGTGTGCACTGTGTGGTATGAATATCCGTAGGTGGTTTGTGTCGTTTTGCGAGTTTCTTGTGGTGTTTTGCGAGTTTGTTGTGGTGTTTTGCGAGTTTAGAGTGGTGTAGCCTCGTTTTCGTTTTGTTCGGCAGCCATTTTTTCTGTCGCTTAGATTTTTTTTTAGTCTCAAAAGTCTTTTATTTCGAGTAAAATCGAGGTGTAAGTTGCATTTTTGAGGTCCTGGGTGCTCCCTCTTGGTGTAGGTAAGGTTTTTATGTATGTGCTGTGTGTATGTATTGTGTTTTAAATGTTTGTATGTCGGCGTGTTGCGTCCGATGTTTGCGAGGTCGTAATGTGTGGTAACGTGTTTTGTAGGTTGTTTGCGTTCCTCGTAAAATTTAGCGAGTGTCGTAATTTGTGTGTCGTGTTTTTTGAGTAGCGACGTGAAGTTTGCGAGGGTTTGAGGCCCTTGCCCAGTGACCTCGCCAGCAACTGAGTCCCTCGCTTCGCGAGGGGCCTCAGTTGCTGGCATGGAGCGCCTTCGGCGCTCCATGCCAGCAACTGAGGCCCTTGCCCAGTGACCTCGCCAGCAACTGAGGCCCTCGCTTCGCGAGGGGCCTCAGTTGCTGACATGGAGCGCCTTCGGCGCTCCATGCCAGCAACTGAGGCCCGTGCCCAGTGACCTTGCCAGCAACTGAGGCCCTTGCCCAGTGACCTCGCTACGCGAGGGCCACGGCTCGCTGCGCGAGGGCCGCGGCTCGCTTCGCGAGCCCGCAAGCGTGAGCAACGACTCGTACGCTCACAACTATATATGTGATAAAAGCATAAAACAGACAGCAACTGCTTTTCACTCCCTACCGGGCATATAGCCCTATTAAATTCCCTGAACGTGTAAAACCATAGCCCTTAACGTAGCCCGCAACACTTGCGGCTATTAAATTGTCCCCCATAAAGCAACCCGCCAATGACTTGCAGGGTAAGGGGAAAAAACCCTACGGGATGTTGAAAATTGCACTCTGCAAATCCTTTGATCTGTCAAGCCTATAACTGTTAAGTTCCAATCACGCTATTAAATTGCAACACATTCACTGGTGTTCAAGCCAATAACCCGCAAATGGAGCCAAGAAGCCAACGGGTACTAGAGAGGACCCGCTACGGGGTTAAAGTCCTGTCTGTGAATGCAAATATACACACACTACTGTATTTATAATTAAAGGGAAAGTGATGTTAGGTACTAAAATTAATAGCACAACATTCTTAAGCTCACAAATCTGCAATATAAAATACTTTTTGTAATGTTTAATTTCCATGTTATATCGATCTTGGCAATCAATGTGTTAATACATTTAATGGAACTCGCATGGACTAGAATATAATATTTACTGATTTATTAATATTGCATTATATCTGGAATGCGGGTCCGATCGAAACTCATAATTGAAACCCGTAAGGCTTTGAAATCTAACGTCCATTTTTCAGGGACATAATGATGACAATCTCTCTTGCCATTGGCTCAGTCTAAACCCTTAACTACAGATTTGACTAATTGATCATGTTCACGGCCGCACAACCCATGTGTGACAAATGGTTTACGGGTTTGCGTCTCTGTCCCGTAACTCGCAGCCTTTTATTTAATAGCTCTGTAACGCAGCCGAATTTCAAGCCTGCAGCCTTTGCGTGCTTGCTGATGCTGCTACAGGCTTCAAATTTAATGGGGCTGATAGGATCTGACTGTAGTACAGGGTAAGTCACTAAGGTGCAATCCAGTTAACCCTTACAGGTTACTAATAGTGGCTACAGGTAGATAGAGCCTGACAATAGACAAAAGAAAGCAGAAAAATTACGTTATGCTGGCTTTCATCCATATACACAGACAGGGTAACAACCTGGAGAGCTCCTGTCATAGGGAAAATAGGATAGGTCCCTTTAGGATGCTGAGTATGGAGTTCATTTCAGACAGTAATAATTAATTTTGCATATAATGTGAGACCTGATCTTTACATTTCCCATATAACAGAACATTGATAAAGTGCTAAAGGCCTATTACATCCACTTGTGGGTTATTTTTTCCCTTCCTATTTTGTGACAAGAAATGGACTAATGTAACCATTGTTTACAAAAAACACTCAAATGGTAAGAGCAGAACATTTGATTAGGGGGAGCTTAGGATATCAAAGAATCTTCATGTGTTTACATGTCCAAATAAATTATTTTATTATTTTTTGTTGTTGTTTAGTCGTTTAGTCGTGAAAATAAAATCTGTCACTGCCTCCACTTCTTCCCCGTCTATTTGCCAGGAAGTGAGATTGCCGTTTGCTATGATCTTTGTCTTTTTAACGTTGAGCAGCAGGCCAACTTTTGCACTCTCTTCTTTTATCCTCATCAATAAGTCTTTTAGTTCCTCCTCACTTTCAGCCATCAGAGTAGTATCATCGGCGTATCTGAGATTGTTGATATTGCTTCCAGCAATACTGATTCCGGCTTTGGATTCATCCAGTTCAGCCTTAAGCATGATGTTTTCTGCATATAAGTTGAATAAATAAGGTGACAATATACAACCTTGTCGCACTCCTTTTCCGATCTTGAACCATTTTGTTGTCCCATGTTCTTTTCTGACTGTGGCTTCTTGGTCGACATACAGATTCTTTAGGAGGAGGATGAGATGATCTGGTACTCCCATCTCTTTAAGGGCATGCCACATTTTGTTGTGATCCACACAGTCAAAGGCTTTAGAATAGTCTATGATGCAGAAGTAAATGGGTTTTTTTTTTGGAACTCTCTTGCTTTCTCTATTATCCAGCAGATATTGGCAATTTGATCTCTTGTGCCTCTTCCTCTGCTAACCCAGCTTGCACATCTGGAAGTTCCAGGTCCATATATTGTTGGAGTCTAGCTTGTGGAATCTTAAGCATTACCTTGCTGGCATGTGAAATGAGTGCAATTGTTCGATAATTGAAGCACTCTTTGGCACTGCCTTTTTTGGGATTGGGATGTAGACTGACCTTTTCTATTCTATTGGCCATTGGGGAGTTTTCCAAATGTGTTGGCATAAGGCAAGTAACACTTTTACAGCATCATCCTGTATAATTTTGAATAGTTCAATTGGGATTCCATCACCTACTGCAGCCTTATTATCAGCAAGACATCCTAGGGCCCATCTCACTTCACTCTCCAAGATGTCTGGCTCCAACTCATTGGCCAAATGATTGAGGTCATCACTACTGTTAAGATCCTTCCTGTACAGATCTTTAGTGTATTCCTGCCACCTCTTCTTTATCTGATCTTCTTCTGTTAAGTCCCAACCATTTTTTGTCTTTTATCACGTTTACTTATGCATGAAAGGTGCCTTTTAGGTTCCAAATTTTCTTGAAGAGATCTCTTGATTTACCCATTTGGTTATCTTCTTCAATCTCCTTACATCACTCATTGTAGAATATTTCCTTATCTCTTCTTGCTATCCTCTGGAATTCTGCATTCAGTCGGACAAATCTTTTCTTATCTTCACTACCTTTCCCTTTCCTTCTTTCCTGGGCTACTTTCAAAGCCTCATCAGAAAGCCAGTTTGACTTCTTACTTTTTTTTCATTTAGGGATATTCTTTGTTGCTGTTTCCTGGATTATGTTGCAAACTTGGTTCCCAAGTTCTTCAGGCATTCTATATTCCATGTTTAGTTCCTTAAATCTATTCTTTACTTCCACTGCATATTCACAAGGGATATTATTTATTTTGTATCTACTTGGCCTGATGGTGTTTACACTTTTCTTCAGTTTCATTTTCAACTTTGCAATAGGAAGCTCATGGTCTGAGCCGCAGTCAGATCCAGGTCTTGTTTTTGCAGACTGTATAGAGTTCCTCCATCTTTGGCTGCAAAGTATATAGTCAATATGATTTCTATGTTGTCCATCTGGTGATGTCCATGTGTAGAGTCGTCTCAGAGGCTTTTGGAAAAGGGTGTTTGCTACGACCAGAGAATTATTTTGATGAATTATATCTGCTTCATTTTTTACTCCAAGGCCAAATTTGCCAGTTATTCCAGGTATCCTTTGGTTCCCTACTTTAGCATTTCAATCCCCTATGATGATTGTTACATCTTTTCTTGGTGTTATATCTATGATGCTTTAAATGTCTTCATAGAACTTGACAACTTTAGCTTCTTCAGCATCCATGGTTGGAGAATCGACTTGCTCATCACATCTACATTGGGAAAATAAATAGTGGCCAAATTACACCGCCACATGACAAATATCAAGTAGCAGGGGAATATTTTAGATTTGGTTGTACAGTCCTTCAGTCGTGTCCAACTCTCTGTGACCCTATGGACTGCAGTACATTCAGCTCAGCTATGTCTCTGTCTGTGCTTTTCCACAAGGATTGCATGCCAAAAATACTGGAGTGGGTGCTATGACCTGCCACCTATAGTGACCGTACATGGTATAGCTCACAGCTTTATTCAATCCTCTTCACCACCACAAAGTAGCGATCCAGAAGGGGAAGAGAGGAATATACACCACACTAATCTACTCTAACCCATCAGCCAACTCACCTCCATTAGGGATAATCTGCGCTATACCCATCCTGGAAAGTCCCACGCCCATTATCATTTGGTGATATTCCATCAAGTGTATTGCATAGTAACTAGGGCTCATTAGTTTACAGATATAAGAATGTGACACAAATGTGACACAAATGTGATGTATGTGAATGTCCCAAAACCCTAACCATTGAAAACACACTGACATGGGGAGAATGATATAACAAAGCTTTATTTCATACTCAGAGTCCACTCAGAAATGTACAAAAGTGTGCATTCATATCATGGGTGTGGTTTGGGTGGATCCCGGAAGGACAAGAGACTTTTTTGGGGGAAAAAGGGGATACCTAAGGGGGTAATGTCATAGTCTAGAATAAGCATGATGCATAGCACCTACCAGGGTCACTACACCACTGCAACCTGAATCTGATGAAGAAAAGGATCATCAGAAATCACTTCATTTAATTGAAGAAACCTATTAATGTGCATAGCACTTACAACTTGTCTATATCTGCTCAACGAAACAGATGATTCAACCTCTGGACTGTGTAATCCAATCTAGTTTCACACATATAGTGTGTTCCCAAAATAAAAATCTGAAAACAAAGGCGCAGGACGATATCAAAAGAAAAACATGCATGTACAGTACAGTGCTAAATACTGTAACTGTAACAATATACCAACTCACCTGATTCCCATCTGCAAGCATTACTAACTATTAACTAGTTCTCAGGATATCTCACTGGCCATGACCATTAATAATGATGTGTCATCTCACAATAAATGCTTAGCTGTGACCAACATCAGTGGTAAAGGTGTACTATCACCTTTGCAATATGATATTGTTCATCAACATTGATATCACATCCATCAGCTATACAGATGTTAGCACATGTTAAATGATACTCATGATATCAGCAATAAGGGAAAATGCCCATTAATACAGAGAGGACACAAAGGTCAGCAGCCAGATTCAATGTTACTTACATCAGACCCAAGGATCTGTTCTCAGACTGATATTGAGATCAGGATCAAATGCTTCACTAGTGCATATATTAACATGCCATTGTGAGACTTTGCAAGTCCACCACCATAGCAGTATTAGTTTACATTTAAGCTAACAACAATCTTGTCTTACATATCTGGATGTATGATAGCTTTAATATTGTTGGAGCTTCATGTTAAAGGGGGAGGCTGTCATAGAAGGATTGTCCACTTGAGAGTCACTGGGACACTCTTACACTTAACATATTTCCTTCACACTGCTTGCAGATGCAGAAGATGCCTTCATGGACCAACAAAAAAGGAAATTAAACATAAGGCCTTAAAAATGCCTTACCTCATCCACACCGGAGGCGTCCCCCGAGCTCCAGCAGCCCGGATCCTCCTCTCCTCCCCCCACTGCCCCCAGCTCCGCCACTGTTGTGCCGCTGCCTTACGGGGGGAAGCCTCCCCCCACCCCAGCACCTGTAAGAGGGCGACCACACATGGGGGTCCACACAGTGAGGTGAGAGGCAGTTAGAACCTACTCCAGCCAATCACAACCTTTTGAAAAACAATCCAACCAACCAGGAACTATCTATTTTTAGTACAGCCATTGAGAACCTGCATAACATGTGTAGATTAGTGTGGAGAAATGTGTTTAATGCTATGTGTGTACTGCAGTATAACAGGTAAAACTAGCAAACATTAGGGCACACTTTAATACAAAAAACACCTCATGAATGGTGTGACAAAAATATTGCAATGTCTAGAATAATACATGTTCAGTTATCAATTTATAGACAAGTATATGCTTTATGCAGAACAGCATTTATTGAAACAATAGCACACCAAGGATGAACAACTGTATGTATCAAAACATGTGAAAACAATCTATTTTCAGGTAGATCACAATACAAAATCAGTGATAGGTTTATCAAAATCCTTTTGAATTTATTTGATGTCAATCAATTTTAACAGATTCTATATTGTGTTAGATCAATATAGAAATCAATAAAAAGTGTATAAAATCTTATCAAACTTGGATAACAATCAGATGTCTATTCCATTGACTATATTTGGTATTTATATTCCGTGATATGGTATGTTACTGTATGAAAACAGTAAATAGCAAAATCAGGTATGAAACCTACATAGCAGCCAGAATATATATAGTGCTCGGCTAGGACAATGTCAATTGAAAACAAATGCTTATGAAAGTATGAGTATTATCTTTTCTGAGACAGTTCTATGTTCTTTTCTCAAGGCCGTCTCAACCACCTAAAAAGATGAATGTCTGGCCATTCATATAATAAATGGTAAGACAGCATAGATATATGAACTTACAGTGGCAAATAATAAACATCAAATATCGAAGGTATATATATTATCTTTTTATCTATAAATGTCACAATATGTAAGGCATGATGGTGCCCTTACTTCAGTTTAGGCTTAGTCGTTGAACCTTGTCAGTATGTAAGTCATCTAGAAGCATTTGTTTACTATTATGCACAATTATTATTTTTTATCTTCCTGCCTGAATGTTTATTTTACTTTCTCATGAGTGTGTGTTCTGGTAAAACAAGGTGAGATATTTGTCTCTAGGTAGGTGAGACCACCACAGTTTCTGAGTAATTATATGACATCTACTTAATAAAATGTGAAGAACCCTCTACAATTTCCATAGGATAACACATGAATAAAAGAGATCTCACCTTACTTTTATATATCCTTCCTATGTTGGTAAACATAGAGTAGAATCCCTTGAGATAGCAGTATATATGAAGATGTCCTATAGTAAATAGGATAACCCTGTGTTGGGATTCCCAGGAAACAATGCACTTTGGGAAAATGATATTCAAGTTTCTACCTTACTTGGAATATATGTATAGAACATCAGATGTGTCACAACAGTTGACATCACAAATGCTCTTTTCAATGCATTATAAAAATTGGAAATGTCTATGCGTCTTCAGCAATGTTTTTTTGTAGAGATTTTACATATGGGATGGAGGGTGTATATCACTTGTAATACAGTATATGTATAGAACATCAGATAACTCAATTAATGATGAGATAATTTGCTTTGCTGGGATACTAAAGCATTTTAGAGTAAGACTTTCAAAGGTTGCCATTATCATTTTATAGGATGATAAGATACCTTATCTCATTGGGTTCCTGAAAATATTTATTTTCATGTCTCGTAATTATCAGAACTTGAAGCCGAAGATTAATCTTGGAAAAATAAAGAATTCAAATGGAATATTAGTCTCCAGGACTTGACAACTGCACAGAAATATATTTTGGGAAGTATGCACTTACATGTCTTCTTCTCTAAATAGATTGCCTCAGGGCTGGCTAAGAAAGAGGGGAAAATGCTAGCAAGAGAGGGGGGCAGTTTAATGCAATAGATGGAGAAATTCACATACTGTAGATCAAGAGAAGGAAACAATGTTTAAAACAGTGTAGTTGCCCTTTTTTTTCCAATGACCAATTACTCTCATAGGGATACTGAAGTAATCCAAACTGTTCTTCAGAGCTGTGAAAATGAAGTAAAACTACACTTACAGATTTTTTTAAATTATGCCTTTTTTATCCATAAATCTTAATTTTTTTTATGGGCTTCTGATGCTCCTTATAGCCATCATCCATGGACCTGCATTAGTTTTGAGCAGGGGTCTATGGTAACTCTCGTCAATAGGCTATAATGTTTAGTACATTAGAGTCTATGTAGCCAATAGGCTGCCTGCTACGTGGTACATTGGAGTCTAAGAGCTCTGTCAGTTAGACTCACTCACATCTTCAAAACAGTTCAAAGCAGTGATGTCCTAGTTTCTAATTTCTTAAAGACTGATTGGAGGAGGCAGAATGCTTCCTTTGCATTACCTTACAGCATGGTATGTCCTGCCTACAGATCCACAAACTTGTTCTATATATTTGTGTATGGGCTCCCTGGGGTCAAGTGGTTAGAATTTGGTGATTTTACTGCAGCAACTTACATTTAATTCCAATCATGGAACCAATAGGTCACACAACCCTGAAGCCATGCAGGGTTGGGCCTGGTCAGTACTTGCACGAGAGACCACCTAGGAATACGAGGAGTTGTATGCTGTGGAACACATGGACAAGGAACTGGCAACCCATTCCAGTATCTCTGCCTTGGATACCAAGTGGATCAGCATGGTGTGTTGCGTTCCATGAGGTCATGGAAAGTCGGATACAACTGAGTGGCGCAAACAAAACAATGTGTCCTAACACAGCTACTTTTTTCGGCAGGCAATGAAGAAAAGCAAGTGCAATTTATTAAACAAAATATGGGCCTCATTCTATTATCGGCCGTAAATCGGCCGCAAGGCTGCGATTCCTTGCGGGGGTTCAGTTAACTCGCGATTCTATTATACGGCCCCGCAAGGATCTCCTTTTACGGCCGGCCGCATATCTTGGAACCGGCCGTAAACTGTGAAATATAAAAACTCAAAAATAAATTCAAGCCTGCACTGTACAGCTCTGTAAATGCTAGGGATCATATTGGGGGACATGAGGAATAAAAGGAACCCACTCTCAAGCTTGCACATCTGCCCAAACCCGAGTTCAAATTAACTGTTTATTTGCCGGCTGCGGCGTGGGCGTGTCTGAGATGCTCCAAGCACTCTGGACTTTTTACATGGATATTTTACGGATATTAAAAATGAAATATTTTACGGATTTGAGTACAGGATAATTATGTGCTATTTTTTCTAACACCTAAAATCCCTTTATAGTCTTCTCAAAGTGCAGGATGGCTTTATTTGAGCTATTTTATGTGCTTAATTGGTGCTAGCGAGACCTTTTTCCTGCAAGTAACTGCGGCTCGTTTTTAGCCTTGCAGAGAGGGTTCCCGGAGCAATTGAATTGCAAATCTCTTGCGGCCGTTTTAGATCAAAGGCTTTCCTCCGGCGCGATCGGCCGCAAGAGATAGCAAGGCACCGGCCGCAAGCCTGCCGGAATCCCCGGCCGTAAGGGAATAGAATAGCCGAATAGCTTGCGGCCGGTCCTTGCGGCCCCGCAGCGGCTGCGGCCGATAATAGAATGAGGCCCTATGTATTTAGAGCCATTTGAGGATCTTCACAGGTGTTGAAACTATATTCATTCCAATAAAGTTGTGTATTACACAGGCAGATCTAGAAGAACAAGATGGCACAGTTTAGAGATATATTATAGGCAGGAGGCAAATATCTATGCCAGAAAGCTCTGTGTGATTGGGTAACACACACATACACGCATACAATATTTCTGTGTATAAGTTGACAGATCTCGACTTGTCTAAAAGCTTCAATTTCAAAAATGAAAAAAACTCTTTCCACATATTTGCATGAGATTTAAATTATGCACAAGGACAATATCCATCAACTTTGTGTCTTTTTAATTACCAAAAGGAATAACTGAATCAAAAGCCCCTGCAAGTGGAGTAAGTCTGACTCCCACTAGGTTGGCAGGAGCAAATCGAACCCCCACTAGTGAACCCTCCTACTGACCAAGTAATCACTGAAATCAAATAATGCAATTAAATGCACAACTATAGGGTTAAGGCAAGTCAGAAATTCACCCAAAACACAATCAGCCCTATTTTTGCCTTGCACAAGTATTCACCCCCTTGGCATTTTTCATGTTTTATTGCCTCACAACCTGGAATTAACATGGATTGTTGGAGGATTTGCATCATTTAATTTACAGATCATGCCCACAACTTTGAAGATGTTTTTTTTTTTCATTATTGTGACGCACACAAAAAATATGACAAAATAACAGAAAAAGTCAATGTGCATAACTATTCACCCCCCTAAAGTCAATACTTTGTAGAGACACCTTTTGCTGCAATCACAGCTCCAAGTCGCTGTGGATAAGTCTCTATGAGCTTGCCACATCTTACCACTGGGATTTTTTCCCATTCCTCCTTGCAAAACTGCTCTAGCTCCTTCAAGTTGGATGGTTTGCGCTTGTGAACAGGAATCTTTAAGTCTGACCACAGATTTTCTATTGGATTGAGGTCTGGGCTTTGACTAGGCCATTCCAACACATTTACATGTTTCACCTTAAACCACTCAAGTGTTGCTTTAGCAGTGTGTTTGGGGTCATTGTCCTGCTGGAAGGTGAACCTCCGTCCTAGCCTCAAATCACGCACAGCGTGGTACAGCTTTTGCTCAAGAATATCCCTGTATTTAGCACCATCCATCTTTCCCTCAACTCTGACCAATTTCCCAGTCCTGGCTGCTGAAAAACATCCCCACAGCGGGATGGTGTTTTTTCGGTTATGTGATGTGTTGAGTTTGCTCCAGACATAGCTTTTTCTTTGGTGGCCAAAAAGTTAAATTTAAGTCTCATCAGACCAGAGCACCTTCCTCCATATATTTTGGGTGTCTCCAACATGCCTTTTTGCAAACTCAAAACCTGCCATTTTGTTTTTTGATGAAAGTAATGGCTTTCTTCTGGCCACTCTGCCATAAAGCTCAACTCTATGAAGTGTACGGCTTATTGTTGTCCTATGTACAGATACTCCAGTCTCTGCTGTGGAACTCTGCAGCTCCTCCAAGGTTACCTTAAGCCTCTGTGCTGCCTCTCTGATTAATGCCCTCCTTGCCCGGTCTGTGAGTTTTGCTGGGCGGTCGTCTCTTGGCAGGTTTGCTGTTGTGCCATGTTCTTTTCCGACCTGCGGGTTACAGGCAGAAAATCCCACGGGTTGTCAAAATCGAAACTCCGTTGCCGCTAAGCCTTTGATCTGTCAAGCCCGTAAATGTTACGTTTGCAAATCGCAATTAAATTGCTACAAATCCACTGGCGTTCAAACCTGTAACCCGCAAATGGAGCCAAAAAGCCTACAAGTACTAGAGAGGATCTGCAAGGGGGTTAAAGTCCTATCCGTAGCACTGTAAATGCAAATATCAACACACTACTGAATTATAAATTAAATGGAAAGTGATGTTAGGTATTAAGATTAATAGCACAACATTCTCAAGCTTGCAAATCTGCAATATAAAATACTTTTTTCTGTTTAATTTCCGCGTTATATCGATCCCGGCAATCAATGTGTTAATACATATAATGGAACTCAAATGGACTAGAATATAATATTTACTGGTTTATTAATATTGCATCTTTATTGGAATGTGGGTCCGATCGTAACTCGTAATTCAAACCTGTAAGGGATTAAAATCAAACCTCCATTTTTCAGTGACGTAATGAACAATCTCTTTTACCATTGGCTCCATCTAATCCCGTAATTACGGGTTTGACTAATTTATCATGTTCACGACCGCACATGCAACATGCGCAATAATGGTTTACGTGTGTGGATGTCGGCCACGTCTGTTGCGGGCTTGGCTAATTTAATCACTTTATAACTCCCCCAAATTTCAGGC
Organism: Discoglossus pictus; assembly: GCA_027410445.1. Lineage (NCBI taxonomy): Eukaryota > Metazoa > Chordata > Amphibia > Anura > Alytidae > Discoglossus > Discoglossus pictus. Next base: position 217,102,395 of record CM050164.1, on the reverse strand, counting down.
CTGCAGGCTTTGCGGGTGTACCGGTGCCGCTACGGGCATGGAATTTAATATGGCTCAATGTTTCCACTACAGCTCAGGAAATCATAGCAGGATCATAATGAGGATATTAAATGTTTTTACTCTAAATTCCTTATTACATAGTTCCCTTTACAACATGGCTTATATGCTTAAAAACAGTTATATTGACAGACCCAGGATGTAAAGGACACAATGTTCTAGTGATTTTGGTTGGAATCATGTTATAGTAGTTTAGACTTGGGGGCGCCAATGTGAAGTAATTAATTTATAAAATAACTGCACTGTATGAATCAAACAAAAAGACCAATTGATTATAGGAGGATCTTCTCCTTGATGCATATTATACAGTGGATTTGCGCCAACATTTATCCACGTTTGTCATTGTATATATACTTAATTGAGTTCTCTTTTACATTTTCAAACCTAGAATTTCTCAGCTGCAATGAAAATATTGCATTTTTGCTGTAAGCTATTTTCTAAGATGTTTTCGATATGCAAATATACATATTTGTATTTGTTCAAAACCCCATAACCCCACCACCACCACCACCACTAATTGCCAAAGGATAGTCATTTTTTATTCATGGAAAGAAAATCATGGAAACATTTTGTTGTGCATGTCTTAATAAATGTACTCACAATAAAATAAATACAACAAGTATTTAACAATACAATAAGTGTAAAACAATAAGGTTTTGTATTTGGGGATATCAGTTTTTTATGTGAATATGATTTTCTGTACTTCGAGTCTCTAGTCGGTCTGTAACCTGAGGCTTTATTCATTCATTTAAAAAAAAATTAAGGGCATTCTGCCCATTACTAAGACAATTTTTTTCATGGGAGTATTCTAGATGCATGAGATTTCACTGTTAATTTTTTAAAATAGGAAATCAAACATTAGACCTGTGCAAGCAGTTGGCTCACAGGAGACTCTGAAGCTCAGTAGTCTCCATAGAAATGCTCCTGGATAGTACCTACTACGCTAATGCACTACATTAGCCTGAACATCCTCCCTTTCCCTTATCTATCTATATTAACCATTTCCCAGGACAGAAGGCTTATGACCTCTGATATGCTACCCCTATGCGGTTAATTTTCAGATGCCACGGGGTTGCGAAAAGGACCTCCATGGCAGGAAGTAATTTTTCATGACATAGGGATCCATTAACGACCTCTGTGGCACTGGAGTTGGATGCAGACCCTGTGGTATAGGGGTAAATTTAGATGCAATGTAGGTTTATAGGCACCCCCAGGGTTATACTTTACATTTGGGATCCCAGAGTTAATAAGGGATAGTGTGTGGGAGGAGGAAATCCTTGGGTTTCCCTAGCTCATGGCACGTTGGCAGTTTACTCGTAAATCTGCAAAACTAAGCCATGGAATAGAGGCCTAAGTTCACAATTTTGGTAAAGTATTGTCATTTAGCATTTGGTACATATATGCTTACTTAAGCAGCTGCCTACTCTGCCTAATTAAATATCTGTCTCTACACATAAGTCTTACCCAAATAATGCAAGAGAGGGTTAGGAGGATTGAAAGAGAAAGAAACAGTGCAATAAATATATATACAACTGATCTAACCCTACATTGGAATTGAAAAGCAGAGCTAAGATAGCATAGTGAGACTTTTAGAATTTTTAGACCTCTGAAACTCAGACAGAGAGAGACGGAATGGATTCATAGAATGGGCATTCTGGAGCCAAAGGGCCTCAATAAGTATATTGATTTGGCTGCCTTTATTAGAAACTGAGAAGGACCTTTGAAACCAAATAGATGAGAGAGTTTTAAGGGAATATCGATAAAATAGGTACATTTACAGTGGAGAACATCACACAATAAATATATTAATATAGTAATAAGTGAGTTTGCATCGATAAATACCTTTCCCTTGCCATTAGAGGAACCTGTCAGGCAGATACCAGTCCTATAATATAATTTAATAATTTATATATATCTTCATTTATTTATGTCCAGATTAGGTGCATATCTTTATATGGACACCATTTGCCATTTTAAATACAGCCATATGGGCAAACTGGGATAGTCCTTGTGCAGGTAGTCCTTGTATCAGTTCGCACAGAGCTGGGATCCATTACCTTGCTAATATCTGTATACCAATGACTTCTTGAGCAAGCATACCCATTGGAGTATACCTATTGGTGGATCTAGTTAGGTCCCAATAGGTTAAGAACGGACAATTAGATACATTGGGAAAGACTAATTACAAGGGCAGAAGAGACATCTGGCATATCCAAAGAATCAAGAACTACATAGGGGGACTTACTGGAACTCTATATATACCTCATGATATGAGGATATAAAATGTGAGTGCATTTTTATATGTTTTTTGTGTTTTATCTAAATAAATGTACTATATCACACTATTGGGCGATCTTGCTTTTCTCTCTCCACCCCTATTTTTCTCATATTTTTCATAGTGAGACTGTTACCTACAAATGAAGCAGTTGTAATATTGATTGCCAGACAATCATAGGGAAAATGAGAATCCTGCAATTCTGTTTACTGTATATGTGTATAATTTCAATATATTTAAGGTATTTACTACCATTAAAATACATAGTGTAAATCCACAGATATGGGTATAATTCTGTTCAGCACATACATGTAACTGGAATCTAAAGCAAAAACCTTGAATTAATGTATTTGATTAGTAAATCTCCCTAACATATTTTAGAGACTTTGTACAATGGCAATGTCCTTTTAAAATGTAAGTAAAACAATAAATGACACCAAGGAACTATTGCTCTAGGTAAAAAACTATTACATTAAATGAACAAACATAGAAAATTAAAAGGCACATAATCAGTATAGATATATAAATAGCATACTACAATATAAATATCCAGGGGGACAAAAAAATTGCAGATATGCCAATTATTGTATTAAAGTTGTGTATGTCATAATAGACATACAAGGGGACATAATAAGAATGTTTTGTATTAAACAGATGAAGAGAGAGGAGAATAAGCACATGCATTTTGCAGTGGTCATTTCATTTTTATTATGATATTTCCCAACATTGCACCTTCAATGAGACAAGGACAAGAAAACACAGCATGGTAAATATCTCCAGTGCTCTGGGAGTTGTTTTCTGTCTTCCCTTCTGCATGCTTTTGTAATCTCCTCCCAAGACACCCAAGTATTTACCAAACATCTGAGGCTCACAATAGTCCCATTGCCTGTTCAAATGTGTAATCTGACAAATGCCAGAAACACATCTCCATCTTCAAGTGGGCCTAGCTTTGAAAACATGGCCTTCTGGGAGTGCTAAGCTCCCTCCGACTGTTCACAGCAGTTAATGCACCTCGTATAGAACTGTGCTCATTTCAAGTGATGTCAAAGGCCGTTGTGCATGTGTATGATTAAATTCTCCTAAAGGAATAGTGTATTGTTCAGTAGAACGTAACTAGCTGTAAGTATCAATATTCACATGTGTTTTGTGGAAATCAAGGACACTTAGCTGTGATCAAAAAAGTATACAATTATTTGGTAAATTTGTCCTAATTCATTGAATAAGGTCTACCAAAAACAAAGCAATGGCAGCCAAACAAAGGACTACAACAACTGTTTTCCTTTGGTTTCTCCAGACATACAGACTCCAAAGGGAATAGAGCTGAAATCTATTATTGCAACATAGAGAGTATATAAGCATTTTGAGGGAACTTGTAATTTATAATCCCTTTAGGGCTGGAAATATGGTCCTCATAAGCTCAATGTAGAAGCTGCAGCATAAAATAACTTCAAAAAGTTGTGTATTTTGTTCTTGGGTATTAAGTAATTCATTGGTAGTAAAATTCCATATATTTAAATAGAATACCTTTCACTTGGTAAAAATGTAAAAAATATTTTGAGTTTATTACATCGCATGTGTTGCACTGCAGTTATTTGCAAGTGTGGAGCAAGCAGAACCCCATATATTGCTCAACAGAGGAAGTATTGATCATGCCTGTTTATTTCATAGCAGTGTTTCTTTATTCATGTTTTTCGTGATATGGTTACAGTCCTGTTCAAGCAAAATTCTAGTACATTAACCATCCCACCTGGCAGCAAGGACATTACCGTTTACTGGCCATTGAAGGTGGTCAGGACAAGTAGGCAGCATTTTCCAATTAGTCCCTGAACATAACGCTTGTCCCATTTCATCTGCTCTGAAAAGCATCCCTGATAAGAGAATACAGAGTGTGCAGTTAGCATGATTTAGTGTATAAATAGAAAGGCTGCACGGTCTGTTGGCTAGAATGAATAAAAAGGCTAACATGCTTAATACAGAAGCAAGGCAGAAGTGATGGAAATAAAGCATGCAAGCTTCAGCCTTCTTATCTAACTTACAAGCCAATGTTCTAACTTGTGGAGCAAAACTTAATTAAATTAGTGATGTGCCAAGGTGCTCTGTGACTGTTACTATTACAGATACACAATATTCTGCCCTAGGAGTCAACACACTTATATTTTCCAACCATCCCTCTTCGAGAAGTTTAAAAAAAAAGAGTTAAACATTTGCAGTGCAAACAACTGCTCTGTGCCTGAGAGTGATTTCTTCTTTCAAATATAACATCATTTCATTCAGCTATTTTCCCTATAGGAGCTCCACTTTTCAATCTGTTTAAACTTATTTTCTTGCATCTTAAAGGAACACTAACATCACTAAATCATAATTCTACATTAAAGGAACATGGAAGCTTTCTGCATTTCACTAGGAATATAAAATACCTATTTAGTTGTATACTTTATTTTATTTGAACTGTTTAAAAGCTCTATTTTTTCTGCCTACAATTTTAAAAATAGTTCCTAACTGGTTTCTTCTCTCATGAGCTGATGAAGACAGTGTACTTATAAGTAAAGGGGTTGCACTGGCTCATAGTAAACAATCAGTGGCAACATTCTGCAACATGCTACTTGAGAGAGGTGACTGAAAGCCTTATTTTAAACGCTGCTTGTCACAGTATGTGTATTCATGAGCTACAGAGGGCAAACCCAACCAGGTTAACATTGTATGATTTTAGGCAGGAAAACAGATCTTTTAAGCATTTCTTAATAAAATAAAATACATTAAAGTAACTAGATACATAGGTATATTATATTCATACTGAAATCCAGAAACCTTGCATGGCCCTTTAAGGTCATGTTGCGCACCTCTTCCGATCTTCAACCATTCTGTTGTTCCATGTTCGGGTCTGACCGTGGCTTCTTGGTCCACATACAGATTCCTAAGGAGCCAGATGAGATGATCTGCTACCCCCACCTCTTTAAGTCTAACTAAGAAACTAATTAGGCAATAAAGACATCATACAGCTAGTTTTTAAATAGAAAAAATATATTTAAACTAGTTGTTTACCCGTCATAAATGACAGTATAATATTACATGTGTCTCTTTCCCCCTCCCTCCCCTGTGTCTCTTTCCCACCCTCTCTCTTACCTGTGCTTCTTCCCACTTCTCCCCCCCTGTGTCTCTTTCCCCCTCTCCCTCCCCTGTGTCTCTCCATCCCTCTCCCTCCTGTGTCTCTCCTCCACTCTCCCTCCCCTGTGTCTCTTTCCCCCTTCTCCCTCCTCTATGTCTCTTTCCCCCTTTCCCCCTCTGTCTCTTTACCCCCTTCTCCCCCCCCCCCTGTGTCTCTGTCCCCCTGTCTCTCTCCCCCCTCTGGCGCAGGGCTTCGCACGTGCAGTGCGGCATGTACGAAATCCGTACAAATAGTTTCTACAGTGCACATGCGCTCCCACTGGAGTGTTACATACTTTTTAGAAAATATATTAGCGATGCCTCTGCAGTACCATGGAGGGATCCATGATGCATTGGTGGAAGTTCTGTGTGTGAGCAGGGAGTTTACATTTCTGGAGAGTTGTGGTTGCATTGAATGATATTAGGTTTCGGTTTCTGGGCCAGTGAGACTGAAGGGATGTGGTGTTCATTTCAGTGTTATTGTATTATCAAACAAACGCTCTGTCTGTTCCCTCCTCCTGCACTCCTCCATCCACTGATAACTAACACCCTAAGACATTGTCCTAAGACATTAAGATGTGTTCGCCGCCCATCCCCACCTCGTCTTAAAGCTCTTTCATTCCCATTTTTATATTTAAAATAAAAAATCTAAATATATTAAAATGTGTGTTTATATATATATATATATATATATATATATATATATATATATATGTATCATGTGCCAGAAAGTGTCAAATACAGTACATTTACAGACAGAAATATCACTACATGTAGACATTTTTGTGCGCATACAAATATACAGTATTTCGATGCAGCCTGCTGCCCCCTTAAAATGTTTTGTCCTTGGCCTCGGACCCGTGGGACTAAACAGAAACACATCCCTCTGCTAATATTTTTATTTTGGTACATTATTGACAATAGTGTCTATTTTGTTGAACTGCAGTGGTCTATTAACACATACATTATTTATTGATCTGCTCAAAATAATTGGAAATGATTGTAAGAACATTTTGATGGAATAAAACAAATATATATTATTAATCATAATTATTTATTAATTCACTATGTCACACATATATATTTATTTGTCTGTACTAAAACTAAAATTAGTTTAATCTGTGAAAGGCTCTAATTAAAATCCGGGTGGAACCAAGACTAGAAAACCATTGAACAAGCAGGAATAACATTTCTCTGTAATACTTTGGCGTTTTGAATTTAATCTAATTTTATATAATTTGGTTAAAACTGTTTTAGTAGAGTGACTTGCCCTTTTAGAGAAAAGTAACACTTGTTAATTTAAAACTCCTATTATAAAAGCATTCAGTATTATAATGACTATTTGAAAAGGGAAAAAAATAAAGGACCTGCATAGTGAGTTTAATTTGAATATGTTGCCTTTTACTTCCCAGCAGGTTTACTAAATTGTTCTGATTGTCTCTCACAGACATGGAAATTAAATGGAAATGATATTGTTGTTGCTAATACAAGGCAGGGATTGAGTTTCCCATCCACTTACATGACATTTTCATTACCCTAACAACATCTCACTGAACGCCGTCATCATTAGATTTCCACAACTCCCAGAGTGGATAAGATAACGGCTCCAATTTAAAAAGGATCTATTTAAGAATATAATTTCAACAGTATTCAAAAATGGGTCTTCATTGCAAGAAGCTGTGAAAGTTACAGGTATATACTGTAATAGAATCTGTTTCAAATTGAATATACGATAAAGTAATCATAGTTAAATATTTAAAGACCAATTTATTGCCCTAGCTAGTTATTTTAATTATTATTTATTAATATTTTTATTATTAACTTTTTCTTGTATCGCACCAAACATATTCTGTAGCACTGTACAGGGGAGAAGAACAAGGAAATATACAATAATGACAAGAAAGCAGAACATGGAGGGCCCTGTTTTGAGCTTCAAGTCTTGTAAGAAGTGCGTTTTCCCAAAGCACCCCACAAGATTATCATAAATAAAATTAATTTCTAATAATTTATAGTAGCAATATTCAATATTAAATACATGTGTTAAGAACAGAGTATCAGCTGAGTGTTTGTATCCTCCCTGATAAGGTCATTAAGGGGTGGTGAGGGTGGGGTTGGCTGAAAAACAGGTGTAAAGGGTTTTAAAAACAATTAGGTTTGATAAAGTAACAATTGGGACATATCCTTAATATATGTCTCCAACCATTGTCTTGATAGTACACATTGTGTCTGAAATTTTAGCTGCTACCTGCTAGACAAAGCCGCTTCACGCATTGACCTTATAGTGATTGGATACTAGCAGCAGCAGAGTCTGAAAGTAAGTTTAATCTTGTATGCTATTTTTTAAATCATTGAATATGAATTTTATTAATGATCAGTGTTAAATTAAAATTATGCTTAAGCTTATGCTACGTGAAAGCCATTTTGCTCCACCCCCCCCAAAATAAATTACAAAATATTTGTACATACTTTTATTGATCTAGACCTTATCTATTCCAGTGCCGTAATCTGCTGCATTGTTTACTTCTGCATTGGGCATTAGTACTTCAAAACAATGCAACTAGTGCATAATACATATAATTGTAAATCTCCTTATGTACAATTTGCATTATGCTAGATCAAATGAGTTATGCCCATCCCACACATAAACAATACAGAAAATAATGAAACTATAGGTGGGAGGAGAATGAAACAATCAGATAAGGGGATTACACCTAGTCAGTAAAATAACTTTGGGGAGGGGGTCAAATATGACTATATTTTTACTAGCATTGCTCTAATTTGTATTTAGTTTAAAAAGGGTATTTTTCACTTTTAAAGGATCACAACCAGCAGTTTATATGCTGTTGTAAATGGTATATTCCATGTTTTTAAGGATTTCTACTTTACACTTACAAGGTGGGTCTTTACCTATAATAACTTAAAAACGTTATTTATTCATGTGTTGGTGTAATAACTATACACTCTGAGAAATTATCTTTGTAACCACACTCTAAGAACACTATATAACAGAGTGGCAATAGTGGTTACAAGAGTCATTGAAGGAACTATTTTTCACAGTGTTTTTAAATTTCTTTTAAATTCTTTTAATCGACGTTGTTTTTTTCACCAATAAAAATTCTCTAATATTATATGATTATGATTAACCCAATGATGTTCTCGCATTTGAATTTGTAGTGTCAAGCACTAATGGGTTTATTTCCCTAAGATATTACTTGTTTATTCATTTCTAACAGTGGTTCAATCCACACTTAGGGGTTGTAATTACAAGTCTACACTTTTACTCTCTCTGTCTGCTGTTAGCCCATAAAATAAACTGCACAATTCTAAAATGGCAGGGGCTAACATCACTAGCCTGGATTTTGCACAATTACAAATTGAGGCAGAGGAAACCTTCATGCCCTCAATACAACCCAGAACTGAAAATAAGGATGTAAATTCAGCTCTATATGAGCTTCAAAAAAATATGAGGAAGCAAATTAGATCAATCTGGGAAATATCCAGTCTCCAAAATTATATGAAAAATAAACTAATCCCTAGAGGCTTGAGGACTAATATTACACCAGCCTCCAATATAAACGATGAGGCCTTTTTGTCCAAATGGAAGGAAATCTTATTCAAATGTTCTATGGACCTTATGTCCTTGATTATTGAAACTGAGCAAAAAAATCTGGAGAACATTAAACAAAGAGTTATACTGAATCAAGCAGAAGTTGATAAATTTAAAGACCTCTCTGACTTTGAAATTTTATGCAACAAACTGAACTTTAACATTGACAAATTCAAAAAAGATATTAAAGATCGGAAACAGAGAAAATTTCTAAGAGACCAAACAGATTTTAACACAGGTAGAATATACAAGAGACTACCAGCAAATTCAGAAACTCAAACTGGTTTTGAAATTAGTTCATCTGACTACGATACCTCAGACATAGAGAATAATACTACCAGAAAAGACCTCATAGGTCCCAATTTCCATCAATATAAAACCAATAATAGAATAAGAAACTCCAATTGGAGAAGGGATCAATATGAACTACGCTCTAGAAGAAATCAATATGATTCTGACAGACAAATCAGACCACATCTTAGGTATGAGAATGATCTCCCTCCTACTCCTTTTTTAGGAAGAGGACGATCTAAAGGAAGGAGATCGATACAAACAAGATCAAATCAATTTCAAGGATACCCAGTAAAAGAGAGGATGAATTAAGATTTATAAATTTATCCCATTTTGAAATGCAAGAGTCACACATTTCAGTATTAAGTAAAGGCCTAACTTTTGTACCTACATCCAAAGCAGACACTTTTACTCATATAAAGGACTTAAATTTGTTCTCCAGGAAGTTAGCTCTACATAAATTTTATAAAATGAAGCAAGAGAGGGAAATCCTCAATCTAGGTGTACCCCAAGAGGACATTAAGATAGTACAAGGTCTTGTAGAACTATTGGAAGAAAATTGTACACCAACAATTGAACCTAAGAGATGGAGAAATAAAAGTACTTTTACACCGCAATTGAAAGATTATGCCAACATCTGGGTATTCTTACAACAAGTCTCGAATGACATAGAGAATATAGACTATATGAGCTACAAAAAAATATATAATCTCACTAAATCTGAATATGTAGCTCTTAAAGAACTTAGAGACGATAATACCATCCATATCAAACCAGCCGATAAGGGCGGTAACATAGTCCTAATGGAAAACATGGACTACAAAGATATGTGTGAAAGGATCCTCAAGGACAAAATGACTTATAAAATCATTCCCAAGGACCCCACAGTTGAATTTAAATCAACCCTTAAGAATATTTTAGATGGTGTTAAAAACTCAGGAATCATTGATGACCAGACTTACCATTTTCTGCTCCCTAAATTCCCTACGGTGTCAGTCTTCTATTCCCTTCCAAAAGTGCACAAAAAGACTAGGCCTATCCCTGGAAGACCTATAGTTTCTGGCACTGATAATCTGTCACATAACTGTAGTGTATTTCTGGACTACCACCTTAGAGATTTTGTGATGGGATTGCCATCATATGTGAAGGACACCCCAGATATTCTTAGGCAACTAGAAGACCTAACTATACCTACTGACTCTTGGCTAGTATGCATTGACGTCGAAGCTCTCTAGTAGTATTCCTCGTCATTTTGGGATTGATGCAGTAAAATACTTTTTACAGATGAAAGGCTCCATTTTTGAGGAATTAAACCAACTGCTGATATCATTGCTTGAATATGTTCTGAAACATAATTTTTTCCTCTTTAACCATAAATGGTACCACCAACAGCAAGGAACTGCAATGGGAACACCGTGTGCTCCCAGTTATGCCAATCTTTTTCTTGGTTGGTGGGAGGATAAATATATATATGATGACAACGCACATTCCTTTGGAAGTAATATACTCATCTGGAGAAGATACATAGATGATGTGTTTCTTGTCTGGACGGGCAACAGAGAAGATCTAACTACTTTCATATCATATTTGAATAACAATGAACTAGGCCTGAGATTTACCTCTGAGGCAAGTCAAAGTGAAGTCTCCTTCTTAGATTTAAAAATTAAAAAAGATTTGGAAGGGAGTATCTGTACTTCCACCTTTAGAAAGGAAACAGCCTCTAACACACTATTGAAATGGGAAAGCCAGCACTTTGGGCCCCAAAAAAGAGGAATCCCTAAAGGCCAATATTTAAGGATTCAGAGGAATTGCAGTACAGAACAAGAATTCAAAACAGAAGCAGATAAACTTAGATAGCGGTTTAAATCAAGAGGTTAGCCGAATAGGAGTCTTAAATCAGCCTATAAGCATGCCTTATCCTGTAACAGAACTGACCTGCTAAATACACATGTCACAATAAAACAGGAAAATAATATCACTAAAGTAAATGATACATCTAATCAGGATCTTATTAGATGTATAATGACATATGGTCATGACTCTGATATTATTAAGAATATTCTTGAGAAACATTGGCATCTTCTTACAAGCGACAAAGATATACAAGATGCTCTAACTCCAAAGGCAAGCATAACATATAGGAGAGGCACCAATATCATAAACCCCTTAAGAGAATGTATAAATGTGGTAGATGCAAATTCTGCAAATTTGTGAAACCATGTAAAAACTATATACACCCTATTAATGGGCTCAGCTATGAGATTAACAACTTCTTTAACTGTAAATCTACAGGAGTGGTATATATAGCCACATGCCTTTGTAACAAGATTTACGTAGGCAAAACCTGTAGAGAGCTTCGACGTAGAGTGGGGGAACATATATACTCTATTCTTAATGAATATGACACCCCCATAGCAAGACATATTAAATATTGCCACAACAACAATCCGGATGCACTCAAGTTCTGCATCATAGACTCAGTAACTCCAGGACCCAGAAGGGGCAATTTCCAAAAGAAATTACTACAATGTGAACTTTTTCAGATGGATGCTTTTCTTATCACTTTACCAGGACTTACCTACATAATTATGTATTATAGGTATTTAAGTACACAGTCCCTAATGGCCTGGGACTCTATCTTCTATCCATCTGTCATCAGTCACTGCACCAAGCACTTCACACTACTATCATGGATATTATTTTTATTCATTAGAAATGTTAAGCACTTGTCTTATCGATTTGATATTACTATATCCTTCTTTTTTATAAGTTCACTTCATCAGCGACACACTGACCACTAGAAGAGGCTATATCCTTTTATCCATTGATTCACCATTGTATTCACACTTATACATGGAAGAGTCTTCAGCCCTGTATCAATCTATATAAAGGTCCTTTAATGTCCAATGATAATATTTTATATATATCTAATTTCTATTATCTTCCTCCCTCCTAGGCTTATGATAAATAAGAGACATTTTTAAGTGTAGCACATTCGGTAGCACTGGTAACCATGGCGACCGCTCCCTTTAAATAGCTCCTAGCTCCAGTACACGCCTTGATCCTTTGACAAAGACGTTTTGTAACGTAGAAACATGTTAGGTAACAGGCGAGCGTAGCGTGACGTCATCACTCACGCCGTAATCAGGAAGCGCGAAACTCCAAGTTGATGGAGGCGCAAACGCTCTATAGTAAATAACTCAGAGGCACTTTTAAGGGCATATAATTTGGGCTACTATAGCCTATCCCTTGAACTGACAAATACCCTCAGTAACTTAGTTAAGAGGAGACAGTTAACGCTTTATAAACAGCATATCAGTTGTGTATGTGTATATATACACAAAGGGAAAGCAGCGTTGCTGTATACAGTAACTGGAATTTGTATCAGACTTTATGATACTCCCATATGAGGCTGAGCATTTATATTCTTGAACACCCAGATAACTCTACCACTAATAGGTGCTCTACATCATTTGCCAGCAATTTACACCAATATTGTATATATATATATATATATACCTATGGGATTTCTTTATAGCTCTTAAGTCAGTGAGCATTTGCCCCTTTATACACTCTGAGAAATTATCTTTGTAACCACACTCTAAGAACACTATATAACAGAGTGGCAATAGTGGTTACAAGAGTCATTGAAGGAACTATTTTTCACAGTGTTTTTAAATTTCTTTTAAATTCTTTTAATCGACGTTGTTTTTTTCACCAATAAAAATTCTCTAATATTATATGATTATGATTAACCCAATGATGTCCTCGCATTTTAATAACTACCCAACCCTCTCAGTGTCAAATACTTTGAGATCCTGGGTCAGTTGATATCATTTCCAAGCTGGTGCTTATTCTGAGATCTGTTGAAATAAGAAGAAAAGTCGATGGGAGCTGGTGTCATCTCGGTCACATTAACAAACACTTTGCAGAGACTGGAGTGTTATAATGAAACCTGGAATTATATTATAGCTAGACACAAAATCCCAGAAAATCCATGTTAAGGGAATTTAACCACTGAAGATTACTAAAAGCAAGTACCCAATCATATGGACGAAAAAAACGCTCTAGCTACTCTACACTCATTAAATTAAAGCTTTATACACAACCCTAGCTAAAACACACAAAACCTTTTCAAATATTTAAGCCCCTCCCCCAAAATACTAACACATTTTGATAGGGGTGTCAGAGTTATAATAAATAAACTGCCCGCTTATGAAGAGGTTAAAAAGAAATAAAATTAAAGTGTCTAATGATAATTGCAATTACTGTCCCTGCCACATAAAACACACATCAGATAAGTGGTGGTACTTTCATTGATTATACTTACTCCCTTCAGTCAATCAGAGAGTAACATTTTGAATTTCAAAGTTCTGATTTGCTCCTAAGTGATAGCCCCTTCAGCCAATCAGATTCCAGTGTAAGAGCTTCATCCTTTGGGTGGAGCTTCTTCTATGATTTTTATATTTGCCCATTTCCAAGGGCCAAAAAGAGGACATTGTAGCATCATCTAACAACACTGAGATGAAAGGGGTATGTATATATTTTTTCCTAACAATAGTTTTTTACCATAGCACTTTTCACTAAACTTGGATGTATAAGTAGGGCCATGTCAACATGAGGCAGAGGTTTTAGGTGGTGGCTTGCACCTCTCCCTCAGGATGGTAAGCATTCACCTCATGCATCATAGGTAGGGTTGGTAGGCCTTGGAAGTGTGCAGGCATTCAACCCTAGCACACATGCAACAGTAGGGGTTAAAGCAGACTAGCAAATAATTTTCATTCCACCACACCTTGGGTAGGATGGAGGAACTCTCATTGCTTATTTCATTAACCCTGAACGAGGTGACCAGGAGAGGATCCTAAGACCTTTTCAGTTTATAAACTTAACCATGCCACATAGGTCTTAAACTAGACACCATTGTTTTTAAAATGAATCCATTCTAAAAATGTATGTGAGAGCTGGACCATAAAGATGGCTGAGCGCCATAGAATTGATGCCTTCGAATTGTTATGTTGGCAAAAACTGCTTAGAGTCTCTTGGACTGCAAGAAGATCCAATAAATCAGTACTACAGGAAATAAAGTCAAATTGATCACTGGAAGGTATGATCATGCGTCTGAAGCTAAAATATTTTGGCCATATCATGAAAAGGCACTTATGCATCATTTACCTCAGCATAACTGTGTACAGAAGTTTTTGCTATTGCATCACAGTTTTTAATTTTAAACAGTGTCCCAATTTTGCAACATGCATTACTTGTATAACCTTAGCAATAACTCTTGGATACATTTCTCTATAGTACCACTGCTTAGCTGACATATCCTGATATGCCTAATGATTTTGAAGAGCTATTTAACATATCCTGAAGTATGAGACTTTTATTAGAATGTTAGACAAGGTGTGACATGTCATAGAAAACTAATCCATGAAAGGAGAGACGTCTAACACTTTTGCAAGTACAACTGTTAATTTATGCATAATTATCTGAATGGCTGTAAATGCTAATGTGACATCAGCTTTCCATGCTACGTTCAATTAAACCTTTCATTTCTTTTTAAAAATATGATTCTTTGAGGGAATATAAAATAGCAGTAGATGTGCTTCATACCACATGACATCTGCAGCTAATAAAGAATAAAAATACTCAGCCTATTATAAAATAGTTGGTATTTTATTTAAAAAATTGGTGACAATTTATTCCTTCAATATTGAAAAGAAACAGATTTTGACGGCACCGACAAGAAAATCCCCAAGTATTGTATCTTAAAAACCTTTGGCTTAAAGGACCAATGTCCTCTACAAATAAAATGAAAGTACATGATTTGTAATGTTTAAACTTTGCATTGCTAGTAGTTATAATTTCAAACTTTCAACTTCATAGGTTTTGGCCCGTCTCGCTGTGCTGCTTAGCTCCACCCTTATTGCATAATTAGGGACAGTTTTGTAGACTTGCCGCTGTGTGTTCTGATGTTTGAATGGTGTAGATGAGCCCTTTCAAAGGATAAGCATAATATTTATAGTATGCTCATTTGAAGAACTTCAACTTGGTAATGTGCAAAATGTTTTAAGAAGTGCAGAATAAATCTAACTCTTAATTTATTTTAAGCATTTTATTAAATTCTGCATTACTGGGGAAGACATTTGTTTTTTCTCTGACCATGATCAATTACCTGGTGGCCTTGGCTGCAGATAAAATCTGCATTCAGTTCTATTGGAGGCAGCCACTATGTTGTGAAATATACAATAAGACTGAAGGGCAGTGGCGGCGGGTGAACTTTCAAGTTGGAGGGGCGCCAGAGCCAAACTTGGCTCCTCCCCTTACACAGACCCCACCCATTTTTAAACTCCTCCCCTGATTTCATATTGACCTTTATATGCCCTGCCCAATGATCTTATACTTGCCCGGCCCATTGAAATAGACTCCACCTACTGATTTTGTAATACTGTTCAAAAATTCTACAAATCTTGGAATTCAGGCAAATAATAACATTTCTCTTCTGCATGAATGCAATGACACTCACCAACAGTTGATTCTCCTTCTCAGGGTGTCTTCAAGGGTAGTAGTTAAAAAATAGTCTGCTGCCGCAGCATGTTTGGACCTGGAGGTGATTTAAAACAAGCAAATAAATCAGAGAGTGCAAGACCCCAACAGTACTTAAAAAAACGTATGAAACCAAGCAAGACTATCTAGGCCCCAACCATACCTAAAAAAAACATATTATACAAAGCGTGACTATATAGGCCCCAACCGTAATTAAAAAAAAACAATTATGTCAAGCGGGACTATATAGGACACAACCAGACCTTAAAAACCCACATTACATCAAGTAAGACTGTATAGGCCCAAACCGTACCTAAAAAAACTAAAAAATACCAAGCAGGACTATATAGGCCCCAACCAGACCTTAAAAACCCACATTACACCAAGTAAGACTATATAGGCCCAAACCGTACCTAAAAAAAACTTAAAATACCAAGCTGGACTATATAGGCCCCAACCAGACCTTAAAAACCCACATTACACCAATCAGGACTATATAGGCCCAAACCGTACCTAAAAAAACCTTAAAATACCAAGCATGACTATATAGGCCCCAACCGGACCTTAAAAACCTACATTACAACAGTCAGGACTATATAGGCGCAAACCGTACCTAAAAAACCTTAAAATACCAAGCGGAACAATATAGGCCACAACCATAGATATATATATACATACATACATACATATATTTACATATTTATTTAAATATATATATATATATATATATATATATATATATACATATAAATATATACACATATATATATTACATAGTTACATAGGGCCTCATTTTATTAGCGGCCGCAGCCGTTGCGGGGCCGCAAGGACCGGCCGCAAGCTATTCGGCTATTCTATTCCCTTCCGGCCGGGGACTCCGGCAGGCTTGCGGCCGGTGCCTTGCTATCTCTTGGGGCCGCTCGCGCCGGAGGAAAGCCTTTGATCTAAAACGTCCGCAAGAGTTTCGGCCGTAAGAAATTCCTATTTGCAATTCAATTGCTCCGGGAACCCTCTCTGCAAGGCTAAAAAGGAGCCGCAGCTTACTTGCAGGAAAGAGGTCCCGCTAGCACCAATTAAGCACATAAAATAGCTCAAATAAAGCCATCCTGCACTTTGAGAAGACTATAAAGGGATTTTAGGTGTTAGAAAAAATAGCACATAATTATCCTATACTCAAATCCGTAAAATATTTTATTTTTAATATACATGTAAAAGGTCCAGAGTGCTTGGAGCACTTCAGACCCGCCCACGCCGCAGCCGGAAAATAACAGTTAATTTGAACTCGGGTTTGGGCTGATGTGCAAGCTTGAGAGGGGGTTACTTTTAATCCTCATGTCCCCCAATATGATCCCTAGCATTTACAGAGCTGTACAGTGCAGGCTTGAATTTATTTTTGCGTTTTTAGATTTCCCAGCTTACGGCCGGTTTCAAGATATGCGGCCGGCCGTAAGGGGAGATCCTTGCGGGGCCGTATAATAGAATCGCGAGTTAACAAAACCCCCGCAAGGAATCGCAGCCTTACGGCCGATTTACGCCCGATAAATGAATGAGGCCCATAGTATTTAAGGTTGAAAAAAGACTTTCAGTCCATCAAGTTCAACCTTTTAAGATCTCCTTTGATCTGCAATATGCGGATTAACTATTAATTCATTAGTTGTTAATTAATTATTAATCAATTATTTAATGTTTTTTTTATTATTATTATTATTAATTAGTCCAGAGGAAGGCAAATAGAAAAAAAATAAAAAATAAAAAATAAAAAAAAACAAGCGAGACTTAGCCAATTGTCTAAAGGGGAAATGTAAAAAATTTGGATCATTACTGTCTCTCTAATTATCCATGATAACCCTGAATACCCTTTTTAATTAGAAATAAATCTAGTCCCCTTGGAGGGAAAGCACATCATTTTCTGATTTAATTACCTTGCACAACTTTGTGTCACCCCACTTACCACATTAGTACCACCTGTATAACCTGGGCCAAATAATGATCCCTGAGTGTACTCAAGAACCTGCTCCCCTTAGCTGAACTGCTGGTCTCATTTATCCAGTTTATTTCAGGGTAATTAAAATCTCCCATTATTAGAACTTGCCCGTGCTTAGCTGCATTTCCAATCTGTAACAATAATTGTATTTCCTCACTTTCAGCTATATTTGGGGGTTTATAGCATACTCCTACTAATATTCTTTTGGAATTTGCTGCTCCGCTATTTAACTCTACCCACAAACATTCAACTTTATCACTAGGTCCACCATAAATATCTTCTCTGACTATAGCCTTAAATTCAGGCTTAACATACAGACAAATCCCTCCTCCTCATTTACCATTGCCTCTATCTTTCCTAAATAGGTTATAACCATCCAGATTAACAGTCCAGTCATGAGATTCATCCCACCACGTTTCGGTAATGCCTATTAAATCCCATTTTTCATTAATTGCTAATAATTCTAACTCTCCCATTTTTCCTGGCAAGCTTCTGGCATTAGCAAGCATACACCTTATGTTATGAGTCTGTAGTTCTGAAGTGCCTGCCACTGAAGGCTAAAAAGGAGCCGCAGCTTACTTGCAGGAAAGAGGTCCCGCTAGCACCAATTAAGCACATAAAATAGCTCAAATAAAGCCATCCTGCACTTTGAGAAGACTATAAAGGGATTTTAGGTGTTAGAAAAAATAGCACATAATTATCCTATACTCAAATCCGTAAAATATTTTATTTTTAATATACATGTAAAAGGTCCAGAGTGCTTGGAGCACTTCAGACCCGCCCACGCCGCAGCCGGAAAATAAACAGGTAATTTGAACTCGGGTTTGGGCTGATGTGCAAGCTTGAGAGGGGGTTACTTTTAATCCTCATGTCCCCCAATATGATCCCTAGCATTTACAGAGCTGTACAGTGCAGGCTTGAATTTATTTTTGCGTTTTTAGATTTCCCAGCTTACGGCCGGTTTCAAGATATGCGGCCGGCCGTAAGGGGAGATCCTTGCGGGGCCGTATAATAGAATCGCGAGTTAACAAAACCCCCGCAAGGAATCGCAGCCTTACGGCCGATTTACGCCCGATAAATGAATGAGGCCCATAGTATTTAAGGTTGAAAAAAGACTTTCAGTCCATCAAGTTCAACCTTTTAAGATCTCCTTTGATCTGCAATATGCGGATTAACTATTAATTCATTAGTTGTTAATTAATTATTAATCAATTATTTAATGTTTTTTTTTATTATTATTATTATTAATTAGTCCAGAGGAAGGCAAATAGAAAAAAAATAAAAAATAAAAAATAAAAAAAAACAAGCGAGACTTAGCCAATTGTCTAAAGGGGAAATGTAAAAAATTTGGATCATTACTGTCTCTCTAATTATCCATGATAACCCTGAATACCCTTTTTAATTAGAAATAAATCTAGTCCCCTTGGAGGGAAAGCACATCATTTTCTGATTTAATTACCTTGCACAACTTTGTGTCACCCCACTTACCACATTAGTACCACCTGTATAACCTGGGCCAAATAATGATCCCTGAGTGTACTCAAGAACCTGCTCCCCTTAGCTGAACTGCTGGTCTCATTTATCCAGTTTATTTCAGGGTAATTAAAATCTCCCATTATTAGAACTTGCCCGTGCTTAGCTGCATTTCCAATCTGTAACAATAATTGTATTTCCTCACTTTCAGCTATATTTGGGGGTTTATAGCATACTCCTACTAATATTCTTTTGGAATTTGCTGCTCCGCTATTTAACTCTACCCACAAACATTCAACTTTATCACTAGGTCCACCATAAATATCTTCTCTGACTATAGCCTTAAATTCAGGCTTAACATACAGACAAATCCCTCCTCCTCATTTACCATTGCCTCTATATTTCCTAAATAGGTTATAACCATCCAGATTAACAGTCCAGTCATGAGATTCATCCCACCACGTTTCGGTAATGCCCATTAAATCCCATTTTTCATTAATTGCTAATAATTCTAACTCTCCCATTTTTCCTGGCAAGCTTCTGGCATTAGCAAGCATACACCTTATGTTATGAGTCTGTAGTTCTGAAGTGCCTGCCACTGAAGGCTAAAAAGGAGCCGCAGCTTACTTGCAGGAAAGAGGTCCCGCTAGCACCAATTAAGCACATAAAATAGCTCAAATAAAGCCATCCTGCACTTTGAGAAGACTATAAAGGGATTTTAGGTGTTAGAAAAAATAGCACATAATTATCCTATACTCAAATCCGTAAAATATTTTATTTTTAATATACATGTAAAAGGTCCAGAGTGCTTGGAGCACTTCAGACCCGCCCACGCCGCAGCCGGAAAATAAACAGGTAATTTGAACTCGGGTTTGGGCTGATGTGCAAGCTTGAGAGGGGGTTACTTTTAATCCTCATGTCCCCCAATATGATCCCTAGCATTTACAGAGCTGTACAGTGCAGGCTTGAATTTATTTTTGCGTTTTTAGATTTCCCAGCTTACGGCCGGTTTCAAGATATGCGGCCGGCCGTAAGGGGAGATCCTTGCGGGGCCGTATAATAGAATCGCGAGTTAACAAAACCCCCGCAAGGAATCACAGCCTTACGGCCGATTTACGCCCGATAAATGAATGAGGCCCATAGTATTTAAGGTTGAAAAAAGACTTTCAGTCCATCAAGTTCAACCTTTTAAGATCTCCTTTGATCTGCAATATGCGGATTAACTATTAATTCATTAGTTGTTAATTAATTATTAATCAATTATTTAATGTTTTTTTTTATTATTATTATTATTATTAATTAGTCCAGAGGAAGGCAAATAGAAAAAAAATAAAAAATAAAAAAAAACAAGCAAGACTTAGCCAATTGTCTAAAGGGGAAATGTTAAAAATTTGGATCATTACTGTCTCTCTAATTATCCATGATAACCCTGAATACCCTTTTTAATTAGAAATAAATCTAGTCCCCTTGGAGGGAAAGCACATCATTTTCTGATTTAATTACCTTGCACAACTTTGTGTCATCAGCGAAAATGGAGACCCCACACTCCAATCCTACCTCTAAGTCATTAATAAATATGTTAAAAAGGAGAGGACCTAATACTGAACCCTGAGGAACCCCACTTACCACATTAGTCCAATCGGAGTATGTTCCATTTACAACAACCCTTTGCTTCCTGTCTTTTAGCCAGCTCTCAATCCATGAGCAGATATTTACTGCAATTCCTGTATCCCTTAGTTTGCCCAATAGTCTCCCATGTGGCACTGTATCAAAAGCCTGTGCAAAATCCAAAAAGACTACATCCACTGAGTTGCCTTGATCCAGGTTCCTACTAACCTCCTCATAGAAACTAATTAGATTTGTTTGACATGACCTATCCCTCATAAACCCATGTTGACTCCTACTTATAATCCTGTTCAAATAGACACATTCTTGTATATTATCCCTTATTAACCCTTCTAAAAGCTTCCCCACTACAGAAGTGAGGCTCACTGGTCTATAATTCCCCGGATTTGCTCTTGCTCCCTTTTTAAATATAGGTATCACATCAGCTTTTCTCCAGTCATCTGGTAGAGACCCTGTGTTGAGTGAATCTTGAAAAATTAAATATAATGGTTTGGCTATTACAGAACCCAGTTCCCTTAGTACCCTTGGATGTATTCCATCAGGACCCGGGGCTTTATTAACATTTATTTTTTCCAACCTCTTTTGGATTACTTCCTGTGTTAACCAATTATTTGGCAAAGGTAGTGTAGCCCCATTATGTTGCAGTGTCCCAACCACTGGTACCTCCCTTGTGTATACCGAAGAAAAGAACCTAATTAGCTCATCTGCCTTTTCTTGGTCACTAATTATCAGACAGCCTGTTTCACATTGTAATGTTCCTATAGCTTCCTTCCTCGCCTTCTTCCCATTAATATACTTAAAAAATATTTTAGGGTTAGTCTTACTCTCTTTTGCAATTCATTTTTCATTTTCTATTTTAGCCAGTCTAATCGCGCTTTTGCAAGCCTTGTTGATTTCCTTGTATTCCCGTAAAGCAGTCTCTGTCCCCTCTTGTTTGTATAATTTAAATGCCTGTTTTTTACTCCGTATCTTGATCTTTAAATCATTGTTAAGCCACATGGGTTGTGATTTACTCCTTTTACTTTTATTCCCACACGGTAAATGCTGATGTGTATGTATATTTAGTATGGATTTAAATGTTGTCCATTTATGTTCAGTGTTTTTACCTATCAGTTCTCTGTCCCAGTCTATACTTTGTATTGCTGCCCTTAGACCGTTAAAATCTGCCCTTTTAAAATTAAGAGTTTTTGTTGGCCCCTTAAAATGTTGTTTTTTTAATTCAATCTCAAATGAGACTGTGTTGTGATCACTGTTTCCCAAAGGTTGCCCTATTTAAACATTTGATACAATATCAATATTATTTGTAATGAGTAAATCTAAGATAGCTTCATTTCTAGTAGGCTCCTGTATAACCTGGGCCAAATAATGATCCCTGAGTGTACTCAAGAACCTGCTCCCCTTAGCTGAACTGCTGGTCTCATTTATCCAGTTTATTTCAGGGTAATTAAAATCTCCCATTATTAGAACTTGCCCGTGCTTAGCTGCATTTCCAATCTGTAACAATAATTGTATTTCCTCACTTTCAGCTATATTTGGGGGTTTATAGCATACTCCTACTAATATTCTTTTGGAATTTGCTGCTCCGCTATTTAACTCTACCCACAAACATTCAACTTTATCACTAGGTCCACCATAAATATCTTCTCTGACTATAGCCTTAAATTCAGGCTTAACATACAGACAAATCCCTCCTCCTCATTTACCATTGCCTCTATCTTTCCTAAATAGGTTATAACCATCCAGATTAACAGTCCAGTCATGAGATTCATCCCACCACGTTTCGGTAATGCCTATTAAATCCCATTTTTCATTAATTGCTAATAATTCTAACTCTCCCATTTTTCCTGGCAAGCTTCTGGCATTAGCAAGCATACACCTTATGTTATGAGTCTGTAGTTCTGAAGTGCCTGCCACTGAACTTGAATTACTTAGTGTGGTGTATCACCAAATTAATATATATATAAATATTACACAAGGTTCGTCTACATTAAAAGGTATTTATTAAAAGGCAACAACACAATACTATAAATGTATTACAAACACAACAGCCCAGACCCACGGAGCAACACCCCTTTTTAAATCTATCTACCTATATAGTAATTCCCTTCCCCAAACGCTTGATCTTACCCACGGTTAGACCATTGCCATCAGTACACCATCAACCATCACCAACACCATCCAGCAAGAAAACAGGCAACAGCACCAGTTTCCTGCCTGGATATATCCTTAGTTGAGATGATGTAATTTACATCACATCCTGTCCATGACTTCCTTTAGCAATTGTGGGAGGGAAGTAAAGATTCTCAGCCCTCCCACAAAGGCCTGTTTAAGGAAGTCCTGAATTACCATTCAAGGAAGACAAGTTACCACATTCCCTCACTTTTTCTTCTTCTATGTTGCTCAGTTTTCTAGTTATCCCTCTAGTACAGGAGAACCTAGTGGGAGCAAAAACCTGATATACAGGAGAAATTCAACCCACCGTCCCTCCGGAATAGTTCCCTCAGCGACATAAGTTCTCCTGTACTTTCCTATGGCTGTCAATCCACATATTACACAAAAACAGAATTTATAGAATTTAGGTGAGAGTGTGTGATAAATGTTTATGTATGTGCAATGTAAAACTTTATTGAAGAATGTATGAGAGAGAGAAAGAAGAGGAAAAAGACACATTATTATATATCCTCCTTGCAAGTTTCTTCCTCATTTGTTTCATTGCCACACAAAAGTATATTATTATAATTGTCGTTAATACTTGAATGAACATGAGTACCAGCGACAGTGTTTGTAGGACTGGATGTGTCTCTGACTCATGAAGTTCCAAGGTAAAAAGCTTCATTGTCAAATTTGTCCAATCTGCATTTGCAGTAAAATTGATCATTTCAGTGGTAAGGTTTCTTGATGGAAATAGTGTATGAGTTCCTACATGTATAGTAGTGGTTACCATGATACAAGACCCTTCTTCCACCAAACATATTTCATCAACTGTCCTATATTCAGAGTGGCCGATAAAGCAGCAATGTCCCCTATGCGGATCACTTCTTGCACCAGGTTTTCTTTTATCAACTGCAACCAGCCATCCTCTTTTTGATGGGAAGTGTTGCTTGTAGATTCCATCACTTAACGTGCCAATGCTATGTATAAAGTTCAGTTGCTCTGCCTGCCCCTCCCAACGGGGAATTGCCAGGATTAGTCCTATTGTCCCAGATTGTAGTCCATGTGGCATCCATTGATCTGGGCCTTCAATATAGCTGTATTTAAGATTGTCCTCAGTGATGTCCACTCCTTTCCTTTTCAATGACGTGATAATCCTTGTTGCATTGATTTGTCTTGCCCACTTGTTTTCCTGCATATCTTTAATAGTTTCCTTTAAATCTGCCAACAGCTTTCCTCCAATCATAGAACAGAAAATGGCAGTTCCCACTATTTCATTCTTAATGCTGTTAGCAATGGAAGCAATATTTTCCTCAACTAGATGCAGGTTGTTGGCAATGGTGTGTATGTCATCAACATTGTCTGTCAGTCTACTCACTATAAGGGGGTCAGCTACTCCACCTGTTTTCATAGCATGTCCCATGCCATCAGTAAGGGAGTTTATCCTGCTGTTCAGTCCAATGATGTCTGCTGAATTCCATACTCCCAATCCAGTTCCGACTCCTCCTAAAAGGGCTGCAAGTGTGTCCCGTTTTTCTCGACTCCCTGCTCCGGTCCACTCAATGATGGTCTCTTGTATACTTTGCTTAAACCACTGCCGCTGTGATTCCGGGCACTTTGGAGGAATAGAAAAATCATTAAAATTTAGAATTATTGGGTAGTAAGTCCACCCAACCCCTTGCACAACTGTTTCATGTGTTGGTACCACCACCAATCCGCCTATTGGCCATGGTACCTTCTTCTGATCTTTACAACGTTGCAGCTCCTTTACAGAGACAAATACTTCATCTATTGTTAGAACACACCCCTTTCCAGTATCAAAATTGCAGAATTCCTCTAGGTCAGGCTGGGCAGCTATAACTGCAGCGTCCCATTCTCCACCTTCTTCTAATGTTAAGTTACTCACTACTACTGTAATATTTGTAACTCTCCCTTGTACCTTTGTTGTTATTTTAGTCCTTCCTTTAAAGTTTCCTGTATTCATTATCTGTCCATATCTTATAACCCATTCCCAGTTATGTCCCTCTATACTTTTTATTGGAGCTCTAAGAGCTAATCCCCTGGTGCTATTATGTGGCAAAATAATGTTTACTTGTAACCCTCCACCCTCTTTTACTTCCAATTCCCTGGGCCAAATAAATCTATCTGCTTGAACATAATGTAACTCCAATCTTTTCAAACTCTTTCCCTTATTTGCGGTATCTTCTGGCCTTATTGCCTGTCTCCCCATTCCTACTGTGATACAGCTTATACTTATCCATCCCGTAACAAGGATCCACCACAATCTTCTGTTGACACGCATTTTCATTCTTATATGGCCTTGCTCTGTGGGAACACTAGATTCCATCATTAGAAACATATACATAACAAAAACAACAGGGGGCATTCTTTTTGCAAGTTTGTTCACGGCCCTGTAATCAATGGTAAGTCTCCATGATGAGGCTGCTTTTTCATCTCCATTCCCTTTTAACACAGCTTTTCTCACAGGCCAACATGGTGAGTTACATGCATACCCATTTCCAGATTTAATTATTCCACGTCTCTCCAGCATTTCTATCATCTCGGTAATTGCCCAAACAGGTATGTCTTGGATTAGCTTCTGCAGCCATTCTGGTTGTCCGTCTAGTTTCAGTTTGTCTTTTTCCAGACTTTTTATCGGAGAGACAATATATGCCATTGGGAGCACAACCCCTTTCGTCAACTCTGTACTTACCTGATTCACCTTTTCTGTCTTCCACAAACAAAAATTGGCAAGATCTACAATGAAATTTCCTTTTTTTAAAGCTTCTATTCCCAATATTTCCTCTGGCCAACCCACTATTGCTTCTACTTGTATTGTTTTTTCTCCAACTGCCACATCAATTGGACCTGCTCTAACCTCCTGTGGATTCCCAGTAACTCCCATAATACTTAATGACGAATCCCCATTTTTGACCCCGTTGGTCATTGTAACTGCTGCTCCTGTGTCTACCAACATATTTTTCCCTACCCCTGGGATGACTGTATAAATGGTAGGCCGACCTGCCTCATCCATGGTTAAATTAGCTGAGTGAATGAGATGCTGAGGCGCAGGGGTTGGGATTTGTCATTGTGACTCACTTCTACTCTGTCCCTCTTTTATACCACTATATTGCATCTTTGCCTCACTTTCCTTCAATTTCCTCTCTGACTGAGCTACCTTGTTTTTAAGTATGTGATTTTCCTCTTCTATCCTATCCGTCTGTCTCCTGAGTTCCCAATAGCTCATGTTACTGTTTCTGTCTCCCTCCTGATTAGCCCTCCAGTTGCTGCCATCCCTATTCCTATAGTCCCTAGGTGGATCTCTCCATCTTTTGTCAAAGTTCTGTTTTGGTCTCCAGTTTTGATCATCCTTCTTGTTCTGGGGTACATCCCACGTCTGGTTTCTCCAATTACCATCTATATCTCTACCAGACTCGACCTTAAATGTTCTTACAGCTGAAACAGAGCAAGCCTGTTCTGTGAAAGGATGCTTGATCCACCACTTATCAGCTCTAGTTAGTACCATTTCCAAGTCTGTTGGTGTTGGATCAAAAAGCCTGATAAATTCTTGACACTCCCGGGGAAGGGCTTCCATTACTTTTGCTATATGTTCTGGTGAGCCCAGCACTAGAGGCTGTTGAGGTTGTCGTAGAGTATACCAAAAAAATATCCTTTGAGCTACCTCTCTAGGACCATCTGTTGGCCTCATGGTAATATTTGCTATTTCTTTTTCTATGCTAAGTAGATAGAAATTAGTTGCAGCAATTCTTCCTGCCTGATCAGACACACTGTTATTAAATCCCAATAGTCTACTACCCAAAGGACCCATAGCGTATTCTAACAGTTCTGTCCATTCCTCTAAGTTAAGACCTCCTTTTTTAGCTCTATCTGCTCCCCTCATAAACCAATGTGTAAACGTATTAAAGTTGTTAGTTGGCATACTTCCCCACCATTTCTGGAAATTGTCTTTATCTGCCATAGACATCGGTCGAGTCTGCATAGAAAATCCTGTAGGTGTTTGCCTTGCATTAAATAATTCTGAAACAATAACTGGTGCTTGTGGTATGGTATCTACTTGTGGAACAGAATAACATAAGAAATCTTTTCTATCTTGGTTCATTTTCGGCACTGGTTCTTTATTTTGTGCCACGAACATATCCAGATCTGGATATATTTTGGCAATGTCTCTGACTCCTTTTATCCCTTCTAACTTTGTTTTATTTTTATAGTCCATTATTATGTTTTGAAGTTCTGTTATTTTTACTCCATAAGCATCCCTCTGTTCTTCTATTTCCCTTAACTCCCTTTCTAGTTCCCCCACAATTGTAGTTGTTCTCAAAGCTGCAATTTTTAAACAATCCCTTTTGTCCATTGCTTCCTCCATTTTATTTGTTGTTTCCAAATTATGCTGCCGTAATTCTACAACTAAGTCTATTAGGCCTCCTATTGTGGCTACAACAGCTTGTGTGACCAAACTTTTTCTCTTCTTTGTTCTATACTTTTTGTTATTTACAATTTGTGTTAGAATATCCATTAATCTCTTCTCTTTTTCACTGTCTGGGTTTGCTGGCTCTGGAAGCTCATATGGACCATCATGTTTTTGAATATGTTTCCTAAAGTACTCACGCACTTCTGTGGGAAAGTATTTGGCCCCTTGAAAAGACATTCCTACTCTTTTACTCACCCAAGTAAGAATCCAAATCAATTTGCGACTAAAGTAGCATGCTTCTGAGTAGCCAACAATAGTTGATGACTATTCAGTAGGCCAGGTGTAATATGTAGAAAAATAGATTAGTACCCAAAATGCAAATTATACTTACCTTAGTATGATGAAAGTAATACTTGCTAATTAATTTAAAATATAATAGCAAGGCCTGCAGGGTAGGAGATATACCTGAACTAGGATATGCAAGACACCCAAAATGTACTCCTGAAATAATATATATATATATATATATACATATAATATTTAAAATGGTTTATTTATTATTTTTCTCCAGGCCTGTACTATGATAAAGGACTAGAGAAAGAAAAAGAAAGAAGAAAAAAAAATAAAAAAATTTCTTCTTTTAAAAAAAAACAAAAAAAAAAAAACAAAACAAAAATAATAGTATTAACAAACTCAGGTATTTGAAACACACAACAAACTAATTGTGGCCTGATGCCCAAGCTTGTATATTAAAAATGGAGGCTTGAATTAGCATTCAAATACACAAAGAAGCCACATGGAGCCTTATTCAAATGCAGGGCTAGGCCTGTACTTTGATAGTCAAAAGCACAACAAAACTCAACTCAGATATTTGAAACCCACAAAAACAACCTGTATGATATCTATTTGTTTTATGTATCAAAATAAGCTAGTACAAACAAAACTCAACTCAGAAGCTAGTACGATATAGTACGATATAAAGGATTAAAAATAATAATTGAGGCCTGACGCACAAGCTTGTATATTAAAAATGGAGGCTTGAATTAGCATTTAAATACACAAAGAAGCCACATGGAGCCTTATTCAAATGCAGGGCTAGGCCTGTACTTTGATAGTCAAAAGCACAACAAAACTCAACTCAGATATTTGAAACCCACAAAAACAACCTGTATGATATCTATTTGTTTTATGTATCAAAATAAGCTAGTACGAACAAAACTCAACTCAGAAGCTAGTACGATATAGTACGATATAAAGGATTAAAAATAATAATTGAGGCCTGATGCACAAGCTTGTATATTAAAAATGGAGGCTTGAATTAGCATTCAAATACACAAATAAGCCACATGGAGCCTTATTCAAATGCAGGGCTAGGCCTGTACTTTGATAGTCAAAAGCACAACAAAACTCAACTCAGATATTTGAAACCCACAAAAACAACCTGTATGATATCTATTTGTTTTATGTATCAAAATAAGCTAGTACAAACAAAACTCAACTCAGAAGCTAGTACGATATAGTACGATATAAAGGATTAAAAATAATAATTGAGGCCTGATGCACAAGCTTGTATATTAAAAATGGAGGCTTGAATTAGCATTCAAATAAACAAATAAGCCACATGGAGCCTTATTCAAATGCAGGGCTAGGCCTGTACTTTGATAGTCAAAAGCACAACAAAACTCAACTCAAATATTTGAAACCCACAAAAACAACCTGTATGATATCTATTTGTTTTATGTATCAAAATAAGCTAGTACAAACAAAACTCAACTCAGAAGCTAGTACGATATAGTACGATATAAAGGTATAAAGGATTAAAAATAATAATTGAGGCCTGATGCACAAGCTTGTATATTAAAAATGGAGGCTTGAATTAGCATTCAAATACACAAATAAGCCACATGGAGCCTTATTCAAATGCAGGGCTATGCCTGTACTTTGATAGTCAAAAGCACAACAAAACTCAACTCAGATATTTGAAACCCACAAAAACAACCTGTATGATATCTATTTGTTTTATGTATCAAAATAAGCTAGTACGAACAAAACTCAACTCAGAAGCTAGTACGATATATATTAAAAATGGAGGCTTAACCTAGACTCCACACACAATCAGCACTTGATTTCCCATGCAGAGGATAATTAGACAAACTACTTTTTTTTTTTCTTCCCCCCCCCAAAAAATAAATCTGACTATCTATTAATGTGATATTACCTCATAAATAACCTTTGTAGAAGTCTAAAATTCGTGGTCGCCAAATGTGGTGTATCACCAAATTAATATATATAAATATTACACAAGGTTCGTCTACATTAAAAGGTATTTATTAAAAGGCAACAACACAATACTATAAATGTATTACAAACACAACAGCCCAGACCCACGGAGCAACACCCCTTTTTAAATCTATCTACCTATATAGTAATTCCCTTCCCCAAACGCCTGATCTTACCCACGGTTAGACCATTGCCATCAGTACACCATCAACCATCACCAACACCATCCAGCAAGAAAACAGGCAACAGCACCAGTTTCCTGCCTGGATATATCCTTAGTTGAGATGATGTAATTTACATCACATCCTGTCCATGACTTCCTTTAGCAATTGTGGGAGGGAAGTAAAGATTCTCAGCCCTCCCACAAAGGCCTGTTTAAGGAAGTCCTGAATTACCATTCAAGGAAGACAAGTTACCACACTTAGTACTAGCTCCATATTGACTATACTACCCCTCCCCCCATCTCCTCCCCTATGAGTTGTTAATTCATCCCTTATACCCTCTACATTTCTACCCTATTACTTATATCTAGTCCCTCCCCCCCACCTACTAGTTTAAAAACTCCTCCAGCCTTTCTACCATCCTATCCCCTAGTACAAAAGCTCCCTCATCATTAAGGTGCAATCCATCCCTACTGTAGAGATTGTACCGAAGTGAGAAGTCAGCCCAGTGCTCTAAAAAGCCAAACCCCTCCTTAGTGCACCACATCTTTAGCCACGCATTAACCTCCCTAATCTCCTTCTGCCTCCCTGGGCTAGCACGTGGCACTGGTAGTATCTCAGAAAATACTACCTTGGAGGTCCTTGCCTTCAGCTTATTACCTAGTTCTCTAAAATCATTCTTTAGGACACTCCATCTTCCACTAACTTTGTCATTGGTACCAATATGTACCAAGACCGCCGGTTCATTTCCAGCCCCTCCCAATAATTTGTCTACCCGATCCACAACATGACGAACCCGAGCACCCGGGAGACAGCAAACTGTTCGATTGCTGGGATCTGGGTGACAAATCACCCTGTCTACCTTCCTAATAATAGAGTCCCCTACAACCAAAACCTGTCTGTTCTGCCTATTCTGCCCTCTCTCTTCTCCAGTAGAGCTGTTCGCCCGGCTGTTAGAGGGAACAGCTCTATCTGGCATTGCCATTCCTGAATGGACATCGCCAACAGTTTCACTCAATCTGGCAAATCTGTTGTTGTTTGCCAACTCAGAACTAGCCTGCCTCCTCCTTTTCCCCCTGCTTCCCCTTGTAACTGTAACCCAGCTGCCTCACTGGACATCCTCACTAGCCCCAGCTCCACCCTCCATGCTAGGCCCAGCTAAACTGTGCTCAGTGAGCACCAACCCCCTTTTCAGTGGAGCAATATCACTAAGTGCTGCAATTCTCCTCTCCAGATCTCCAATTTGAGCTTCCAGAGAGGCAACATGCTCACACCTCTCACAGAGGTATGGACCCTGGATCATCTGTTCCAGTATTGCATACATATGACAGGATGTACACTGAATAAGGTTGCCACTGGACTGACTCATAATTATTATTATTGTCTACGAAATTTCAGTGGGAAAAATAAAGAATATAATATAATATATTTATATAAAGTTTTCCTCCTTTGCACTATAAATCTGCCCTCCCTTTTCTTTGAAGGCCCTCCTTTTATTTAAACTCCTAGGCTTTTACTAGAATTGCACTTGATACTGAAAATGTTCGCAAGCTCACAAGTTCCCCTTCTCCGGTTTCTATTAACTTCTGCCTTCTCGCCTGGGCACAATTAGTGCACTCTGCAATTTATCAGCCTTTACTTGAAAGGTAAATCCACTTGTAAACAGGCCCCAAACCAGCTCACAAATCCTTTATCCTAGTTTAACAGTCAAGCCACACCCCTCTCACCTGGGTACACTTAGTGCATTCCGCAGTTTATCAGCCTTTACTTGTAAGGTAAATCCACTTGTAAACAGGCCCCAAACCAGCTCACAAACCTTTTATACAAGTTTAACAGTCAAGCCACACCCCTCTCGCCTGGGCACAATTAGTGCACTCTGCAGTTTATCAGCCTTTACTTTTTAAGGTAAATCCACTTGTAAACAGACCCCAAACCAGCTCACAAACCTTTTATACAAGTTTAACAGTCAAGCCACACCCCTCTCACCTGGGCACAATTAGTGCACTCTGCAGTTTCTCAGCCTTTACTTTTTAAGGTAAATTCACTTGTAAACAGCTATATATATATATATACATATATGGCACGCCGACTTTTGGGTAAGAGCCAAAATGGAGCCCTAACCCTCTAACCCTAACCCTCTAACCCTAACCCTAACTGCCTAAACCCAAACCCTCTATGCCCTAACCCTTTATCCCCCTAACCTCTAACCCTCTAACCGAAACCCCCTAACCCTCTAACCCTAACCCCCTAACCCTCTATAACCTAACCCCCTATGCCCTAACCCTCTATGCCCTAACCCCCTAACCCTCTATGCCCTAATCCTCTATGCCCTAACCCAAACAATCTAACCCTAACCCTCTAACCCTAACCCCCTAACCCTCTATGCCCTAACCCTCTATCCCCCTAACCCTCTAACCCTCTAACCCTAATGCCCTAACCCTCTATACCCTAACCCTCTATGCCCTTATCCCCTGACCCTCTAACCCTAACCCTCTAATTCTAACCCCATAACCCCCTAACCCTAATCCTCTAACCCTCTAGGCCCTAACCCTCAATACCCTAACCATCTATGCCATTATCCCCTGACCCTCTAACCCTAACCCTCTAACCCTAACCCCCTAACCCTCTCTGCCCTAACACCCTGACCCTCTAACCCTAACCCTTTATGCCCTAACCCCCTAACCCTAACCCTCTAACCCAAACCCTCTAACCCTAAACCCCTAATCCACTAATCCTCTATCCCCTAATCCTCTATCCCCTAACCCCATAACCTTCTAACCCTAACCCTCTATGCCCTAACCCTTTATGCCCTAACCCTCAATGTCCTAACCCTCTATGCCCCAACCCTAACCCTTACCCTCTAACCCTAACTCCCTAACCCTAACCCTCTAACACTAACCCCTACACTGCCCCATCTACTTTCCCCTCCTTCTCCCTCCCCTGTGTCTTCCCCCTTTCTTTCCCCCTTATCTTTCTCCTACTCGATTTCCCCTTATCCTCATCCTCCCTTTCCCTTTCCCCCTCTCCCTCCAATAACCCCCCTTTCCCCTCTGTTACCTTGATCCGATGGGCTCCTGCTGCTCTCTCCCCTGTCCGGAACCTGGATATGCTAATGATGTGACGCGCATGGGACATCACGTCATTAGCATATGCCGGTTCTGGACACACCCAGAAGACGCACCGCTGGGGAGAGAATACCAGGAGCCCAGCGGATCAAGGTAAGAGAGGGGAAAGGGGGGGGGGGGTCATTGTAGGGGGAAAGGGGGCGGTCATAGTAGGGAGAGGGGGGTGTCATTGTAGGGAGAGGGGGGTCATTGTAGGGAGAAGGGGAAAGGGGGCAGGAGGAAGATAAGGGGGAAAGAAGGATGGGAGAGGGGGAGGGAGAGGGGAGAGGAAGAGGATAAGGGGAAATGGAGGAGGAGGAAGAGAAAGATAAGGGGATTAAGAGGGAAGTGGGGTAGAGGGGAGGAAGAGGGGGGAGAGACAAAGGGGAGGGGAGGAAGAGTAGATGGGGCAGTGTAGAACAGGAGGTGATAGCGGGGCGTAGATGGGGGCAGTGTAGGGCAGGAGTGGGTAGCGGGGCCTAGATGGGGGCAGTGTAGGGCAAGGAGGGGATAGCGGGTCCTAGATGGGGGCAGTTTTGGGCAAGGAGGGGGTAGCAGGGCCTAGATAGGAGTAGTGTAGGGCAGGAGGGGGTAGCAGGGCCTAGGTGGGGGCAGTGTAGGGCAAGGAGGGGGTAGCAGGGCCTAGATGGGGCAGTGTAGAGCAAGGAGGGGGTAGATGGGGCATCAGAGGGCAGGAGGGGGTAGCGGGCCTAGATGGGGCAGTGTAGGGCAGGAGGGGATAGATGGGGGCAGTGTAGGGCAGGAGGGGGTAGATAGGGGCATCAGAGGGCAGGAAAGGGTAGATGGGGGCATCAGAGAGCAGGAGGGGGTAGCAGGGCCTAGATGGGGGCAGTGTAGGGCAGGAGGGGGTAGATGGGGCAGTGTAGGGCATCAGAGGGCAGGAGGGGGTAGATAGGGGCAGTAGTGGGGGCCCCTGAGTTTATTTAGACTAGGGGGCTAGTGTAGTGTTGTGCAAACTTACTTTGAGGTTGTGTAGATCAGTCACGCAAAAAAGCGGGAGTAAGAAGGGTCTGTAATCATGGGCTTTTTATATCCTTCCTGATGTCATATCATAACAATAAGCCTTCATAGGATTGTGGGCGCTCAGAGGGAACAGTCAGAGGGGATGTTCTTAGCGACCAGGCAACCTCCAACACTGATTGGTTGATGCTGGAAGCTGCCAGTCAGGAGAATTGATACATTTAATTGAACACTGCGAGTTAGAGCTGAACGCTCACACACTGTGATATAATAGCACTAGGGAGAGACGTGACTTGGCAAGGGGAAAGCCACACAAAGGGTTAATTTAAAGTGATAGATACATATATTTAACAAAATCAACTGAAAGAAGACATGAAAGCTAATATACAGATATAATTAAATTGTATTATCTATATAAATGTAAAATACAATGTTGAAGTGATTGATAATTTTGGGGGGGCACCTGCCCCTTTGCCCCTATGCACCAGCCGCCCCTGCTAAAGGAAAGTGCAATTTAGAGTCGGATCACATTCCCAAGTCATAATTAAAGAAACACAAATAAAGGAGTCACATTTATTTTTATATGTTATTGTAAATATTTAAGCTTTATAATTGGCAAATTTATTTTAGAAAGCAAATTAAAAAAAATCTGTAGATTTTTAACTTTTATACGCAATTTTATATTAGTGCAGGATTCAATTTTTTTCTTTTAACTGATTCTCTCTTACTTTCTCAGGAAAATGTGTCCTTATAAACTAATGGACCTTCTATTATTCCTATTGAAAGCACTGACAGTTTTAAATGCCACATTTCCATTGTGCAGTTAGAAGCTCCCTGTGTTTTCAAAGTCCTACCTCAGGAAGTTATGTACCAAAATGGTCTATACTACCACAGTATAATTGTATATAAAATATACAAAATATAGGCTGTGATATATCTTTTACATTCCAAAAACATTTACTGTATACTATTTTATGTGTAGTTCTTCAAAAGAGTATATTTTAATATGACTAAAGTATTCTTTTAAAGAATGTAAGTAAAGACATGCATGTCGACAAAAATATAGAACAATTAATAAAGCTTATATTTCTGTATTTATATTTTCAAGACACCCCTTCTGGATTTCTACCTTGTTGTGGTGAAGGGGCTTGTGTACCTCAATGAAGCTGTGAGCTATACCATATAGGGTCACCCAAGATGGGCAGGTCATAGCAGAGAGGTGAGACAAATCGCTGTTCTGGCAACCCATCGCAGTATCTTTGCCAAGATAACACAACCGGAGACATAACGAAACATGTGCTTGCCATGCTGCTGTCTATTGGGTCACAGAGAGTCAAACACAA
Organism: Discoglossus pictus; assembly: GCA_027410445.1. NCBI lineage: Eukaryota > Metazoa > Chordata > Amphibia > Anura > Alytidae > Discoglossus > Discoglossus pictus. The sequence continues at coordinate 217,066,946 of CM050164.1, read as the reverse complement.
CTGAATAATTAACAACAACAACAACAACAACATTAGCAAGACAAGTAAATGGTAAAGCTAAATTTGAAAGATGACTATTTATATTTTACTGCTTTATGTCTAAGGAGACAGATAATGGCTAATTTGATTTTTTTTGTTGACATTAGTAAAACTAAATAATTTTGAGCCTATTATGAATTCTAATGTGCATTAATTCTAAAATCTATGGCAGTAACAGTACAGAGCAAAACAAAGAAAAAATAATTGGCAACTCCCTGACTCCTCAGACATGCTGCAATACAAATCTAACTGTTCAGAAACTTTTACATACAGTACATATTTGAATAACGTAAAGCGTGCTTTTTGGTATGAAAACAAATTATTAAATAGTTACATAGTTACATAGGGCCTCATTCAATTGCGATTTGGCCAATTGAATAGGGGTCTCAATAAGCACATAACATATATTTTTTAAAGAAGATTTTAGTTAGTAAACATCTATCCAAAAGCAAGGTTTTAACTAACTAAAAACTTCTTTAAAAAAAATATGCTATGTGCTTATTTAGACCCCTATTCAAATGGCCAAATCGCAATTGAATGAGGCCCATAGTAATTAAGGTTAAAAAAAGACTTTCAGTCTATCAAGTTCAACCTTTTAAGATCTCCTTAAGGACATTTTTAATTTTATATACCTTATATACTTGAGTATAAGCCGAGTTTTTCAGCCCTTTTTTTAAGGCTAAAAAGGGCCCCCTCGGCTTATACTCGAGTCACTCTCACCCCCGTGTCTCTCTAACCCCCCCCCCTCGTGTCTCTCTAACCCCCCCATGTCTCTCTACCCCCCCGTGTCTCTCTACCCCCGTGTCTCTCTAACCCCCCGTGTCTCTTTCCCTCCCCCTTCCTCATCCTCAACCACCCCTCCTCATTCTAAACCCCCTAAATACCTCCCCCTCTCCCTTTCCCCTCACTTACCAGCTTCTGCTCCGGCCTCCGCTCCTTCTTGACCCAGCGTGCATGTGACGTCACATGCGCGCCACGTCATTAGCATATACCGGTTGCCGGCACCCGGTCTATGCTAATGACGTGACATCATGTTATTAGCATATATTAGCAAAAAGAGGCCTAGTACATATGACCAAATCTGCATAGAATCAGCCATAAAATATAACTTAATAAATAACTATAATCATCAACTATAATAGTTGTCAATCTGCAAGTTGTCGTCACGCATGACTGCGGCCCTGCGAGGGCCACAGTTTTAGGGGTGGAGCCTTTGGCGCTCATTGCAGGCGCAGAGATGGTGGAAAAGAGTCCCACAGGCTCTGATTGCGAGGCACGCAGGACTTAGCTGCAATGAGCGCTAAAGGCGCTCATTGCAGGGACCGAGAGTCAGCGGGACTCAGTGTGTAGCTGTTTGGCTAAAATCACGAGCCACGCAATACTTTATGGCACGCAATACTTTACGACTTTAACGACTGATAGTTATGTCGCGAACCTAAAATTTTCGGTTCGCAAACCGCGAACGTGAACCGCAGCAAATGTTCGCGAACCGGCGAACATCGGCGAACCGCCATAGACTTCAATGGGAAGGCGAATTTTAAAACCCACAGGGACTCTTTCTGGCCACAACAGTGATGGGAAAGTTGTTTCAACGGGACTAACACCTGGACTGTGGCATGCCGGAGGGGGATCCATGGCAAAACTCCCATGGAAAATTACATAGTTGATGCAGAGTCTGGTTTTAAGCCATAAAGGGCATAAATTACCTAACATTCCTAAATTGTTTGGAATAACGTGCTTTAAAACATCAGGTATGATGTTGTATCGATCAGGTAGTGTAAGGGTTAGGCCCGCTTCACAGTGACAGACCAAACTCCCCATTTAATGCACCGCAAACAACCACAAACAGTCCATTTGCACAACCGCAAACTCCCCATTTGCACAAGGTTGGATACCAAGCTAGCCATGTCCCGTTCCTTGTCCTCACTGATGTCATTGAAGGTCTCTTCCTCCACCCAGCCACGTACAACACCAAGGGTCCCGGAAACGTGACAACAAGCCCCCTGGGACGCCTGCTGTGTTTTGTCTTCCACCTCCTCAAAGCCACCTTCCTCCTCTGACTCCTCTTCTTCAGACTCCTCTAACTGCATTGCCTCTCTCTGCATTATTATAAGGTGTGTTAAGTAGTACTACTCTTATCAGTTTAAAACCTGTTACAGCACATATCAGGGGGCGTGTATAAGGCCTGGATTTTTAGAACCAGGAGAGGGGGCAAGGAGGACAGCAGTGGTTTATGTGGCTTTTGATGCTGCTCCAGGAGGAGGATGGCGGCTTTGAGTTTGTGTGCTGCTTGTACTCATGTGTTGGTCTGGAGTCACCCAAACATTAGGTCTCAACCTGTAGAGGATAAGGGAACCAGGCTACTCTAGACCTCATTCATCATTACAGGTTTTGACAGATCGGTACTATGCGTGCAAGCTACTGTGACAACAGATATAAGTGGCACTGTGCACTTGCAGAAGTTGGTAGAGTAGACGCTGTAGGTCTGACACACACGCTTGCAGACAACTAACTGCTATGCAATCTATTACAGTACAATTTTATTATTTTTTTTAAATGTACACTACTGTTACACCACATATGAGTGGTGTGTTAAGTAGTACTACTCCTATCAGTTTAATCCCTCTTATGTGCCTTTTTTTTGGGTTTGGTTGTTGAAGCCACAGTGCAGCACCAGAGGCCAGAAAAATTAGGCATGTACACATGCCTGAAAAATTAGGTATTGTTGATCTTGCAGCGAGCAGAGAAGAAGGTAGGCCTGATTCAACGCCCCATCCCTGCATATCCACACTCAGAGATTGAGGGGGCGACCCTTACAAGGCTACGGGCCGGAGATATAAAGGGGGGCCATCCCAAATAAGCACACAAGCGGGGACAAAGGTAGTGAAGGGGACATAGAGGCCCATGGACTGAAGTTCGCCATCTTGGCAGGAAAAGGGCCCAGCAATTAAGCCAAACTGACCCAGCACAGGCAGCTACTTGAGTCAAACGCTGTACAATTACACCTTAATAAAGCTGAAACATGCAGCAGCAGGGATTCTAAACGGCCACATGGGGTCAAGGAGGCTAACAGCCCCCACAGTCTCTGCACCACTCTTTTTAACAGATAACCCAATGGGCTAACCAGGAGGTTATTATTATTATTGGAGGAATTATTAGTGTCTTTACCCCCCAAGAGAGGACATAATATACGGTATCTTTAGACTACCTGATGGCCAAACCTCCTTTAGCCCCAATGCTATCCAAGAAACATTTCAAAACTTTATCTGACTGGGGGTCTATAGAGTGACATTATTACTGACCTTTATATGACTGGGGGTCTATAGAGGGTCATTAGTAATGACCTTTATATGACTGGGGGTCTATAGAGGGTCATTAGTAATGACCTTTATATGAATGGGGGTCTATAGGTGACATTAGTACTGACCTTTATCTGACTGGGTGTCTATAGAGGGACATTAGTAATGACCTTTATCTGACTGGGGGTCTATAGAGGGACATTAGTACTGACCTTTATCTGACTGGGGGTCTATAGAGAGACATTAGTACTGACCTTTATCTGACTGGGTGTCTATAGAGGGACATTAGTACTGACCTTTATCTGACTGGGTGTCTATAGAGGGACATTAGTAATGACCTTTATCTGACTGGGGGTCTATAGAGAGACATTAGTACTGACCTTTATCTGACTGGGGGTCTATAGAGGGACATTAGTACTGACCTTTATCTGACTGGGTGTCTATAGAGGGACATTAGTAATGACCTTTATCTGACTGGGGGTCTATAGAGTGACATTAGTACTGACCTTTATATGACTGGGGGTCTATAGAGGGACATTAGTACTGACCTTTATCTGACTGGGTGTCTATAGAGGGACATTAGTAATGACCTTTATATGACTGGGGGTCTATAGGTGACATTAGTACTGACCTTTATCTGACTGGGTGTCTATAGAGGGACATTAGTAATGACCTTTATCTGACTGGGGGTCTATAGAGGGACATTAGTACTGACCTTTATCTGTCTGGGGGTCTATAGGTGACATTAGTCCTGACCTCCTGCTGCAGTATTATTACTCCCAGTACTCCCAGGCTTGCTACTATTAGATATAATAACCTCAGTTTCGTTTCCTTATCTGTTGGTAACATCAAAATATGATTATTAAATATTTCATATTTGTTTGTTTTTTCTCCCAAAGTGAACCCCTTTGTGTGTGTCCCACAGATGTGGCGTTTCCACTCTGCATATGTTGGATTTGCACCGCTCAAAAAGTATGAAAAGAGATCCCCCCCCCTTGAAGCCCATTAATGACATCATCAGTAAATTGTATGTAACAGATTCCAGTGTTTAGGGTTTATGACCCAATACTGCGATCATAGGATTTATGACAAAAATCTGTATTTGTCGTATTATTCAGACACGCGTGCATCTTTGTGTTACATTTCCTGATACTTTTATTATCTTGATCTTTATATATTTACTAGCGACTTGCCCGTCAAAAAATGGCGGCAATAAGATTGTAAGGCAGGTAATGGTGTTTGGACGAGACATTCATTTTGTTGGCGGTCGGAGATCCTTCGGCGCTCATTGCGAGGCTCTAGGTTGTATTTTTTTTCTGATAGGCGGTTTTGCTATTATTCTTTGGTCGGCGGTGATGTGTTTTTTGCGCTTATTGCAAGGCTTTGTGTGCTATGAACAGCGTTGGCGCTCGTTGTGAGGCACGCAGTGAATGGCTTTTATGTTTAATGTGATAATGTTTTTTTTGTGTATATGTATTTTTGTATGCTAATGAAATAATTACTAAATGAATATACTTTACCTATTTGTAAGTAATATATGCAGTAAGCATTGTGCTGAAGAGCTGACAATCTGTTTTCATGTTCCTGCAGCATACAATGTAGGTTTTCAGTGCTGTGGAGCTGCTGTGTAAGTGTCAGCAATGTGCGCAGTGTGTAGTGTAAATAGGCTGCGTGCGCGAGGGGAAGCCGTTAGGGTAGCTGGGTACTTCTGCATTGTGTGGATGATTTAGCATCCTTGTTAATAGTGTATCTTTACCTCGTACGGCTTTTTAGGAAAATCCGTATGTGTTTCGCGTGTTTAGGGTCCTGTAGCCTCGTTTTCTTTTTTTCAACCGCCATTTTTTCTCTCACTTAGGTGATTTTCGGGTGTCTAAACTCATGAATTTGGACTTAAATGGAGGTGTAACTTCACTTGCAGAGGTCCTCGGTGCCCGCCTTGCTGTGGGTAAGCTTTTTATATGTTTGTTGTGTGTATCTATTGTGTTTTTAATGTTTTTAAGTGCACGCGGTTTGGGCGTTAAGGTCGTATTTTTTCCCGTATTTTTGGATGGTAAGTCCGTAAATTTGATGGTGTAAGTCCCGCCTGCGGCTCATTGCAGCCGACGTGGGAGCCTTCGGCGCTCCTTGCCAGCAACTCTGGCCCTGGCTTCGCAAGCCCGCAGCGTTAGCAACAACCCACCTGCTCACAACTATATATGTGATATCTGCAACGTCTTCCCCAGTTGGCACTTGTAAATCGGCTAAGCGACAAAAAAAATGGCGTCCGGAAAAAATGAAAACGAGGCTACACAACCCCAAACCGCGCAAAACATCGCCAGCCATGTACGACTTTTACCTAGGAACAGACGAGGTACAAGATACACTATTAGAAATAATGGAAACTGCTGGCGAGCCGCGTAACACATACACAATCGCCGCCATTTTACAACACTAACTTGCAACTAATAACATTACAAATCTAAAATGGCGCGTTACACGACTATACAAGCGGTTTCCCCTCGTGCACTGCGCACATTGCTGACACTTACACCTCAGGTCACCAACAGTCCAAATGTACACTGTAAGCTGCAGGAAAATCAAAACTGATTGTTAGCTCTTCAGGATATTGATCACTGGATATATTAGTTACAAATAGGTAAAGTATTTTAGTAATTAATTAATTCATTATTATTAAAAAAAATATCTATAAAAAAATAGGCTTAATAGCATATTTTACACTGCCGTTACTTTACATACATTAACGCTTCGCACTTCCTAATACATTTGTTCATTCACAATAGTTATTATCATGCATTCATTTAATAAGTATTAATTAGTAATGGAAAATAAAAATGTAGACTTTACACTACACTAAAATGTTTAACTTTTTACTCTGCAGTTATATATCTGGATTACTGCTCATTGGCTGCCAGCGATAGCACTCTCAAAGCAGTTACAAATCTAAATCACTTTATTATGCTCTGAGACCTGAATACATTTTTTAAATTACACTGCACAAAAAAAATTATATATTTAACACTGTACTTATATATCTGTCTTTGCGATGAGCGCCGAAAATTGATCGTTGCAAAGCACGAAACATGAAGGACACGAGGGAAGAGGCTCACAATGAGCGCCGAAGGTCCTCAGAGTACAAAAAGCATCACATTGTGTGGCAAACAGCATTGCCATGGCTTCAAACTTTATTGCCCGTCATTTGTGCCAGGCAAGTCACTAGTGATATAATATAACATAATGCAATACAATATTATACAGTACACATGGGTGTACCCCCCCCCCCCCCACAGATTTCTTATCGTATGTATGTATGCGTATAGAAGACACAGGAGAGGGGAGAGGGGGAGGAAGACACAGTGGAGAGGGGGAGGAAGACACAGGGCAGAGGGCGGAAGAGAAACAGGGTAGGGGAGAGGTGAGGGGAAGAGACACATGGGAGGGGGGAGAGACACAGGAGAGAGTGGGGGGTAGAGACACAGGGGAGAGGGGGGAAGAGACTAATGGGAGGGAGTGGTGAGGAGACACCAGGGAGAGGAAAGGGGGTAAAGACACAGAGGAGGAGGAAGAAACACAGGGGAAGGGAGAGGGGGTAGAGACACAGGGGAGAGGGGGTGAGACACAGGGGAGAAGGGGGAAGAGACACAGAGGAGGGGGGAGAGACACAGGGGAGAGGGAAGGGGGGAAAGACACATGGGAGGGGGGAAAGAAACGCCGGAAGGGAGAGGGGGTAGAGACACAGGGGAGGGGGGAGTGACACAGGGAAGAGGGAAGGGGGAAAAGACACAGGAGAGGGGGGAAAGAAACACTGGAGAAGGGAGAGGGGGTAGAGACACAGGGAAGGGTGGGAGAGACACAGGTGAGAGGGGGGAGAGAGACACATGGGAGGGAGTGGGGGGGGAGACACAGGGGAGAGGGGGGGGGGGAGAGAGACACATGGGGAGAGTGGGGGGGAGACACAGGGGAGGTCTTGTGCTTTATTATTATTATTATTATTATTACTATATAATGTGAAGATGTACCGGCTGGGCATGCTCTTGTGCATTATTATTATTATTATTATTATTAGTATATAATGTGTATATGTACTGGCTGGGCATGCTCTTGTGCATTATTATTATTATTACTATATAATGTGTAGATGTACCGGCTGGGCATGCTCTTCTACATTATTATTATTATTATTATTATTATTATTATTATTACTATATAATGTGTAGATGTACCGGCTGGGCATGCTCTTGTGTATTATTATTATTATTACTATATAATGTGTAGATGTACTGGCTGGGCATGCTCTTGTGCATTATATTATTATTAGTAGTATTTTACTAATAATAATAATAATAATAATGCACAAGAGCATGCCCAGCCGGTACATCTACACATTATACAATAATAATAATAATAATAATAATAATAGTAATGCACAAGAGCATGCCCAGCTGGTACATCTACACATTATACAGTAGTAATATTAATAATAATAATAAGGCACAAGAGTCCTTCAGCACTGCACTGGACACTGAATAAACTTGCCTAGCTATGGTTTTCCCTATTGATGCAGTATCACCTACACTCAGCCTCCTCTCAGTAAGACTGCAAGTTAGTTTTGATTCCAAAATGGCTGCTGTCCATGAGGTTTAAGGGTCTGGAAGGGAGTGTATGCTGCTGATTGGCTGGAATGTGTCTGCTGACTGTGACATGCAGGGTCAAAGTTTGCTCAATGATAAAGTACTGGGGGCGGGTCGAATATCGCATATGTTTGCAAATCGCCGCGAACGCGAACATGCTATGTTCGCCGGGAACAGTCGGCCGGCGAACTATTCGCGACATCTCTAACGACTGAACCACCAAACTCAAAAGACCACCAAAAACGCCAAATACTTAAAAAAAATACATTACACACTCACACATAGCACAGGGGGAGAGCCAGGGAGCCTGAAGGGAAAGGGTGAGAGGGTAGACACGGGGGGATAAGGAAAAACAAAACACACAAATCACAGAAAGAGGGGGAAACAGACACAGGAATCAGAGACTGTGAAGAGGATCTTAATGAGCGCCGAAGGTGAACATTGAGAACCACGAAAGTGGCCCGTAAAGTAGACGGAGGGAGGGGCTTGCAATGAGCCCCAGAGGCGCTCATTGCGAGACACGCAATGAGCGCCACAGGCGCTTAGCGTGGGACTCGCGACGACGGTACAGCATTCCCAGCCTTAACATTTTATTGCTGTCATTTTTGACGAACAAGTCGCTAGGCTCACATATTTATCAAGCCTGTATTTTATAGAACAGGTTTTAAACATTAAAAAATATATTTATTTTATTTATGTAATTCATCTTATATTCTTTCTGGAAACATTTTTTAATTTTACCAACAACATTAAAATCTCCTTTTGGCAAACTCTGGAAACACTATAAATTGCTTATTCTCTATAAAACAAGTAAAAGTTGATTTATCTGTGCTTTTAACTGATCTCTAAGTATAAAAAGGAGGAAGGCTGCATGCATTTAGTCCTTTAAGTTTTTTAATAAAAATATCATTAAGCAACTACCGTATATACTCGAGTATAAGCCCAGTTTTTCAGCCATTTTTTTAAGGCTAAAAAGGCCCCCCTCGGCTTATACTCGAGTCACTCTCCCCCCGTGTCTCTCTACCCACCCCTGTGTCTCTCTAACCCCCTCGTGTCTCTCTACCCCTTCGTGTTTCTCTACCCCCCGTGTCTCTTTCCCTCCCCCTCCTCATCCTCAACCCCACCTCCTCATTCTAAACCCCCCTCCTCATTCTAAACCCCCTAAATACCTCCCCCTCTCCCCTCACTTACCTGCTTCTGCTCCGGCCTCCGCTCCTTCTTGACCCAGCGCGCGTGTGACGTCACATGCGCGCCACGTCATTAGCATATACCGGGGAGGTATTTAGGGGGGTTTAGAATAAAGAGGGGGGGTTGAGGATGAGGATGGGGGGGTTGAGGAGGGAGGATGAGGATGGGGGGGTTGAGGAGGGAGGTTGAGGAGGGGGGTTGAGGATGGGGGGTTGAGTAGAGGGTTGAGGAGGGAGGTTGAGGATGAGGAGGGAGGTTGAGGAGGGGGGTTGAGGAGGGGGGTTGAGGAGGGGGTTGAGGAGGGAGGAGGAGGATGGGGGTTGAGGGGGGAAATTGAGGAGGGGGGAAATTGAGGAGGGAGGTTGAGGAGGGGGGTTGAGGGGGTTGAGGATGGGGGGGTTGAGGAGGGAGGATGAGGAGGGAGGTTGAGGATGAGGAGGGAGGTTGAGGAGGGGGTTGAGGTTGAGGAGGGAGGTTGAGGATGGGGGGGATGAGGAGGGAGGTTGAGGAGGGAGGTTGAGGAGGGAGGTTGAGGAGGGGTGTTGAGGATGAGGAGGGAGGTTGAGGAGGGGGTTAAGGATGAGGAGGGAGGTTGAGGATCTGGAGGGGGGTTGAGGAGGGGGTTGAGGATGAGGAGGGGGGTTGAGGAGGTTGTTGAGGATGGGGGGTTGAGAAGAGGGTTGAGGATGAGGGGGTTGAGGAAGGAGGTTGAGGAGGGAGGATGGGGAGGGAGGTTGAGGATGAGGAGTGGGGTTGAGGAGGGAGGTTGAGAATGAGGAGGGGGTTGAGGAGGGGGATAAGGGAGGGGGGAGAGACACAGGCAAGGGAGAGGGGGAAGAGACACAGGGAAGGGAGAGGGGAGAAGAGACACAGGAAAGAGAGGGGGACACAGAGGGCACAAGAGGGACATAGGGGGCAGCACATTTCCCACCCACGGCTTATACTCGAGTCACACAATTTAAACCCAGTATTTTGTGGTAAAATAGGTGCCTCAGCTTATACTCGGGTCGGCTTATACTCGAGTATATACGGTAACTGTTTTCTTAAGTTATTTATTTTTATCTTCCTCAGTGTGCTTGAGATATAAATCTTACACATCACTTCATGGGTGTAGGAAATGGGGTGATTTTTCTCTGTTTGCATGTATGTATATATAAGCTATTTTATGGCCTGTGTATACAATGAGCTGTACCCGCCACAGAATTATCCTGGCTCCTACACCCCTGCATCACTTCTAAAAAATCCCCAGTGTAACAGGTTCTCAGCTTTTGGAACTACCCCCTTACTTACTGTATGATCTTCTAGAAGATGCCAGCTTGCACAGCTGTGATCTAGGGCTATACCCATTGCGGACGGACTTTATACTATCTGTGTAATCCTGCTGTATACAGACACACAGCAAGTCACTGTTTGCTAACGGCAATATAATGGTAATGCGAAGTCACTCCCTTATGGGTGTGGTCTTATGTCACAGCTGTGCAAGCTTACAGCTTCTACAGGAGAATACAGAGAGAAAGGGGGCAGTTCCAAAAGCTGAGAATCTGTTATTCTGGGGCCTTCTTAGAAGTAGGAGAAGTGTTCATATTATATCAATTACTTTTGACTTACCTGCTAACTTGTCTGTAAATTATTATTTCTACAACTCCCAACTTCAGATCAGGAACTCTTGTTGTAGTATTCCTCTTTATTTGAAGAGTATAATAAAATGGTGATTTGTCTGAAATAAGTTGTTATTAAGCTAATTTCTGAAAAAATGATCTCTGCTTTCAGAAGCCTTATTAATAATCCGTCCCGTGGGCAGAAGATTGTATGGGAATTAGAAGCAGCTGGAGGAAATTACTGAGTTTTATTAGCAATTTTGCTGCTTTTATCAGCTAAATAAGAGGAATAGATGTAGTGATTCTAGTATGGTCTATCTGGGACCCTCGCTGAGTGTGCCAGAAATCATTTGTAAGCTGCTCATGGTAATTGAAAGTTGGATATGTCCCCTGGGTGTCCTTCATTAGGTTGTTATGTAACTTGCGTCGTTTAGACTGTATAATAAAGGAGTTCAATGAGAAAGATAAGCCCACAGTCAGGGTGAGCAGGAGCTGGCTTCTGTGGTTAGAATATGAAGGATTATCCATCAATGAAAGAAAAAGGGACGTTATGTGTTAGATTATCTGACTGTGTATATACTGCATATGTGAATTTACACAAGATTTATTCAAACTGTTTTGTATGAGTCAGAAATGTTGGATGGGATTTAACATTAAAATATAATATAGCTTCTGAATTTTATATTAACTAATAATGTATTTCACATAACAAGAATACGCGCACAAACACACAACTTAAAGGGTCGGTGTATGCTCCAAATAAAGGGCAGTGAGCGTCTAGTTTACCACTTGTTAGTTTAAGAAATGTGAACTTATAAAGCCAACAACAAAAGCTGTCTGCAAATAAAATGATTTTTAAATTAATGTTAGCTATGTAGTGTGCCTGGTCTATCCTCTCTTGTCACATACCTCACATTATTTGTCTGGAAGACATTGAAGTTACCAAGAAGCTCTTTAATTAATCAGTAGTTGTGACTTATTTATCCTTTTCCCTGCACTCTGTGCATGTGTAATCATGCCCTCATCTGACGTCAATGTTTTTTCTTGACTGATTTTGTAACTTTGATTTATTAATGGAATATTAATTAGAGTATCTATGACAAAACTCATGAATAATTAAAGAGCTGCTCAATAACTTCAATGGCTTCCAGACATGTGTTTCATGTCACAAAAGGTAGGTGGAGACATGCCTAATGCCTCAGACAGGTCAATGTTCATTTTAACAGCATTTTATTTACAGATGTTGGTATTATTGACTTTATAAACATAGTTCTTGAAATCGTGAAAGTGGTGACTTAGGTATTCAGATGGACCCTATGGATCCCTACGGGGCCTCTAAGCATAACTATGGGGGTCCTTTGGACCCCAATGGCACCTCATTTTAACTCTGTTACCATGGTGTGCCTATGGACCCTCTTGGCACCTAATATTAATCTCTATATCATTGGGTTCCTATAGTATACTAAAAAAAAACAGGATTTAATTTTTGTGCTACCATTCTATGATTGGCTAATGAAACACCTTATCTTCCAACCACAATAGACATCTGCATTCTTTTACATTCACAGGCAAGGATACACTTGGGCGTTTTGAAATGCACAGGTCACAGAACCTAGAGGGTAATGTGTTAAGATATCCCTGATGATGGCAAACTGATTGTCTACATGACTGGGTTTGAGTCCCGATGCAAGCAATAGATTATTGCATACGTAAGGTTATATGTTGTCCAATACCACCAGTAGCCTGTCTATGTAGGGAACATGTATTGCAATTAGCACACCAAATGGAGGACATATTGGGCTTCTTGAAACTCATGGTGTGACACAGAGAAAACCAAAGTTTGTTTTTTAGACACCCTCTCCCCATGTCAAGTCGTTTATAAGGGTTGCTCCATGTGGCTTGTTTAAAACAAGAATCTTTTGTGTTCCATGTGTCCACTGTGAGTCATGCTTCTCTTTCTAGCTCCAAATCATGATCATGCTATTCTTGTTTTCCACCTTTTCTAAAACATACTTCCATTCAGTAATTTTTAAAATGATTTGATAATTTGAATGTTTATATCCTCTAAACTAGATATACTCAGGTTATAAAGTATTTCCTTATACGTTTTGTCGTTTAGACCAATAGTTTTCAGCCTTTTTGTTCATGGTGACATTTAAAATGGTAATAAAACATGCAACACACTACATTTTCATATAGATTTGCCCTTATTTGAATAAAATATTTAAACTGCAATTATACTTATCAATAATGCATTTCTAATTGTAAATAGCCCTGAATTGAATGTTAAAATTGTTCAGATTTCCTCACACCTGGGGCCCAGAAGATAAGGACTCTGGGACCAGCACTAGTCCTATGACCGGCTGTTTATTAAAGATTGGTTTAGACCAAGCACCATTTCAGTTGTCTGCATTTGAATTGAATTGTTTTGTAACCAGCAGAGGGACTGACAACTAACTCCCCTGGATGTTTTTGCCCTATCTCTCCAATTTCTAGAGACACCTCTCTCTTTCACATTTTCCAATACGTGTTCTTGTTCCTTGCATGTTCCTTACATGTTGCCGCTGTGAGCAGGTATCCAATAGTAAGCTTATCATTATATATACATCATAAACCTTTTGTGCTATGAAATATCCATTAACATTCATAATGGATAGTAATAATAGATTACATAAACACTGAAACATATCTCACTGTACTGAGGTAGCAACTGATCACATATATAGTTGTGAGCGTACGAGTCGTTGCTCACGCTTGCGGGCTCGCGTAGCGAGCCCGCAAGAACTGCGTCCCTCGCAAAGCGAGGGACGCAGTTCACCGCAAATGCGGGTCCTCGCGAAGCGAGGGCCCGCATTTGCGGTTGTGGAGGCTCAACGTCGGCTGTGTTAACACACACATACACACACACGACTTTTTTAACAGAATAAACCCAACCGCCCAGCCAACAAAAACCCAACAATGTCCCCGCAAATGCGGATCCTCGCGAAGCGAGGGTCCGCATTTGCGGTGGTGGGAGCATCCCAACATCGGCTGTGTTAACACACATACACACACACACAACTTCATAACAAAAAAAAACTCAAAGTCGCCTCACACCCGCTTACACCCAGACACACAGACGCAAGACTTAACAAAAAAACAGTAAAAAAGGCCCCTCACACGCTCTTAACACACATACGCACGACTTAGAAACAAATACACTGCGTCGTACACGTAAAAGCTAACTGCGTATATCGCAAAAAAATACGGCAACATCGCAACAAAATACGGCCGCATCGGAAAAAAATACGGCCGCGAAAGACCCATTCCAACCGCCGCGCATCAAAACATCACAAACACAAGAAATAAACACAACAAACACATAAAAAGCTTACTTACAGCACGGGGGGGCATCTGGCACCTCCAAAAGTTCATTTACACGTCCATTTAAGTCAAAACAAAGAGTTTAAACGACCGAAAATCGGCTAAGCGAGAGAAAAAATGGCCGCCGAACAAAACGAAAACGAGGCTCCAGACGTAACTACACTACACTTACTCGCAATAATGAAACACATACTATGCGGAACGGATCACACTCATATTAAACACCATTTTAACCACTACTACGCACAAAATGGCGGATGGAACGCAAATTGTAAGCTGGAACGCAAATAGCGCATGCGTATTACGTTCTAACGGTCTAACTTTCCAGAATGTTCTACAAGTTTATAAATACTGTCTATTTGACAGAGAAAAATACATTTCTCCTCAGGTGATGAACAGAGTGACTTCGGAGATAACTGCTGCTAAAACTTGAGAAGATAATTCTTTCCTAATTTACTACTTTACATTGTGCAAATTACAACTGAGAGGTAAGCTATAATATATTACTTATTTTCAAGACAGGACATCAAAAAAAAAAATTAAAGAAGACAAAGAGGTTTATGTATACTGACAAGTGACACGCACATATATGCGTATAATGTATACTGACATGTGACACGCACATATATGCGTATAATGTATACTGACAAGTGACACGCACATTTATGTGTATAATGTATACTGACATGTCACACGCACATTTATGCGTATAATGTATACTGACAAGTGACACGCACATTTATGTGTATAATGTATAGTGACATGTCACATGCACATTTATGTGTATTGCCCCTGCAACAAACTAATTAAACAACTACATTTAAATTACATTACAAAAAAATAAGTTGGGACTATTAAAATACTATTAAAATATGAGTCATGTATACTGATATGTGACACGCACATATATGTGTATCATCTATAGTCACATGTCACACACACATTTATGTATGTTGGCCAAATATAAAAATAACGTTAATTTAACAATTAAAATATGATTCATGTATAGTTATATGTCACACGCACACAAAAAAATTACTTTCAACTATGGAAATGTGCTTCATGTATGTGACATGTGTGTAGACCCCACCAAAAAATAATGTTAATTCAAATTAATTACAGAAGTATATTTCAATGAAATTAATTTACTGCAATTTAATAGATCACCTAAAACTCAATCTTTCAACTTTTTTTAATATTCAAACAGACTCTGCATCAACAGCGTCTCTCAACAATTTGCACCGTACACTGTGAAGCACAATCCCTTTTAAAGAACACCAACAAAGAAGAAGAGGTAAGATACAAAAATACTTTAAATCCTGAAAAGGCCATGCTTTGTTAAATACAAATAAAAAATTCTATAATTCACTATTTCACTTTATTTTTCAAACAGACACTACAAGAAGACCGGCGGATTAAGATTGGCAGCAGGGGACCCTCTGTCATTCGACACTTCAATCAAGGTAAAGTATTAAGTATAAAAAAGAACCGAACCATGAGCCTCATTCAATTGCGAGTTGGCCAATTGAATAGGGCTCTATATAAGCACATAACAGATTTTTTAGACAGACATTTTTAGTTACTGAACTTCTAACCACAATCAAGGTCTTCACTAACTAAAAACTTCTGTCAAAAAATATTTTATGTGCTTATATAGAGCCCTATTCAATTGGTCAAAACGCAATTGATTCAGGACCTAAATATGTTTAATGGCCGAGGGCCTCATTCAAATGTGATTTGCCCATTTCAATAGGGCTCTATATAAGCACATTTGGCTCAATTTCACTACAAACTTCTGTTCAAAAATATGCTCTGTGCTTATATAGAGCCCTATTGAAAAACCAAATTCAATGAGGCCCTCACAATATAACAAATCCAGCAAACAAAGGCCCTCATTCAATTGATATTTTGGACAATTCAATAGGGCTCCAAATAAGCACATTTAGAACCCTATTGAATTGGCCAAACTGCAATTGAATGAGGGCCAAAGTATGCAACATATGGTACACACAAACTGCTACACACAAAACAGGATTGTAACAAACACATAGCAAACTACATTTATATTCTTTTTGTTTAACAACCTATAACCATTACAAAAAACACTACATAAGTATAACAAAAGTGGTGCCCATCAAACAGGATTGTACGAAAACTCACACAAACACATAGCAAACTACATTTAAATTCTTATTTTAATCTTTAACAACCTATAAGCCTTAGAAAGAAGCCTAAATAAGCATACCAACATTGGTGCCCACCAAAAGGATTGTATGAAAACTCACACAAACACATAGCAAAATACATTTAGATTCTTATTTTATGTTTAACAACCTATTAGCATTACAAAACTACATTAATAAGAATACCATCAGCGGTGCGCATCAAACAGGATTGTATGAAAACTCACACAAACACATAGCAAACTACATTTACATTCTTATTTTATGTTTAACAACCTATAAGCATTACAAAACAACATTAATAAGCATACCAACAGTGGTGCGCACCAAACAGGATTGTATGAAAACTCACACAAACACATAGCAAACTACATTTACATTCTTATTTTATGTTTAACAACCTATAAGCCTTAGAAAGAAGCCTAAATAAGCATACCAACAGTGGTGCGCACCAAACAGGATTGTATGAAAACTCACACAAACACATACCAAAGTACATTTAGATACTTATTTTATGTTTAACAATCTATAAGCCTTAGAAAAAGGCCTAAATAAGCATACCAAAAGTGGTGGACACCAAACGGGATTGTAGAAAAACAAAGAAATAATGTCATTTTTTAGTTCATACAAATACATTCAAATAAAATTACATTTTCATTTTTATTTTATAACAGATACTGCGTCAAGAACATCGGACCAGGAGTTTCAACTGAGGACCAGACCAGCGGACGAGGACTTTCAACAGAGGACCAGACCATTGGACGAGGACTTTCAACAGAGGACTACACCATCGGCCGAGGACTTTCAACAGAGGACCAGACGATTGGACGAGGACTTTCAACACAGGACCAGACCATCAGACGAAGGCTTTCAACACAGGACCAACAAAGATTCTGCTTCAAATCAAACTTCAACCAAGGTACAGTATAACAAGTAAAAAAAGAGAAAAATTAATTAATATTCTTCTTTAATGTTTAACCACCTATAAGCCTTAGAAAATAGCCTACAGAAGCATACCAAAATTGCGGCGCACCAAAAAGGATTGTAGAAAAACACAGAAATAATGCCATTTTTTCATTAATACAAAGACATTCAAATAACATAACATTTTCTTTTTTATTTTATAACAGATACTGCGTCAAGAACATCGGAACAGGAGTTGGAACTGAGGACCACACCAGAGGACGAGGACTTTCAACAGAGGACTACACCATCGGACGAGGACTTTCAACACAGGACCAGACCATCGGACGAAGGCTTTCAACACAGGACCAACAAAGAATTTTGCTTGAAATCAAACTTCAACCAAGGTACAGTATAAAAAGTAATATCTATCATCTATCTCTTATTTGTCTTTTAGGGCCAATAATCTTTAACACTAAATACAAACTTCAATGTAAACTTAAAAAATAAATTGGCATAGTCCAAAAAAGTCTAAAAACACAGAATCTATACAATTTGTCATTGTAACATTCCAGTCCTAAACCCTAATTTAATTGCCATTTGACAAATTGAATAGTGCTGTAAATAAGGACATAACATCTTTTTGAAAATACCTTTTTAGTTACTGAAACACTTGCTTTTGGATACATGTTTAATAAATAAAAATTTCTTTAAATAATTATCTGATGGCCTTATTTAGACTTTTATTCAATTGACCGCATTGAAATTGATTAAGTATAAAATGTTAACACACTATTGATAACTATTTGTCATGAAAAACAAATTAACATCTCAAAATAAACTAATGGTACATTATTTTATTTTTACAGATTAACATGGCTGATAACGAGAGTAAACAAGAAAAGAAAAGACGCCAAGCTAGAGAACGACGACAGAGAGCAGACAGCCAGCAGACACCGGAGAAGAAGGAAATTCGACGAGAAAAAGAACGCAAAAGAATTGCAAGCAAAAGACTGTCACTTGCAGAAATTAAAGATATGTCAAAAAAAACAACAAAGAAAATAAAGCATTTACAACCTGTTGCTCAAACATCAGATGACATTTTACCAGAAAAAATACAAGAGATACCAAAAAAAGCAACAAAGAAAACAAAGCATTTAGAACCGTTTCATGAAACATTACATGACATTTTACCTCAAACAATACAACATATACCAAGAAAAGCAACGAAAAAAACAAAACATTTAGAACCTGTTGTTGAAACATTATATGACATTTCACCTGATGAATATGAAAGTCAAAATCCTATATGCTTTGCAAATTGTCCTCTACTCAAGTCTTTAGCAGTAGAGGTTCATAGTTGTGGGGACATGACTACTCAATGTCAGTTTTGTGAGGCTTATTATTTTAAACAGGAGAGACCCAGAGATGGACAATTTATTAGTTGTTGTCAAAAAGGCAAGTTCAAACTTCCAGAAAGGAAAGAATTTCGCATTTATTTACAAAATATTATGACTGAACCTACTTTTCCAAACTACAAAAATTTTAAGACAAACATAAGATCCTACAATAGTGCCATATCCTTTGCATCCATGGGGGCAACATTAGCTGCTAATGTACCAGGACATGGTCCTTACTGTTTTAAAGTCCAAGGACAAATTTATCATCGCACTTCCCATTTACATCCAGAGGAAGGAAATAAAAGAAAATTCGCTCAACTATATGTCCTAGATACAATGGAAGCTGTTGACCAACGTATGCAGATGGAAGAAAATAAAAAATGCTTACCCACTGTTTTCATAGAGCTAAATAACATTATGGACAACAATCCCTACAGTAAAGCTTATAAAAAATTGGCAGAAGTAGAAAATGAACAACTACTTCATTCACAAACACATCAATTACCAATGCCGAAGGTTAATATGGTGCTTAAAAGAGACAGACATACTGATAAACGTCGTTATAACTTGCCAACAACAAATGAGGTTGCAATGGTGTTTCAGAATGATGAAGGAGAACCACCATTTCAAAGAGACATTCGAATATATCCTAGAAATGAGGACCAACCGTTTATTAATATGAGTATCTTAAGTCCAAATTTAGATCCAATGACATATCCCATCTTTTTCCCACACGGAGAAGCAGGTTGGCAACCAAAATTAACTCTTCCCAGTTACCCAAATGCTAAAGCCAGAATCCGAAATAATGTTTCTATGCTTGAATTTAAAGTAGCTCAAATTGCCATTCGCAATGTATTTAATCCAATTTTATGTGGTGGGAAACTAACACAACAATGGATTATTGATTCATATTTGCAAGTTGAGGCAAATAATTTAAACTTTATCAAATATCAACAAGATAAACTCCGTGTAGAACAATATTCTGGACTCATGGACTATGTTGCTGACGTGGCTACAAGCAGAGACATGACAGCTGGCAAAGCCATCATTTTACCATCTTCCTTTCAAGGATCTCCTCGGAATATGAGAGAAAGATACAATGATGCTATGGCTATTGTGACAAAATTTGGCAAACCCGATCTATTTGTGACATTTACATGTAATCCACAATGGCCAGAAATTACACTAAATCTACTTCTTGGACAAACTGCTTCAGATCGACCAGATTTAGTAGCCAGAGTTTTTAAGATTAAATTAAATGAATTAATACGTGACTTCACTATAAATCAGTTATTTGGCAAATGTCTTGCTTATGTATATACCATTGAATTTCAAAAAAGAGGCCTTCCACATGCACATCTTCTAATAATACTTCAAGAAAAAGATAAATTAGATACTTCAGACAAAGTGGATGCAGTCATTGTTGCTGAACTACCAGATCCAGAACTATATGGTAGACTATATGAGATTGTTACTCATCGCATGATTCATGGACCCTGTGGTGACCTTAATCCACAATCACCATGTATGGAAAATAATAAATGTTCCAAAGAATTTCCAAAAGATTATAGAGACAAAACCTATGCCAATTGTGATGGATATCCACTTTATAAAAGAAGAGAAGGAGATAGTGCCATTATTCGTGGAAAAAAAGTGGACAATAGATATGTAGTACCCTACAATCCACATTTACTCATGAAGTACAACGCCCACATCAACGTAGAAGCCTGCACTTCCATCAAATCCATTAAATATGTCTACAAATATATTTACAAAGGTTACGATGCAGCTACTGTAGTCGTCAAAAGTGCAGACAACCCTGAAAGTAGTGAGTTAGTACATGATGAACTTGCATCTCATGTAGATGCTCGCTATGTCAGTGCGCCAGAAGCTATGTGGCGGCTTTTAAAATTTGAAATGCATGATAGATCACATGCAGTATATAGGTTAGCAGTACATTTGCCACAACGACATTTAGTCTATTTCCATGCTGGAAATGAAATGAATGCATTGGCCCAAAGTGAAGATCGTCACACTACACTAACTGCATGGTTTGCATTAAATTCCACTGATGCTGAAGCAACACAATACTTATATATTGAAATTCCATATCACTATGTTTTTGTGAATGGATTATGGAGACCAAGAAAAACCAGAGGCAATAAAATTATTCCAAGAATTTACACAGTCAGTCCAAGAGATGTGGAACATTTTTGCTTACGGATATTACTTTTAAATGTTCCTGGAGCACAAAGTTTTGAACACTTAAGAACTGTTAATGACATTGTATATGAATCCTTCCATTTAGCTGCAAGACATAGAAACTTACTCGCTGATGATACAGAGTGGGAAAGATGTTTAGAAGAAGCAGCACAATGTCAAATGCCACGACAGATAAGAGAACAATTTGCTTTTATTTGTATCTTCTCAAATGCTCCAAATGCATTAGCTTTGTGGGAGACTTTTAAAAGTAATATGGCTGAAGACTTTATGCGACGATACAATGAACCCATTGCACACTTAAAAGCGTTAATGGAAATCCAAGAAGTCTTTTTAACTCATGGATTAAGTTGTGCAAGTTTTAATTTGCCTGATCCAGGTCTTATAGATGACATTAACTTTGAAGACTATGACATTCAACTACAAGCAGAAAGAACAGAAGAAAGACTTGCAACTTTAAATACACTACAATTGCAAGCATTTCATGCCATTAAAAATGCTATAGATGATGACATGGTGACAGAGCGTTATTTCTATCTTGATGGACCTGGCGGATCAGGAAAAACATATTTGTACAATTTATTAATGAGTTCAGTACGAGCCCAAGGAAAAATAGCAATGGCGTTTGCCACTACTGGAATTGCTGCACTTTTATTAGAAGGTGGAAGAACTGTTCATAGTGGATTTAAACTGCCAGTGCCTATTTTAGAAAATTCTGTGTCAGATATTCGCATGACATCCTTACAAGCAAAGAAATTGAAGAAATGTAAATTAATTATAATAGATGAGGCCACAATGATGTCATGCTATGCCCTCCAATGTATTGACCGTTTGCTTCGTGAAGTCATGGAGAATACTTTTCCATTTGGTGGAAAGGTAATGTTGTTGGGTGGCGATTTCAGACAAACATTACCTGTCGTTGTACATGGAAATCGAACTGACATTATCGAAACATGTATAAAGTCAAGTATAGTATGGAAACATTTTACCCATCTTCAACTGCAACAAAATATGAGATCAGAAGGCCAAACTGATTTCAATGATTGGCTTATTAAAATTGGAGAAGGCAGAACAGAAAAAATACTACATTTACCTGATGACACTGTAGAGATCCCACCTCATATGATTTGTCAACAAGATATTATATCGGCTATATTTGAAGGGAGCATAAATAACGAAGAATATTCCGAGCTTGCCAACCAAGTCATACTGACGTGTAAAAATAAAGATGCATTAATCCTCAATAATGAAATCTTAAAAAAAATTTATGCACCACAAAGAAATTATCACAGTGCTGATTCTGTACTTGCTGATGACAATGAAAGTCAGGCTAACTTTTCGACTGAATTCATAAACTCTTTAACTCCTTCTGGAATGCCACCACATATTTTGCAGCTAAAGAAAGGTGCAATTATCATGTTACTGCGAAATATGAACCCCAAAAAAGGCCTATGCAATGGCACAAGATTAATTGTTCAACAATTAAAGGACCATTTTATAGATGCTGAAATTTTAACTGGGACCCATAAAGGAGAGAGAGTTTTCATACCAAGAATAGATTTAGCACCAAGTGAAAGTAGTCTCCCTTTTATACTTCAAAGAAGACAATTTCCCATTATTATGGCATTTGCCATGACCATTAATAAATCACAAGGTCAAACTTTCAAATCTGTGGGTATTTTCTTGGAAGAACCAGTTTTTGCACATGGTCAATTGTACGTTGCGTTGTCACGGTGCAAAAATCCACAGGCTATTAAAGTTTACATTGAAAACAATGAAAGTCAAGGTGATTTATTAGAAGATGGACGTATTTTTACTAAAAACATTGTCTACTATGAAGTACTATAACTTTGAAGGATACAAATTAAAGATGCCAAGATTTTTTTAAAGCATTGCAAAATACATAACAATTGTTTGTTTAATTCAGTCATAATTAATGGAAGTCATGTTTATGAATGATTTGCCTCACAAAATACTTGCCTTGCATTGTTAGTAAAAATTATGTTAAAATGTTAAGTCACTATGTTAATGTTTCTAATGTTACAAGTTTAAAAAATATATTTTCAAGTTATTTCATTCAACAGATTACAAAGTGGATGTTAAGAGGTCAAGCACCTTTTAAGTCACAATGTAAATATTGTCTGTTATCTTAAGATTACTACCTACATTAATGTTTATCGCCAGTTTATGTGCTCAGTAATAAATTACTTTAATTACGTACGTTTTAAGAAGAGTTTTACTGTATGCCTTCCTCTACATTCAATGTATATTCAAGTTAACAATTATTGTGATAGAAATTGAATTTTAATACTGATTAATTTAAATGTCAATTGTTTTTACATTCAAATGTTAATACTTTTAATAAAAAATTAGGTTACAAAATGTATTCACTATGTTCCTGTTTATAATGTTCAAAATTATACCAATGTTTTGTCAACTTCTAAACTTACATAAAAAATAAAGTTCAAGTTTAAAAATATATACTTTGATGGTTATTGCTTACATATAGTTTAAACTTCATGTTAAAATTCGCGACGTTTAAAGAAGGGTTTTCACTTTTTGCTTTCCTATTCATTCAATGTATATTAAAGTTAACAATTCTTCAGATACTAATTACATTTGAAAAAACCATTACATCAACATTTTACAAAAATACACGTTCATATTAAAATACTTACAAGGGTCAAAAATATATGTTAATAACTAAACAACTTGACAAACATATACATCACATTGCCGTCATTTTTTGACGGGCAAGTCGCTAGTAAAATATATTGTTTCAGATGTAATTATAGAATTTGATCCTTGAGAGTAGATTGTTGTATATAAGATACAGATATCTATACAAATGCTTATAGTTAGAAAGTTTGTCTCTCAAATCACAAAAGTGAGTATGTTAACTAAGAAGCAAAATAGTAAGATCAAAAGTATGTCTGGTATTATGCTATTGGAATTTTTAAAAAATTTAATAGAGTGAATCACTTGAGATAAGCAGATTACTTGTGGCGGAGCTACCGCCGGAGCAGGTGGTGCAATGCACTAAGGTTCTTCAGGAGGGGGGATTAGTGGGCCCCCGTGCCCTCAATTTTTTGGGGCACAACATTAATGTTTATTTAAAAGTTTGTGAGGAGTATGGATGCTTTGATTTTTATTTATCTGAACATGGTTTCTTTAGTTTGTCATGTTTGTAGCGTATTCCTATCTTATTATATTTCTTCTTTCTTAACACATTTTGGGTAATCAGAGCTGCCTGTTATATTATAATTTTCAAATAGATCAATCTGAAGGACATTTTAGTAGAATGTCCTCATCATGACCCATGCATGATCCATTTAGGCTAGTTGATGGAATAACTGACACGACAACTTGAGTTGTGAGAAACAACGGGCCACAGCTTTATTTTGAAACAATGTAAACAATAACCATAACTTATTTAAATGACTAATTTAGTCCTTTCCATCCGGGGGAGGAGCCCGGCCACGAACAGTGACCTCACGCTTTGAGCCCTGCCCAAAGCCCCAATGCTTATCCTTAAGCACGCGCTGTGAGGTGGGGCCATCGCCCCCTTAGGCCAGTGGGCCGGGCAACTTACCTCCCGCCGCCCAGTCATAAATGAACAATACACAACATACAATAGCCACTTCTCCGAATTCTTTAACCAAAATATATATTAATTTCAATATTTCTTATTTATGTTATATATTATATATATATATATTTTTTTTTTTTAAAGAATAAACCATAACATCTGTTAACAACAAAATACAGGGTGGGTGGGTGGGATTCCAGTCGGGAGACCGCGCTGCTGTGCTCAACGACGCGAAACGGGCTTCCGACACGCCCCCCGACGCTCCTGATTGGCTGATAGCCTCACAGGCTCCGCTGGGTCACGTGACGCTACGGGCTGACCCAGGGAGCCTGTGCAGCCTCCGCGTCGTTCATGACCCATGCATGATCCATTTAGGCTAGTTGATGGAATAACTGACACGACAACTTGAGTTGGGAGAAACAACGGGCCACAGCTTTATTTTGAAACAATGTAAACAATAACCATAACTTATTTAAATGACTAATTTAGTCCTTTCCATCCGGGGGAGGAGCCCGGCCACGAACAGTGACCTCACGCTTTGAGCCCTGCCCAAAGCCCCAATGCTTATCCTTAAGCACGCCCTGTGAGGTGGGGCCATCACCCCCTTAGGCCAGTGGGCCGGGCAACTCACCTCCCGCCACGGAGCATGCGAGGGACGCCTCCCGAGGCTGCGATCCCCCCCTGCTGGACATTAAAGCCAAGGCCCGCAAAACACTCTCCCTAAACTCCAACATCATCAACTCGTACCCTATTTCCGTAAGATGAACCTTATCTTTTGCGAAAAAATCATCAGCGCCGACCGGTTCGAAATCTTTATACCGGATGGCAACGAAACCATGTTTTCTCACAAAACTCGCAATCTGCTGATTAATCTTCTGTCTAGCCTTATCCAAACATACTGGGTCGCGCGCATTACGCCATGATCTTCTCTTAATCATCTCAGACCAGATAAGGAACGTCCCAGGGAACTTCTTCACCCATTTCTCGATGTCTCGTCTCATCACCTTTAGCATTCGTCTCATGGGAACTGTCCCCAAATCGTTCCCGCCGGCATGAAGTATTATCACGCTGGGCTGACCGTAACGCTGCGCGTAAGTTTCCAAGAGACCGTCGAGCTGCGCCCATCGCAGACCCCGAATGCCACACCACCGTACGCGTAAGTCCGTAACAGGAAAGCCCAGTTGTGCCTTTTCTTCGGTAACTGCGGCTAACCTATGGGCCCAGTACATGTATGAATGGCCCACAATCCATAGTTGCTTCTGTTCCCCTGAAAGTAGAAAGCAACACCATTAAACCACTGCATTTGGCCTTACGTAGGACCGAAAACGGTCTGAGTCCCACCTCCCGATGCGCTTCACTGTCACGCCGGGCAACCCCAACCTAGCCGCTTCAGTGGCAGCACCAATCCGAAAGGAGTGTGTTCCGAAGTCAGACTGCTTGAAACCGAGCCGATGCAGTGCGCTTTTTAAAACTCTTTTAAATTGATACTTAGACAGAGCCGTTCCATCGGCGTGTACCAGCAGCGAACACCGTCCCGCCGGTCGCTGCTTAAGGTACTCCATTACACATGCATATGGGCAACACTCCGTGCCAACCTGATGCAGAACAACTTCTCTTCCTTTACCCACTTGGTCGGTTTTTGACTTCCGCAACCACAATACCACCATGCCTTCCCTGAGGCAGGTATCCACCAATTGCAGTCCCCCCGAACCGTGTCTACTGTTCGCAACTAACTCCCCTATCCTAAACGCTCCAAAGAACGCAAGGGAAAAAGCCGTTTGGAAAAGTAGGGATTCAAAGGGGTTCCTGCAAACCACCACCAACTCCTGAGCCAATCTCAGCAACAGCGCAAATGTTATTGGCCGCCTACTATCTAGCCTTTGCGCCCTGCTGAACATTCCGCGCACCACCTTGCGCACTAGAAACTCCTTTGTAAGGTCCCTCTGCCCAGCAAGCTTAAACATAAAAGCAAGCGCCGTGACATGTCTCCCTACTACGGTTCTTGATTCGCCTTGCTCGGCGCACCGCAGCAGGTACCAAAGCAGGATCCCTACGCTCTTGTCTTCCGTCGTGGCACCACCTGACAGTGCCACTAGACTATCCCATTTTGCCCACACACGTCTATAAGCGTTCCACGTCGCTGGGGCAACAGACTGTCTCACGAGTCTCGTTACCTGACAGCTCCAATCTCCCAAAGCTCCTCGGGGATGTGCTCCGCCAGGGCGTTCGCACAAGGAGCCAGTGCCCTGAAGCGATCCTCCTGAAACCGAGAGAGGGCGTAAGCAATTCCGTTTTCCACATTTGTCACATGTCTTGCCTGAAACCATATGTTCAAGCGAAGGCAACATAGCACAAGATGCCGGAGCAATCTAATCACCGGTACGGAAGCTGCCGTGATGTTGTTCACGGCTTCAACCAACCCCTTATTACCCGAATGGAAAATGACTCGTCTGTCCCTGAAACAGGCACCCCATAAGTGCACTGCTACCACCATCGGAAACAGCTAAAGGAATGTAGGGTTCTGCAGTAAACCCGCCTCTTCCCATTCCTCCGGCCACGCCGCAGCGCACCATCTCCCTTGGAGATAGGCCCCACAACCAATCGGTCCGGACCCATCGGTGTGGAGATCTAGCTCTGCGCTGGTGTCGCCCTCCTTTTGAAGGAGCACCCGCCCATTAAAATCTGCAAGGAACATCGCCCATACCCTTGCATTATCACGCATGGCCCTAGAGACTGTTAGGAAATGATGCGGCTTCGCAATCCCTACCGTAGCCAGCGACATCCGTCTACAGAATATCCGCCCCATGGGGATAATTCTGCATGCGAAATTCAACTTCCCCAATATTGATTGAAGCCGCCGCAGGGTCACCCTCCGTGCGCCCCGTAGCGCCTTAATCTCCGCTTGCATGTCCACCACCTTCTCTAAGGGAAGACTGCACTCCATTTTGCAGGAGTCGATCCGAATCCCTAGAAAAGTCAATTGCTCCGTAGGGCCCTCCGTCTTGTCATGGGCCAGTGGTACCCCGAATTCTGTACAGATTTCGGTGAACACCTCCAGCATGAAACGGCAAGCGTCGTTTCCCGCTGGGCCACCGAAAAGGAAGTCATCCAGGTAAAAGGAAGTCAACCCATTGTAAAAATTTGCTGAAGGCCTCGAAGTAGGCACAGGATATCGAGCATCCCATGGGTAAACATAAGTCGACGAAGTAACTTCCGTCTACGAAGCACCCCAGCAACCGATGGCTTTGGGTGTACGGGGAGCAATCTGAATGCTGCCTCGATGTCCACTTTTGCCATAAGGGCCCCATGGCCCTCCCTCCTCACCAGGTCGACCGCCCGGTCAATGACTCATAAGACACAGTAGCCTGGTCTTTTGAGATGCCATTGTTTACCGAACGACCTCTGGGGTAGGAGAGATGCTGAATCAGCCTAAATTTACCCTTCTCCTTCTTGGGGACCACCCCAAGTGGAGACACGACTAAACCCAGGATGGGCGGGGCCGCAAATGGCCCTGCCATCCTCCCCAATTTTACCTCATTAAGCACCTTAGCTTGAACTACCCCTGGGAAATCCCTGGCCGACTTCAGGTTTGGAACAAGAAAACCTTGAATGTCGACCCCGCATGGAATAAGGAATCCTTCTCGGAACCCGTCCTCCAACAGGCGCGCCGCTTCGGCAGTGCCTGCCAATTTACCGTAGCGTTTTAGCCACGGCAGCATGGCGGGGAGGCGTATGGGTGTCCTGCCCCTTTGCGGGAGGTTCGCCCCTGCCTCCCTCTTTTGATCTACCGCATCTAGACAGGGGGTGTTCACCTCCACAATTTGAGCATGCATGTTTAAACCTGCAGTTAGGTGCCCATCTACAGACCCCCTCGTTATACGAAAAACAGGTCTTAAGGCCTGCTCCTGAGGCGTGGGTGGGGCCCTTAGCTCCACCGGCCCCGCTCCGAAAGGGCGCCGTGACTCTCATGGGTGTCATGATGTTTAGCCAATACGCCACCGCTTTGTCACTCCACGCCATGCTTGGCCTTGAGGCCAAGTATTGCCGGAATTCCTCGTCGTACCGCCACCAGGCCGTACCCCCATAGACCTTGTGAGCATTCCGAATTTCATCTATGTAAACGAATAATCCCGAACTCTGTTCGGGGTGCCGCTCACACAGTACGCAAGCCCAAATAGAAAATGCTTGCAGCCAGGTATCAAACGTCCTGGGTAGCCTAGCAAAAGATTTCCCCTCCCTGGGGCCCCTCTCGGCCAAATCTGTTTGCCTAGACATAGGGAGAAGGGAAAACAACTCTATAAATTCCCTCCTCCAGATCTTTTCCTTGACATCCTGTGTAAGGTGTGCACCTAAATTATCCAACGAGCATAGGACTATAGGTCTCATGGCTGCGTCAGTAACTCCCACATTGGTATTCCCTACTGCTTCAATCGCATTGCCTACCGGCTCGGGCGCGCGCATGCTAGCTAACGCCTCGCTCGCGCTCGCTGGCGCCACTACCGCTGCTGGCTGGGACCATGCACCCTTTGCTAGCCCCCCTATCCAAGCTCCCATTTCGTGTTCGCTAACCGCAATGTTGTGCGCAGCTAGTAGAGTCTTTAATGACCCGATAAAACCTCCCTTGTCTGCTGCGCAGCTCAACTCTGAGCGCTCATCTGCTTCTGGAAGCTTTGGAGTAGATACGGCCAACGGAGTATCCCCGCGTCTCTCCTGACGCTCCGGGGACTCTGACCGTCTGGCCCTCCGCGGGCTCCTCCTCTCTGATCCAGCGCAAGCACAGCTGCACCGACAAGATATTCTGCTTCTCGACCTGGATCTCCTTCTGGATCTGTGGGTACAAGAAGAACAGTCACTAGCTCTCCGCGACCTGCATGCCCGTGCCCATACCGCCCTTTCCTCATCTGAGGAACGGTCCTGGTCACCTAAGCTTGCGCGGCTGGAGTAGGCTAGCACTGCCTCCGCCGCCCCCTGTAGGGGTTCCCCTGAGACTTCCTCGGGCGTTGGAATATCCAGATGTTGGTAAGTCTTAGACCCTTTGCGCTGTGGCCTAACCGTCTCGCCCTCAGTCTCTACTCTGTTACGTCTTAGCGGTGTGTGCGTAAATAGTAGCGGACTGTACCTGCTCGTAGCCTTCTTAGCTCGAGTGGGGCGTCCTAGCCTCGCCACTGCCGCTGTCATAGGCATGTCATCAATCATGACCATGCTGTCTTGGCTATTCATCTCTCTGATCACCCCATCTCTTCTCTCTCTCGTCGTCGCCATGCTCCTCTCACTGCCAGTTGGGCGTCCCTGTAAAGTACCAGAAGCACTGTTATTGAGGGAAACCCCAGGGACCGTCTGCTTGGCACCGTGAGGGCCTGTAGGAGCCTTTTTAGGACTCCCGGCTTTTCTCTTACCCCCTGCACCCCCCTTACGGGGTGTTAGAGGGGTGTTTCTCGACCTTTGTCGCGGCCTAGGACCTTTAGGCAAGTTGGCAGGTGGTGGCCGGAGTGCTAGGCCCTCACCCCCACTGCCCATGATCCTGGCGCTCGCCTGCCTGGGGGGTATGGGGTCCCGGCCGCCCTGACCTGTAACCCCCCCATCTCTTGTGTCTCTGCTACCCGATGGACGGGGGTCTGGCAGCCCTACAGTGGTGGGATGGGAAAAATTTTCCCTGGAGGCATCAGAATTGGCTAGGACACCAGCCACCGCAGGCTGTTCCTGTTCAATGTGCTGAGCTCCAAGCGCAGAAGGCATGGGAGGTCCCAGCCTGTCCTGCACCCACCTGACCCCTTGGCTTAAGGCACGGGTCCTAACCTCAGCCAGCAAAGCCTCTAAGCCTTCTGGATCCATATTAAGACTACCAGGGGGACAAACAGGGGGAACAACAGGCAGAAGCTCAGGCACACACAGACACAGGAACACACACAGGCAAAACACTCACACACAGACAAGACACACAAAGACACAAAACGGAGGAAGAAAAACAAGCAAGAGAAGCCTCAATCAGTATATCCCCTTATGTGCTGGTAAGCTGGGGTAAAATCTCAGTAATTAAACCTTCTTACTTCGTTTTGCTGCAGGACCTCAGACCTCCGTCCATTCCAGTCGGGAGACCGCGCTGCTGTGCTCAACGGCGCGAAACGGGCTTCCGACACGCCCCCCGACGCTCCTGATTGGCTGATAGCCTCACAGGCTCCGCTGGGTCACGTGACGCTACGGGCTGACCCAGGGAGCCTGTGCAGCCTCCGCGTCGTTCAGATCTCCCGCCACCTGGATCTCTAACAGGAGATTGAGAGAAGCAAATCTGCTAAAGACTGCAATGCTAAAGATAAAATGTAAGTTTTAAAAGTTTTTGATTTTTTCACCTGAAATATTACATTTGAGGGTTAATGAATTGTTATGTAAATAAAGAATCCCTTTATAGAGCCATTATAATGGTCCGGTTTTATGAATTTTAAATAGTAAAGATAAGTATTAACAATAATTTGCATTCAAAAATTCCCAAATAATTATAATATTTAAAATATGGCTTTTGAAGATGCAAGAAATAAAATGTAGGTCTTCACAGTTAAAGCAGTAAATAAATCTTATTTATGCACTGGTAGAATTTGAATAGCATTCCTACATAAATCCAGTTTAAGAATGTATTTGGACTAGATAAATATCCATATTAAAAAAATTATAGATATTTTTCTTTTAAACGTCTCAGTGGAAAATGTAGACTATTATACAGTAGTATAAAAGAACTTATATTTATTTTTAGGTTTTGTTTTATATAAATGTTTATCTATGTGACAATTCATTTTAATCTCCTCTATATAAGTGTTATATAAAATTCATGCTTTCTTCCCCCTCTTTATTCCTGTTCTCTCTCGTATAAGGTGTGATGTTTCCCAGATGTAACCTAAAGCAATACCCACAGTGACTAATGCTGCTCTGCTGTAAGAAGACTGTGATATGCTGTGTGTCTGAGTATAATGCAACACTGATAATGTGAAACTTGTCCATGTGTGTGTGACTTTAGGTCAAAGCTGTGAAGCATGGCACCCTACTTGAGAAAAACAAGATGAAAGGGGAGGTTCCAGAAGGTGAGAATATGTCACTCTGGAAGTAAGTGCAGTTTAAAGATTACACCATTTCACAAAGTGGATACAATTAATTAATTCTCCCCTTTAAAACATGTATATAAAACAAAACCAAACAAAGATACATTATATTACTATACTAGTCATTTGTGAAGGAAAAATATGTGATGTGTCTCATCTCTCCCCTCTCCCTCCCCTGTGTCTCCCCCCTCCCGTCCCTCTCCTGTATCTCTTTCCCATGTGTCTCTTCCTCCCTTGTCCCTGTCCCTTCCCCCCTCTCCCTCCCCTGTGTCTCTTCCCCACCTGTGTCTCTTTCCCCCTCTCCCTCCTTTGTCTCTTCCCCCTCACCCTCCCCTGTGTCTCTTTCCCCCCTCTCAATCCCTTATGTCTCTATGTCCCCTCTTCCTCTCCTGTGTCTCTCCCCCCTCCCCCTCCCCTGTGTCTCTCCCTCACTCCCTCCCCTGTCTCTCTTTGCCCCGCTCTTCCGCCCCTGGGCTTCTCCACCTGCACTTATTGCAGTCCTTTACCTTGTGGGCCTATTGCAGGCCTGGCAATGAGTGTATGCTCAAACCCGCAAACCCTTCCTCTCCCTCCCCTGTGTCTCTCCCCCCCTCCTTCCCCTGTGTCTCTTTCCCCCTCCCTCCCCTGTTTCTCTTTACCCCCTCTCCCTCCCCTGTGTCTCTTCCCTCCCTCCCCTGTGTCTCTTCCCCCTCCTTCCCCTGTGTCTCTTTCCCCCCTCCCCTGTGTCTCCTTGCCCTCCTCACCCTCTCCTGTGTCTCTGTCCTCCCCCTCTACCTCCCTTGTGTCTCTTTCCCTCTCACTCCCCTGTGTCTCTTTCCCCCCTCTCCCTCCCCTGTGTCTCTTTCCTCCCTCCCCTGTGTCTCTTCCCCCTCCCTCCCATGTGTCTCTTTCCCCCCTCTCCCTCTCCTGGGCCTCTCCCCCTTGTGCCCATTGCAGTCCTCTACCTTGAGGGATTATTGCGGGCCTCGCAATGAGCACTCTTGGCGCTCATCGCGGGCCTCTGCATGCGATATGCACATGAGCAAACCCGCAACTTTGCGAGCCTCACCCTCCTTCGACCTCTCCCTTCTGCAGCCATTACGGGCCTCGCAATGAGAGCATGCGCAAACCCGCAACTTTGCGAGCATTACTCACAAACTCAGAAATTACCACAACTATATATCTGATAATATTCTACCATCTCCACTGTGATGCTCACAGAAAATATAAAAATTGTCTAAAGAGTCCCTTTAAGTAGTGTTTGTAGTTTTTGTTTTTATTTAAAACATCTATTATCTCTATTTTTCAGATTTTATTTTGCAATAAAACTGCAATTTTGATAAAGTCAAGTTTGTGGACACCTTGCAAATTATGGGAACATTTGCCTGACATGAAAAATATAGACCTAGCGTGATTTATC
Organism: Discoglossus pictus; assembly: GCA_027410445.1. NCBI lineage: Eukaryota > Metazoa > Chordata > Amphibia > Anura > Alytidae > Discoglossus > Discoglossus pictus. The sequence continues at coordinate 217,034,049 of CM050164.1, read as the reverse complement.
ATGCTGAGAGCGACTTTGTGACATTTAACAAAAATATTTTATGACAGGTGTTTCACTGATTCATGTAAAAGGTAATATTAACCATTTCAGCTATTAACATGTATATTATATAAGGATGCTATTTATACAGATTGTGTTTAGTCGTAAAGTCGTGTCCAAATGTCTGTGACCCTATGAACCCCATCACGCCAGACGCATCTTGTGTCTGGTTGTGCTTATCCATATGTTTTTTTTGGGCAAAGATACTGGAGTGTGTTGCCAGTTTCTTCTCCAGTGGACCTCAATTTGTCCAACCATTCTGCTTTGACCTGCCCATCTTGATGTCCCTACATGGTATAGCTCATAGCTTCATTGAAGTACACAAGCCCCTTCACCACAACAAGGTAGAGATCCAGAAGGGGATATTTATTTTGGCATAGGGAAAAGAGATATCCTATGTTCAGGGGCCAGGACCCTGATTGAGACTTCTGTACCCATTTACAACTATACTCAGGAATACAAATAGACAGGCTGGTAAAGTTTATAATGTAATGTTATTTTAGCCATATGTGAATAATGAGTTTCGTGTGCATCCAATGTCTGTTTTAATCCAGGTCGATAGCTCCCAATATTTCAAATGTCCATTGCGACACTTACTCTCTTGAAAATGATCCATTATTATGAATCGTTACACTTATTCTATACAATGTGTAAACTAGGTGTGATAAGTATGAAGCACTCTATAGCCACTTAGTGCTATGGGATACTAGTGATGAAATCAGAAGTAGCACAGAGTCCGATGAATTTGGATAGCAAGACACAAGACAACATGATTGTATGGCCATGTTTGTTACTAATATGGATGTTTGATGGGTTTACTGCTTTCATTAGAGATAAAAGATTATGGGTGTCATGACCTGCTTCTTCAATGAGGCTGGATAAGACCCTAGTTCAAACTTACTCAAGCAGGACCATGTAGTTGTTACCTCTGGCACAAAAGATGCCTTCAGGATACAGACAATGCCCAAGAATATGTGCAGATGATTATGCAGGCAGGATACTAGTGGTCTCAGAACAGGACCACTCCCCACTCAGGATACAGGCACACAGTAACACAGTCACACCTTGTTTATGTGAAAAATCAGAACTGACTATTTTATTATGAACTATGGACATACTTATACAGTTTCTCCAGTGGTGAACAGCCATTCAGAGAATTGTGCATTTTTGGTAATAACCAATGAGTACAAAACTACATGTAAATTAAGATTCCCCAATCACAACACTGTACATTCTTAGTTGTCTTAGGAACGCATGCCTACATGTCAAACAGAGCATCAGGTGTACATGCAAGACCATACCATCTGCTCTGGTCTTGATTTAGCACTTGATTGAAGGATATGCCAGCTGGCTGGGCTATGGCAGATCATCTTATTCAGTTTTTACTATAGCTCTCACTGGGATGGATCCCAGAGCCCCTGTTTGTCATGGCCATAGGTCTATGTAAATGGTCGACAGAGCTTGTGGGTATGCTGGTGAATCCAGAAAGTTCTGAAAAGTTTTTTTCCAAGATCATTCAAAGGAGAAGCTCAAGTTCCCTGGTAAAAATCCTTCCCTAGATTGCAGCAAGTAACTGAGAATTCAAGTTATGTTTTTTTGTTTATTCCCCTTTTCTTTTATATATGTAGTACTTTATGTATTTTGTCTGTACTGGGACATTTTTCTCTATTAAACTCCTATTTAATAATTCTGTCTGGCTGGTTGATTCAGAAACCATATGTTCATTAATATGACTTACAATAAAGTTACACTGATACAAGTTTGGGGGTTTTGTTATGTGTATTTTGGCAGATATTTTGATAATCGTTCTTTCAGTGCTTTTCGATTTTTTTGTATTTTCATACATTTAATATAATTTTGATGGGCAGAATGTACCCTGCATCCCATCACAGTAGGTTTTATAGTTACACACCCTTAATATGTGCACATTGTTCCATACAGACATGTATTCTGTAGAACTGAAACTCCAGGCCTCTATCTTTCTTCTGGACTTTGAGAGAAAATAACATGAGGAACCCAAAAAAATTGTGACCTGGTCAGGTCTGGAAAACTGGGGCTTGCGCATAGAGCTTGTTTTATTTATTTTTTTAAATGTTGCTTTGATGCGTATGATACGTAGATGGAAGTTGTGTATGTTAGAGGGATGTTTACATTTCTGGAGAGTAATGCTTGCATTTCTTGATGCAACCAGCATGCTCCTGGGCGTAGTAAGGATGGAAGGGATGTGATGTCAATTTCAGTCTGATTCAGTTATCTAACAAAGACATCTTGACCTCTTCAGGTTCCCTCCTCCTACACTGATAGATAACAACAACACATGCCAATAATCAGCAAGTGATGAAAGACAGAATGGATTCCACTATGAAAAAAAAATGTTAATAAATTCTGATTCTCCCCATTTTTTTTTTGTTGATGGCTTACTCAGCTGCTAATATTGTCAGTGCCTGTTTTTCTTAAACTTCAGTGGTCCTTTAACACAGCTATGCAACAGCACATTTAGTTATTACATTAACCCCTTTTACAACAAATTACTTTTATTGTGTTAAAACTGTGAATGTATTAATAATTTTGATACTGTAATTTTGATACTGTAAAGAAAATATATGAAAACATATTTCCAAATTACATTAATTTGTTTGATAGTTAAAATTGTTAAGTAATGTAATTATCCAGAAATGGAAAATAAGTGAATTTGTGCTTATTGGTGAGTCAAAACGTATTGTACATGGTTAATCTAATGCTAGGGGGACATGATTTTTAAATGGTAAGAAGAAAATAATGCCATTTATTTTTGCTTTTGAGTGTAATTCATACTGATTGTGTATAGTTATTTATAACATGCTTAAATTACTAGGTATAGGGTAAACATTTCCTAGAGAGTTATAAATAAATATATTCATGAATTTATCAACAATTATATGTAACTAGGAAATCGCTCGTCAAAAATGACTGGAATAAAATTAATGCTGGCAATGCTGTTGGCCACCTTGTGTGTCCTTTTCCCTCTCCTCTGCCTCTCTTGTGTCTCCTTTTCCGCCTTTTATCCCTCTCTTGTGTTTTTTTCTACCCCTCGGCCTCTCCTGTGCCTCCTTTTCCTCTCTCCCTTTCCCTCCCATGTGTCACCTTTCCCCCTCTCTCCCTCTCCTGTTCCTACTTTCCCCCTCTCCCTCCCCCTGTGTCTCCTTTCCCCTTCTCCATTTGCCCCCCTTGTGTCTCCTTTCCCCCTCTCGTGTCTCCTTCCCCCCTCTCCCTCCCCTGTGTCTCCTTCTCCCCTGCCTCCCTTGTGTCTCCATTCCCCTTCCTCCCTCTCTTGTGTCTCTTTTTCCCCTCCTCTCCCTCCCCTGTGTCTCTTACCTGGATGGAACCCTGCCAGCAGCGCCGCACTCACCTTCTTCTCCTCCACTAATTTTTATTAGTTTATGCAAACAAATCACATAAACAAAGAAACAAACAAAATAACAATGTCAGCCTCATTAAGGAAAGGAATATAATGTTTAGCAATGAGCATTGCCGACTGGGACGTGCACATGCGCATTGTCGGCCAGAACACGAGCATGAGCTTCCCAGGCCGACAATGCCGATGCGCACGTCCCAGCAATGTTGTGTGGCTAGAATGTGCATGTGCTCCTCCTGGCTGCAGAGCGGCGGAGAGCGCATGCTGGTATATTTAACAACAATGTACTGCGCACTCATTGCTAAATATTATAGGGGATTTCTTAATGCGGCTACCATTTTTTTCTTGTTTATCTAATTTGTTAGCAGTAAGCGGCCTTGGATTCAGACAAGATTCAGTGAAAGGGATTGCACATTGATTTACAGATTTTCTTTCTGAGTTTGGTTGTTCAGCCATGGGCAACATTCTCCATAAACTGATGCAACTTCCCCACAGAGAAACACATTGATAGCCAACTAACTCTTCCATTAATCCTTTCTTTAAACTGAAAGTGAATAGAAAGAGATTAACCAAAAAGACATGTTCTTAAAATGTTCTTATAACAGTAAATAAGAAACCTGTGGAGACCTGTGGGTTTCAGAGTTATTACAACTGGAAAAAAACACCTATGGATTTTTGGAGATCTATTTGTTCAAGGATTTTACACAAATCTGAAATCTTTTGAGATGGGGAAATGATAGTTGTAAATACAAGTAATCTTGGCTTCAGAATTGAATAGTGTAATGACTGATTTATGGGGCCTAGAATGGGGGACTCCTCAACACCTCCAGCAAGGGCATGTATGGCCCAAGATTGAACTGTCACCACCCTAAACTCATGGACTATTTTGTTATGAACGTAATAACCTGTGTAATGTTAGGCCTCAGTCTCTGATCTGGTACCCCGGATCCCCAAGGAGCATGGCCTGTGAGTAATCAGGCCTAATAAGAATTGTGTATACAATGCTTAGTGTTCAGGTTGTGGTTAGTACATGACACTGTTATGCCTTTTCAAAGTACCATTTAACAAGTAATGCTATAATGTTTAGAATAAGGTGATTTGGGTCATTGTATAAAGTTTAAATAATGTATTTGTGCTAGAAGTAGGCACTAGGATATGCTAATATTATATAAAGTTTCTTCAGCCACTTTTGGGATAAAGGGTTAAGTTCCTATAAGAATTTATGTGGTTATACGACCACTACAAGCAGCCAGGCATGCATTCTCCATGGCCTTAGATAGTCATAAAGTGGGAAGTTAGTTTATGGCCTCTGTGAAACCAGATCTAGAAACGAGTGATGGGGGGTCGGTAACCTTGGTGACGGGGTGTGGGGGAAGTCTTTTGATGTTTGTGATATATTTCTATGCAAGCAACAATAAGCTGAGCCTGTTTCTACTAAGCAAAACTACATGTGTCCTTATTGTATCCCAACTAAAGGGATACATTTTTGCTGGCACTGACATCTTGAACACAAAAAACACACAGCCTAGAGAGAGAAAATTGAGGCGCATGTGGCCCCTGAAATCTGGATCGTAACAAATAGCTTTTAGGTGTCAGTCTCCATAGGATTTACATTTCCCCTTTTTTTACTAATATCTACTTTAGTTATTTCTCATATTTGATACACAAAAGTATTGAGAAAAATATATAATGACACTTTAATTGCAAGAAAAATCAGACTCATATATTTTCAGTGACATTTATTATAATATATTGAACTGGTTTAAAGTTACCATACTGCATTATAAAACTCAGTCAAATAAAAATTACAAAACATGTAGGTCACTGTACGTGGGTGTACGTAGCTCATTTCTCTATGGATGGGTAATATTCTGAGGCCTTTGTCGGATACGCTGAATTCTAAAGGTAATTAAATTTCCTAGTCTTAGCCTGCAAGGTTTTCAGCTTGTATTTTTAACTCCTCAAGCAGAAAAAAACATGACAAAGTGATAATCGTATTTTTAATTGAGTACACTGGAAAGGAGCTCTAACGGCAACTAATTACATCTCATCCTGAGCAGCTAACTCGTTAACATGACAGCAGCTAGTAACTGTGACTAATTATTTTTTATTAGAATGGTTACAATAGGGTGAGCTTGGTAGGTTTCAGACAGAAAAGGACAGGGGCTGTTTGGTTAAGCGTTGTACTTATGTGTCAAGATGTATTAGTAAGTATTCCTGGTTACACAGCAACCTTGCAGTGTGTAGCTTGGGATTAAGAAAAGGCATTAATTGCACAGAAGAAAAGAAATAATAATATGAACACAGCAGAGTCAGCTATATAACTTTCCTGGAGTTCTCTGGTATCCCCCAGAAAAAGCTTTCAGTAGCTAGGAGAGAGCTGAGTGTCTTCAAGGAGAATAGAGAAGTTAAGGTGATAAAGAGATGGCGAGCAACGTGAGATTGTTAGCTAGCTTTTAATGTAAAAATTAGAGATGTCGCGAATAGTTCGCCGGCGGACTGTTCCCGGCGAACATAGCATGTTCGCGTTCGCGGCGAACTGCGAACATATGCGATATTCGACCCCCCCCCTATACTTTATCATTGAGCAAACTTTGACCCTGCAACTCACAGTCAGCAGACACATTCCAGCCAATCAGCATCATACCCTGCCTTCCAGACCCTTCGAACTCATGAACAGCAGCCATTTTGGAATCATAACTAACTTGCAGTCTTACTCAGAGGAGGCTGAGTGTAGGTGATATTGCATCAATAGGGAAAACCATAGCTAGGCTACTGTACACAGTGTGCAATACAGTCCTAAAGGACTCTTTTGATCTCTGCTGCAAGGACACCCCTGTGTCTCTTCCCCCCCTTATCATCATCCTCGTCTCACCTTAGCACCCAACCCTAACACCCCTCAAACTTATCCATAACACCCATCAACCTAACACCTAACCCTAACACCCCTCACACTTATCCCTAAGACCTAACACCCCTCACACTTATTCCTAACATGCCTCACCCTAACACCCCTTACACTTATCCCTAACACCCCTCACCCTAACACCCCTCACACTTAGCCCTAACACCCCTCACCCTAACACCTAACCCCCTCACCCTTACCCCTAACACCCCTTACCCTAACACCCCTCACACTTATCCCTGTGTCTCTTCCCCCCCTTATCATCAAGGGAGGGTAGAGGATGATGAGGGAGGGGGTAAGAGACACAGGGGAGGATGGTGAGGGAGGGGGGAAACAGACACAGGGGAGGATGATGAAGGATGGGGTAAAGAGATACAGGGGAGGGTGATGAGGAAGGGGGAAAGAGACACAGGGGAGGATGATGAGGGAGGGGGAAGAGACACAGGGGAAGATGATGAGGGAGGGGGAAAAGAGACACAGGGGAGGATGATGAGTGAGGGGGAAAGAGACACAGGGGAAGATGATGATGGAGGGGGGAAGAGACACAGTGGAGGATGATGAGGGAGGGGGTAAAGAGATACAGGGGAGGATGATGAGGGAGGGGGGATGAGACACAGGGGAGGTTGATTAGGAAGGGGGGAAAGAGACACAGGGGAGGATGATGAGGGAGGGGGTAAGAGACACAGGGGAAGATGATGAGGGAGGGGGAAAAGAGACACAGGGGAGGATGATGAGGGAGGGGGGAAAGAGACACAGGGGAGGATGATGATGGAAGGGGGAAGAGACACAGGGGAGGATGATGAGGGAGGGGGTAAAGAGATACAGGGGGATGATGAGGGAGGTGGGAGGATGATGAGGGAGGGGGGATGAGACACAGGGGAGGGTGATGAGGAAGGGAAGAAAGAGACACAGGGGAGGATGATGAGGGAGGGGGTAAAGAGATACAGGGGAGGATGATGATGGAGGGGGATGTTAGGTTATTTATGCCCTTTATGGATTAAAACCAGACTCTGCATCAACTATGTAATTTTCCGTGGGAGTTTTGACATGGATCCCCCTCCGGCATGCCACAGTCCAGGTGTTAGTCCCCTTAAAACAACTTTTCCATCACTATTGTGGCCAGAAAGAGTCCCTGTGGGTTTTAAAATCCGCCTGCCCATTGAAGTCTATGGCGGGTCGCCGGGTTCGCCGGTTTGCGGACATTTGCAGCAGTTCCCGTTCGCGGTTCGCGAACCGAAAATTTTATGTTCGCGACATCACTTGTAAAAATGTATGTTGATGCCTCTAAAGGACCCTGCAGAGGAGGGTGTGAGAGATGACTTTACATTTCTGGAGAGCTATGGTTGCATTAAATGATGCAAGGTGTTTGCTTCTGGACCTGTGAAGGGAAGTAGTAGGATGTCAATGTCTATCTTATTGAGTTATCAAACATTGGCTGTGATTTCTGCCATTCTCTCCTCCCCTATCCATCCTTCCACTGATAACGACAAACACACATGCCCATCATCCAGAATTCAGGATGTGATATAACAAACAGAGAATTAAACTTCACAAATTCAGATTTCCCCCCAAAATATTGTCCATGGCTTACACAGCTGCTAATATTGTTAGTATGGTAAATAAACAGGAATATTGATCTCCAGTGGTCTTTTTACTACATTTGATTTACACTACTTATGATGAATCTATGCAACTCTCTGTGACCCTATAGACCACAACATGCCAGGCACATCTTGTGGTTTTCATTGCAAAGATATTGGATTGGGTTGCCAGTTCCTTCAGCCGTGATTTGTCTTACCTCTCTGTTATGACCTGCCCATCTTGGATGACCCTACATAATATAGCTCAGAGCTTCATTGAAATACACAAGCCCCTCCACCACTGTAGTTATCCAGAAGGGCATATGGCTTTTAAAATGATGTTATTTTGACAGCTCACCACCCATCCTGTTTACTATTAGCCTATCCACTTGGCGGCGGGGCTTATTTCCTCCACTCTTTCTGTGAGTGTATAACTATTAACTCTCACAGGCCTTTTTTGCAATACGAATGCACAAACAGTAATATGCAAACCACCCAATCTTTCATATAGTGTGAGCTGCGTATCTCTCCTCTATGCATAGAAACAGGATAAAATATTTTCTTATTTTGAAATCTGGTGCACAGATAATACTTCAGTCCAGTGATATCATTGCCTAACAAGCATGACTTATACAGCTATATGCCTGCACACTGGCTGACAAGAGTGAAACCCCTATAAACAACTGTATATTGAAATCAGTTTCTGCTCCAGAACCCTTACTTAAATACAAAACAGCCTTATTAAATTGCGATTCGGTAAATTTAGTAGGGCTCTATTTAAGCACACAGCATATTTTATTTACAGAAGTTTTTAGTTAGTGAACTTCTATCCAAAAGCAAGGTCTTCACTAACTAAAAACTTCTGTAAATTAAACTGATGCGCAATTTAATAAGGCTGAAAATATATAAAAACACTGTGACTTCTTAGCAACTACCTTCTTTAATATGTGACAAAACAAAAACAGCTTTCCATGATTCTTTAAATAACATTTCCCTTTTTTTCTCTCAAAAGCAGATCACTTGCTGCAAAAATATGTTACAAAAAATCCTTTCATCTTCCAATAGCTTCCAAAATAAATTTTCGGAACTAATTTACCTTTTTTTGATAACTGCTGAAAAAAAATCAGGCGGTTCAATTAACTCTGTTATTAAGTGAGCTGCTGCTTGTATAAAGTAGTTTTCATGCTACTTAATTGCAATTGCTTCTTTTGGAGTTGCATATAACTTATTTTTTTCAGTTTTTCTAAAAAAAGATTTATTGTTGAGGGAGACAACAATGATGTTGTTGAAATTTTTCCCAGCAATATTAATCCCGGCTTTGGACTTGTGTATAAGCTGAATAAATAAGGTGACAATATACAACCTTGTCACACTCCTTATTATTTTGTTCAATGTTTTGACGGCGGCTTCTTGGTCCACATACAGATTCCTCAAGGGGGCGATAAGGTAGACTGATACTCCTATCTCTTTAAGTACTCGCCACATTTTGTTGTGATCTACACAGTCACAAAACTTAATAATAATCTATGAAACAGATGTAAATGTTTTTTCTGAAACTCTTTTGCTTTCGCTATTATCCAGCGGACATTGACAATTTGATGCGAAAACTGGCTTGCACATCTGGTAGTTTTCGGCCCATATATTGTTAGGCATTGCAGGATCCCAAGCATTATCTTGCTGGCATGTGAAATGAGTGCAATTGTTTGATAATTGGAGCACTATTTGCAACTGCCTTTTTGAGATTGAGATGTAGATTGACCTTTTCCAGTCTAGTGGCCACTGTTGAGTGTTCCAAATTTTTGGCAGAAGGCAAGGAACACTTTCACAGTATCATCATCCTGCAGCCTTGTTATCAGCAAAACTTCCTAGGATCCATCTCATTTCACTCTCCATTGGACAAAGTATTGAGTTTATCAATATTGGTAAGATTCTTCCTGTATAAATCTTCTGTGTATTCCTGCCACCCCTTCTTTATCGGGTCCCTACCATTTTTGTCTTTTATCACTCCCATTTTGGCATGAAAGGTTCCCTCAAGAAACCCAATTTTCTTGAGGAGATCTCTTTACTTACTCATTCTGTTATCTTCTATCTCTTTACATCGCTCGCTGTAGAATGTCTCCTTGTCTTTTCTTGCTAGCCTCTGGAATTTTGCATGCAGTTGAACAAATCGTTTCCTATCACCACTACCTTTCACTTTCCTCCTTACCTATTTTCAAAACCTCATCAGGCAGACAGTTTGTCTTCTTAGTTTTCTTCCTAAATATATGCATGGTCTTACAATGTCATTTGACATTGTTCCATTAAATAAGTCTGCTCATTTCCCCTTCTCATTTAAATCAATGGTAAAAGTCTACCTTTTGAATAAAGCATTTGTCTAGTTTAATGGCTACTGTACAGTGCACAGTCATCAATAATTGTGATTAAGCATTACAATCTAATGCACCTACTTATCCTCTAATGACTCTGTTAGTTTCCCAATTACCCATTAACATGTAGACTTAAAGTTCTTTACTGTACATTACACTGTATAAGTACTAGCTTACTATACTAGACCAATATTCATACAAATGTGCATTGAATACAACTAATTACCGACACTGAATTAAATAGAAGAACCAAAGCTGTTCTGTGCAACCGTCAACCGTGTGTTACACAGCTTAAAATGAGTCACTGCCTAAAGCGGGCAGAATATGTGTGTGTTTGTGTGTGTGTGCGTGGGCGCGCAAGTTTATGTGTTTGTGTGTGTGACCTCTCATGTATTAAGTGCTCCCTGATTTCCATGTGGTTTTAGTTGGAATGTAATTACATGGCCCAGTAAGAAATATTGGTTAATGCTATGTGTAAGCTCTTTGGGTGCTCATAGTGAGCCTCAACATGGAAAATGAACCTCCCTCTGCAGCCAATGAATCCATACCAAGAACTCTTACGTGACATGTAAAAGACCTCACTATTATTAAAGATATAACTTTTCTTACCCCGGAACGAATCAATAAATATTAAATATAATGCGGGGGGCTTATGAACCCCTTTGTTGATGGCCCCATTAACAAATAAAATGAACCTTGGTGTTCCCTAGGAACCCCAGTAACCCCCTTTACCAATTTAGGCCACCCCAGCCATTAACAGCCCATATTATGAAGGGTTGACCATCATCCCCCACTCACCCTGTTTAACAACTTACTCCCATGATGGTCCATATAAACCTCCAAAGTCCCTATCCCATATGGACACTCCAGTCCCCTACTATTGGGGATTACTATTACCCCCCTATGTTCCCTAATCAACCTCTGCTACCCCAAGGGGGGTCCATAAGGACCCCCATAGCCACTGATCTCAGCCACCTGCTATGGGGTCCCTAGATATCCCCAAGGCACCCTAACCCATATCATGGGGGTCCACGAGAACCCCATAGTACCTAGTTACCAATAGTACCTATCAAGATACCCCAAGACTTCTCAAAAACACTGAAAATAAAAAAGGAAGCTTTACAAATAAAATACATTTAAATAAATTAAAAGAAAAAAAGAAACTAGAACGCCACAGTAAACAAAAAAAATTGAATAAAAAGGTTAAAACTGTGTTACATTTTTTTTTTTTGCTTTCTAAAACATTTTGTCCATTATCAATTTTAGTTTTTAAAGGGTCATATGGGACCACTGTAGTTAAAGCAAAAACTAAACATCAGCAGCTATGCAAGTTATGGGCATAAAATAAGTTTTGGGGAAAAATCGAAATTTTTTAAGACTCTGCTTATGAGTAAAATAATCCATACTGTTTGTCACATCCTGAGAGTTGGATGATTGGGTGTCTTTGTAGTTATCAGTGGATGGAGGGGTGAGGGTGGAGGGAACAGGCAGAAGACCAAAACCTTTGTTAGATAATAGGATAACATTTAAATTGACACCACATCCCATCCTCCTCACTGCCCCAGAAGCAGACTCCTTGCTTCAGGAAAAGGAAATGCAACCACAGCTTCCTGAATTCCTTCAGAGTCCTGCAGAGGCATCAGCATTTATTTTTTCTAATTAAAAATTAGCTTTATGACCTTTTTTCCTGCTAAATGATGCTTTTAGTCAGACTTAGAGTTTTCAAATACATATATATTTGTATTGTATACTGGTTCTTTAATGTTGCCATGATCATTTGGCTATGTTGATGTTAAAAGTAGCTCAGTATTAAATAGCATCTGAATGTACATGCAAGTAGACGTCTATTTCTCTATTAAAATTATTTTGAAAAACTCATTATTATCACAAAAGTAATCAAAATATGTACAGATTATTGAAAAACAAAATCAGATGATTTTTTCAGGTTTACTCTACCAGCTAATATTAAGATATTTACTTTACCAGTGGGGTTTTGTTCATTTCAGTCAACAAATTGTATGAGTTGTGTCTATAAACAAATAAGAATTAATACAGCTGTATTAGTAAGCACTGGCTGACAGAACAGCACATTTTTGCAGTTTTCAGACACAAACATACCTCATATGCATTATCAATATAATGAGGGAAAACATCACGTTAGCAGCTCTCATAGGCAAGATCATATATATAGTTGTCAGTGTGGGGAATGTTTACGATGTTGGTCACGTTTGCGGCCCTCGCAAAGCGAGGCGAGCTGCTATGGGCTGCGCAGGACTTAGGCTGCAATGAGCACCAAAGGCGCTCATTGCAGGGCTCATCGCCATCGGCGCACACGGGACTTGGGACCCGTACATGCACTCTGCGCCTCGCAAAAATCCGACTTTAACGGCCAAACCATGGAACTCGAAACACCTGAAAATAACAAATATGCCTCAAATTAAGTTACACACTCACACACAGCACAGTGGGAAAGGCAGGGAGCCTGTGGGTAAGGTTGCAAGTTAATATTTGCCATTTTTTCAAGATCGAAAATCGCCTAAGCAAGAAAAAAAATGGTCGAAGGACATAAAACTAGCTTGAAGGGCGTAAAACTAGCCCATAGGACGTAGAACCGAGCTGTAAGCAGTAACACTTAACACAAGCCATGGCAGTAACACAACCCAAGACGGTAACACTCAAGCGCGATGCCTATAAAGTACACAGGGTGAGAGCCTTGCAATGAGCCAAAGGCGCTCAGCGTGGGGCTCGCAATGAGTGCCAAAGGTGCTCAGAGGGCCCATGGCCTCGCATTGTGTGTCAAACAGCATTGACAGGCTCACAATTTTACTCCCGTCATTTTTGACAGACAATTTCCTAGTTATTAAATAATAAATTAGAGAACATCCTAATTTTAGCAGACTCTTCTGATGGCTGATGGCTTCCATATTGGACCTGCAGAGATTGATGCTGAGGAGGAAGCTGATTCTGCTGTGAGTCGCACTTATAGTCCTATTATTAAGTTCCACATAATTATTGACAACTTAAAAAAAAAATGTAGATCTTATAGTCTATTAGGAATAAAAAAAACATAAAATCGTGCCCCACTCAAGCAAAATTTAAAGTTTTTTTTATTATCTTAAGTAAATCAAAATATTTAGCACATGTTTAAGTCAAACTCATTAAGACAAGTCAATTTTGATTGAAAGCGTTAAAATAACTGTAATCATAAATTTCATTAAAAAATCCTCCCTCACTAATAATGTCTTTATCACAGAGGGAGTGATACAACACAAGAGCACATCCAGATGGAGAAATAATCATAGAAACTCAAGTTATTATTCCAATCTATACCAAATGGACATGCTCTTGTGGCTTATCCCCTGCACTGTGAGAGGTCATTTTTGGTCGGGTCCCTCTCTTGCGACAAAGGGTAGCTGACGTATTTGCTATGGCTACATAAATGTAGTGTACTTATAGGACCAGAATGTTGTGGTAAAGAAAAGGTGTTAAACAAAAAAAAGAAAAAAAGAAAAGGTGTTACCTTGGATGTGGGCAAGGATCCTGCTTAGAAGGTATGGACCGAATATGCAATGGAAGGCTTGTTCAAAGCCACATGGTGATGAAAAAGGTGTGACATTGGATATGGGTAAGGACGCTGCTTGTTATGGTTCTGACTGCCGTGTTATGTGTATGCTGTTCCATAATTTGGTTACTCTATGTATTGTTATTTTGGGTGCAATGTTGATTATTATCACATGTATGTGGAGGGAGCCAAATTAATGTTTGGTATCAAACAGCTGATCTGTCGCTGGGGAAGCTAATAAAGCCCCAGGGTCAAGGGGAACCAGAGCAAAAGGGTTCACTCAGCACAGAAAGAAGTTGCCAGACATGAGTATATCCCTAGGAGATCAGATTAGAGGGACAAGGGCCTAACTAAGAGGAAGATAAGCAGGCCATGTAAACAGATAGTGTGTCTCCAGCACTGTCCTATTTGAAGTAGTGCTGGAAGGTCAACAACCCAGGATAAGTTAACTTGCCTTGATAATTAGGTTACTACACCACAGAGGCCTGACGTCTGGATGGACAGATGCCCCACTTAATACTAGGGTGGATCTCTGCTGATTGGACATCCTCATGTGTACCAAAGAATGGGGCCAGCTGTGACTGGTCAGCAGGTGTTCAGAGAAATGTATAAATATATGCCTACACTCACAGTGGCTTCCTGGGAAATAGAGCGAACGCATAGGGCCATAGGGGGGCCCCCGTCATCAAACCTACCCAAGGATGTAATCCTTAGATTCCTGCACCAAAAGACGAGAGATTATTCTATTCTGTTGCAAGCAGCAAGAAAGTTACCAACCATATGCGGCCTTGATGGGGCCAAATTATAAATCTACACTGACCTGGCACCAACAACACTATTAAAACGTAGACAGATGAAACCGGCTCTACTGATACTATCTAAGCATCAAATAAGTTATAGATGGGGCTTCCCCTTTAGCCTTTCCTTTCAACATGAGTCTGCTACTCACACCACTTGTTATCTGGAAGAGTGCCGCAAGATCAGGTCTCCTACAGGAGGGGGAGTTTTTGGCCCAGCAATCAGACCTCTCCCCAGACCGCAACGGGAATGGTCGGAGGTCCCTTTGTCTAAAAGACAGAGACGCCAAAGATTGGTCCAGGAGGCCTGTCCTTTAGCAATAGCCTCCACCGTTTCTGCAGATTGAGACTACTTTAAGGCTTGCCCTAGATGAGAAAGGTACCGAGGGTCCCTAGGTCTGGCTAGAGCTGGGAGCCAGGGGCCACTGGGTATCTATATGGATAAAAAAAAGGTTTTCCAGCTCCTGCTGGACTCTAGCCTTAACGACTACATTATCTAGAAAGTCTACTTAGGGCTATACAAGTGACTTTATGGAAAGACTACACATAGCATTGCAGCCACAGCAGCCTAGCGGTTTGTTTTCTGCTGCTAAAAATGTATGAACATCTCACTTTTACTGTTGGCTGACCTAGCTCGCTCTACCAATGCCTGCCTATGAGGTGCTCAATTTTCTCTGACCTCAGAGGCGTAATTCTAGACCAGCCCCGGCCTAATAGTTTGTTTTCCGCTGCTTTTGCATGCAGGGACTTTGGTTTCATGTTACTTAATTTTATCTCATGACTGAAAGTTGATAATTACAGTTTTGATGTTAATGTAAGAAGGTTAATTGATAGCCCAGATTTTGCAGTTTCTAAGATAACATCTCCCTTATACTGTTGGCTGGCCTAGCGCGCACTACCAATGCCAGCCTTCGAGATGTACAGTTTATATTTCTCGACGCAGGCTGGGTTTGGGTAGCCCATAAGGCATTTGTTTGGGACACATGTATTAAATTGGCCTCAGCATACAAAAGAGCTCAGAAAGCTAAATAATCACTCTTGCAAAAGGAACTCAGCGCCCTAGAGCTAGAGGTGAAAAAAGATAGAATCGGCTAGGCTTGAGCTTGATCAAATTCTCTCTGATCAGACGGAGAAGGCCATGAGGTGGACTAATCCCCTCTACTACTCGAAGACCAATAAACCGGATGTGCTTCTAGCAAGGAAACTAAAAAATAAGTTAAATCAATCAAAAATCTTTCAGATGGGGCGTGTCTTACCAGGGGCAGTGACAGGACGTGCAGAGGAGCAGCTCCTGCTCGCAAAACAGCTAAAAGGGCCAAAAAAGGCCAGAAAACATCCCTCCTCGACCCAAAAGAAACACCTGTGCCCCAGGGGGGTATGAGTGAGGCCCCGGCTGACGAGAGAGGGGGAAGAGGTGAGCTGGGAAGTGGAGACACGAGGTGAGGCCTACACCATCCCGCCTCCCGTGGCAGTGGCTCCTGGCCCCCCTCCCCCTTGCAGGCCCGGACGGAGCTGCGGAGACAGTGGAGGAGGTGAGCAACAAGAGGGGACCTGCGGCGACGCCAGGAGAAGCGGAGGCTGGGGTAAGCAAGAGCGCATGGGGGAGCCGCGCAGTCAACGGGCGGCCCACATCACAGAACCCCACGGCACCCCACAGCAGTCCCCACACTGGGCAGGCTTACCCCTAGAGCGGGCCCGGGGGTGAGGAAGGCCCAGCCAGAGGCCCGAGGAGCTCCAAGGGACCGGAGACCCGAGCCTGGACCGGGGGGCTGCCATCTTCCCCAGGAGAGCCAGGCATCGCCGGGGGCCCCCCTTCTCCCAGCAAGGCCATAGAGACGCCAGAGAAGGGTCGACTAGGCGCCCGTAGGGCAAAGTACAGATCCAAGGCCCCAGAACCAGGCCAGAGGCCCAGGAGGCGAGAAGGCCCCAAATAAAGGGTGGCCATTTTCCCACTAGGGTAACAGAAGTACAAGGGGCCTAGCAAGAAGGCAACAATTGTGCAGAGAATCAGGCACAAACTGAGCAACCCTGAAAGGGGGAGAATATTAGCCAGCCCTCAGGCCTGCGCAGATCCTTGGCGACCGGCTCTTCACTAAACATGCTGGGGTAACAGCTCACATGGGGTCCCTGCAGACCTCCGCACTTCCACATGGCTAACCCTCATTACACGTTCACTACCCACAACGTTAGAGGCTTTAACTCATCTAACAATCGAAGGAAAGCTCTCATTACTTATAAGAAGGATAAGCCTGCACTCCTCTTCCTCTAGGAGACCCACTTTGTGCAGGGTAAGACCCCCTCGTTTTTACACAAAGACTACCCAATCTTTTACACCTCCAGCCAAAAAACTAAGAGGGCAGGCGCAGCCATACTGATTCACAAAAACTTCCCTTTTCAAGTTTCCCTTAAAAAAATAGACAAAGAAGGTAACTTTGTGATTATCACGGGCAACCTGCTCAACACTAAGCTCACCCTGGTGTCACTCTACGCCCCCACAGTAGCCCCTCACGATGCTATAATAAATCTATTGGAGACGCTGGACTCCCAGGACTTAGGCAAAGTTATTATAGGGGGGGACTTTAACCTAGTGCTAGACCCAGAAGTGGATAGGTCCAAGAAACAGGGGGAGTCCCAACCCCCAGACAAAATCAAGCTAATTAAAAACTTACTTCTGAAACTGGGACTAGTACATGCCTGGAGGGGACTACACCCTCAAGAGAGGGAATACACCTTTTATTTACCCACACACACAAATCCTACTCACATATAGACACTTTTGTTATAGGCTCCACTTTACTAGAACAAGCCGCTTCTTCGGACATAGTCCCCTGCCCATGGTCAGATCATAGTCAGGTCACACTAGGCCTGAATCTAATCCCCAACTTTGAAATGCCCTACACATGGCGGCTCAATGATATGCTTCTTTCGATCCGAGTGTGCTGGACCAGATCTCTAGAGAGCTGAAGGACTTTGTTTCCACTAACTCTAGCCCTTCCACGGGTGCAGGGTGGTTCTGGGTAACGCATAAATCATTTATAGGGGCAGCTTTATAAGGCTAGCCTCAGCATATTAAAAAAAAGTGACGGAAAAGGAGAGCATACTGATGAAGGAACTAGCCACCCTAGAAAAACTAAATCAACAACAGCAGTCTGACCTAAGCCGTCAGCGGATAGACGCGATTATACTAGAACTAGATAACATCCTGTCAGCTCAAACAGAGAAGGCCCTAAGGAAAACCCAGAGCACATTTTTCGCGCAGGCAAATAAGCTGGGCCCCTTATTGGTCAACAGGCTGAATGCCAGATTCCAGCAAGCAAGGGTCACCCAAATCAAAACTAGAGCAGGCTCAATCACAAATAGTCAGGCCAAGATCCAGGACACCTTCCGAACATTCTACCAGGATATATACACCTCACAAACACTGGCTGACGGTGACTCCCTGTCGGGCTTTCTTGGGGGACTGGACCTTCCAGTTCTGGGAAACTCTGACCTAGACTTACTCAACTCAGAGGTAACAGAAGAGGAAGTCAGAGACACCATCAAAGCTCTCAAACTAGGGCCAGAGGCTTTTTAAACCTATACTATAAAAAGTTTGTAGATGTTTTGACTCCCACATGGTTTCAATGCTCAACGCTATTCTGAAGGGACAGCAGATGCCGCCGGAGGTTAATCAGGCGACTCTGGTCTTCTTCCCCAAGACGGGGAGGGACCCCATGGAGATTAAAAACTACCGTCCTATCTCCCTGCTAAATGGGGACATTAAAATCCTGGCCAAATTAATGGCTACCAGGATCTTCAGCTTCCTACCCAAACTAATCCACAAGGACCAAGCAGGCTTCATCCCTCATAGGCAAGCAGGGGACAACATTAGGAGAGTACTAAACATTATACACCTAGCCAATCACTCAAAGACCCCCCTTTGCACCCTAGCCTTAGACATCGAAAAAGCATTTGATTCGTTAGAATGGCCATACCTATTCACACCTAAAGAAATTCGGTATTAGAGGGTACTTCCTAAACCTCCTTAAAACATACTATAGGTCCCCACAAACTATCCTGAAACCCTGGCCCAGAGAATTTGCAGCTAAACATACAGAGGGGGACAGACAGGGCTGCTCTCTTTCCCCACTCCTATTCGCCCTCGCCATGGAGCCGCTAGCTCAGAGCATTAGGGCCTCTCCAGCAATCCAAGGTCTTCAATTGGATGGCCAGGAATACAAATGTCTCTTCGCGGACGACTTACTGTGCACTTTGACCCGCCACTCGCGTCCACGGCGGTCCTGATGGAAGAGTTGAATAAATTCCACTCTGTCTCCGGGTTGCGAGTGAACGAAGATAAATCGGAAATTATAGGGCATCACCTTACACAGCCTGAGAGGGAAGGGCTTAAGAATGCATTCAACTTCCACTGGCCCAAAAAACACTTAAAATACCTTGGAATAAAAATTACCCCCAACATCGCGGACACCTACGGGGCCAACTACCCACCCCTATCCAAAGAGATAGCAGCTGACCTGGAGAGATGGAATAAATTCTGCATCTCCTGGTCTGACTGGATTCACACGGTTAAGATGAACGTGCTCCCCAGAATCCTATACTACTTTAGATCACTCCTAATTAAAGTTCCCATCAAAGACCTAGACAATCTACAAAGGCAAATTATGAGGTTCATATGGCTAAATAAAACCCCTAGAATTCCAAAACTTACTATGTTTAGGCATAAAGGTAATTGCGGACTCTCATGTCCCCATCTCAAATTCTACTACAGTGCGGCCCAGATCTCCTTTATGCCCCAAGCGCATTCCGCTACACATCAACCCATCTGGGTAGCAATAGAAAACCAGCAGCTACAACCTCAGGGGTGGGACACGGTGGTATGGCTTCCAAAGTCTCACCGCCAGCCACTTACTTACACCAACCCCATGATTAGACTGTCCCGGGGATGCTGGGATTGGGCGAACTCAAAACAGTGCCTGACTCCTGACCTCTATCCACTCCTATCTATTACTACCTCTCCCCTCTTTGCAAAAGATCTCCCGAATGACTCAAAAGCCTGGTGGACCTCCCATGGGTTGGACAGGATAGGGGCTTGGTTCGAAGAGGGCCAACTCATTAGCTTTGAGCACCTTAGGGATAATTTCTCCCCCTAAAGGAACACTTCATCTTTTGTAAGTTTAGTCATTTTATTTGGACCCTGGGGAGGACTTTAGGCCAACCCCAAACAAACTGGATGACACGCATCGGACGCCACACTGGGCATGATATATGAGAAATTCAATAGCCCGCTAAACAATAGTAAGCCTAAGCCCTTGACAAAATGGGAAGAGGACCTGGGCCAGACATGGGACCTGGAAAAATGGGGGCAAATTAGCCGGAGACTAGCGAGAGGTTCCTATAATTACAGCCTGATGGAAAGTTCATTAAAAGTACTCCAAAGGACTTACATTACCCCGGCTAGGCTCCATAAGATGAACCCTCAAGAGCCTGACACTTGTTTCAGGGGATGCCCGGAGACGGGGACCTTCATCCACATATGGTGGACATGCCCTAAGGCTCAGGATATATGGTCTGAAATAACCCAAATAGCCTCAAAACTCTGCCTCACTCAAATAACCCCCTCTATCGAAACTTGTCTCTTTGGACAACGACCCCCCTTACTGTCCAGGCACCAGGATAGGTTACTCCAGTCCATATTTTTGGCGGTAAAAAGACATATAGCCAGTAAGTGGAAAAACACTAGCTTATGCCTGAGAGAGATCATAAATAAAATAAACTTTATTATGATTAACGAAAAACGTATCCACCTAGTTTCAGACACTTACGCCAGCTTTTTGACTGTCTGGGAACGGATAGCTTCCAATCACAGCATAGATCCGGGATAGAGCGACACTGGGCGGGCTGGGGGTGGGGGGGTGGGGTTGTCTGGAGCGGTGGTGGCTGGATGGCGCATGGCGGGGCACCCTCGCTGGAGACCGGGAGCAAACGTAAGTTGACGGGGGCAACGCCTGTGGGGGGGCCCGGGGTCTGGGGATGGGGGGGCCGTCTTAGAGGGATAGGGGACTCCAACACTGTTGGACTCTGATATAGCCTACCTTGCCCCATACTGGGGCGCAGATATTTTTGGAAAGGAGAAATTCTAAACCTGAATTTTATCGCTCTGTTCTAGGTTAGTTTTAGTCTGTAAATTAATACTAACGTAAACTTTTTTGTTGTTCTTGTTGTTCTTTTTTCTTTTTTCTTGACCTTTCTTGTTTTTACTTATTATTGGAAAATGGAAAATTGTTGTTGGTGTTGCTCACAAAAAAGATTGTAAAAGGGCAACCAGTATTAAGGTCTAATTCCATAGCAGGTGCACTTTGTATTTACTTTTAGTTATGTTTCCTTGAATTGTACCAGCACTTTATATACACTGTTGTAATTTTCTAATCTTTGTGTGTCAATAAAAATTATTGAATTAAAAAAAAAAATATTTCAGATTAGATAGCCCTCCGGCAAGGCTACTTCTAGCCCGTCCCATTTTCAGAAAGTCTTCAATAGCTATTTTCATCTCCCCACAAGGTTCATGGTAGACAATTGACATCCTTTTTGGGCTCCTGTGACCTGCCCACCCTCACACTACAAGAGGCAGATCTAGTGAAGGCTTGCATCACTAATGTAGAGGTGTTAGAGACTATAGGGGCCTTGAAGAGGGGTAAGGCCCCAGGGCTGGATGGATTCTCAAATCTGTACTACAAAAACTATGCAGAGTTATTAGCGCCAGACTTCCCGAACTTAATCAAGCAAACCTGGTTTTCTTCCCTAAAGATGGGAAGGATACTTTAAATGTGCGGAACTACAGGCCGATCTCACTCCTTAACGGAGACGTTAAACTGCTGGCGAAAACGATGTCAAATAGAGTCAATACTTTCCTCTCGAGACTTATTCATAAAGATCAGGTGGGGTTTATCCCGAACAGGCAAGCAGGAGACAATGTGAGGAGGGTCCTCAATATACTGCATCTCACTAAGCGCAACAATACCCCCCTATGCCTTATTTCTCTTGATATTGAGAAAGCGTTAGTCTCTGTGGATTGGTCATATCTGTGGACGGTACTTAGAAAGTTTGGCTTTTTCAGATCAGTTCCTAAATCTCCTACACTCATATTATAAAGACCCCAAAGCGTGGATTCGGCTTTTTGGATAGTCGCCACCTTCCATTAGTATCAATAATGGTACTAGGGAGGGCTGCCCCTTATCCCCCTTATTGTTTGTGCTTGCAATAGAGCCGCTGGCACAGACGCTAAGGGCTGATTGTGACATAAAGGGTGTGGTGGTAAGGCATCACCACTTGAATGTGACCGATGACCTGTTATGTACGTTGTCCGATCCTATGGTGTCGGTCCCAGTTCTACTCCGGGCACTGTAAAGCTTCAGTTCCGCCTCTGGGCTAAGGTTGAATCTGGATAAGTCGGAGCCCTTAGGCATTGCCCTAACGGAAAGAGAACTGGAGCACCTCAGACAAAATTATCAATTTAAATGGCCAAACACACACATTAGATATCTGGGTGTAAATATCACTAATCCAATCCCGAGCATTAATAAGGCAAACTATCCCCCTTTATTTCAAGACATTTACAAAGATATGCAGACCTGGATGAAAGGTAGGATTTCATGGCTAGGCCGCATAAATGCAGTTAAAATTAGTATCTTTTCCCGCTTACTCTATTTATTTCGTATGCTTCCTATTTTAGTGTTGACCCAACAACTGGAATCATGCCAGAAACAGACTCTTAAATGTATTTGGGCTAACAAACGCCCCAGAATTTCTAGGCTCGAGTTATGTAAACACAGACTTAAAGGGGGTTTCTCCTGCCCAAAGTTTTTCTTCAAGGCGGCTCAACTGGCTTGGATTCCTTTGGCACACTCAACCCAACACTAGTGCTTATGAGTGTTCCTAGAAAATAATGAAATGTCTCCATACTCATGGGATAGCTTGGTGTGGTTACCTAGGCCTGCTTTTGGGAAATAGTGATCATCCCTGCATTACGTTAACATTAAATATTTGGAAATGGGCGGCCTCTAGACATGATTTATCCACTGTACAGGCAGAATTGATGGTGGTGGCTTCCCACCCAGGGTTACCCTCTACCTTATCGTTAACCTCCATGTTTTGGTGGAAATCACAGGGCTTTTTGAGATTGGGGTCCTGCTACAATAATGACAAATTGATGAGTACTGCTGAACTAAGGGACCGACTCCAGCTGCCTCCCAAGGAATACTTTAATTTACTCAAACTATACCATCATGAAAGCATGCTGGGGAAAAGGCATGAGGCTCCAAGGGCGAACTGTCTCGTTAAAATCTGTGAGTTGTTCCCTCTTTCAAAAAATATGGTTAGTCTGCTATACAATACTTTTAACACAGACACTCAAGAGAGAATGCAGAAATATATGATCTTGTGGGAGAAAGATCTGGGAAAGACTAGGGAGCAGGACTGCTGGTCCTCTTCATGGAGACTCTTATCTAAGTGGTCATACAACTACAGTATTCTGGAGACGTCTTTAAAGGTACTACACAGGACATACTTAACACCTGATAGCATCCATAGATGGAATCCTAGCGCAAACCCAGCTTGCTTCCGGGGGTGCCCAGAGGTAGGTACACTCTTTCACATCTGGTGGACATGCCCCTTAGTGCAGAAATTCTGGGACAAAGATTTTACATTAGCTTCCTCTCTAGTACGCTCCCAAATTAAACCGAATGCAGAAATAGTGCTATTGGGTGCTCCTGCAGGCTCTCTCCCTTCCCCTTAGAACAAATTATTACAATCCCTCATGCTAGCAACGGAAAGCCATATAGCTAGACAGTGGAAAAGCATGGAGCTTAGCTCACAGGCAGTGGTTAACAAGGTTAATTATATAGCAATCAATGAAAGTCTTACACATATCCTAACAGACTGCATTCCCAAGTTTATAGACGTCTGGAGCTTTTGGCTACTCTCACCCTTCAGTCTAAAAGGCATAAGGTGTGACAGACCTGGCAGGCAGGGTGTCTCAGTGAGGAGGCAGGATCAAGGATGCTCAAGTTAAAGGATCCTCGGGATTGGACGTTCGAGTGGTAAGATCGCTTATGGGTCAACAAGGATCCTGGGAGGTCTTCTGGCACACAATACACCCACTCCCCCCTCCCTTTCTTAATCTGTTTTTTATTTTATTTTGTATTAGTTCATTTGTGTTTTTTATGCTTTCTCTTCCTCTACTTGTGTGAAACACTTAGCTAATAGGCAATCCCCATAAAATCTTAGGGAAAAACTTCTCTAGACACCATAACATGCTCAGATTGGGTACTAGTCATCTATGGTTTCAGTGTACTTTTGCTATGAATGAGATTGTTAATAGTTAATCCTTCATAGAATGTACTTGTAAAAGATAGAACACACTCTATTGTACATATTGATGTGCTCATAGTGTCTGCAAATTATGTTAAGAAAATACCCCATCCCTTTTAAATTCATTTATCTAACACTTTCACTCAAAATTTCTAACAACAATCCATTTCCCTTATATTTATATGTGTAGACTAAATTTCTGCAAAAACGTAAACATTTATATGGAGATACAACTGCTGCTTGTATGTAGTGTGATTAGAGTGACAGGTGATTGTTGTCTGTGATAAGCATGTGATATAGGATATTATTCTGTATAACAGAATTCCCTATGGTTTGCAAATATATGGGAAGTTTGTGAGGTATTTTTTTACATCCACAGGCACCTGAGAATAAAACCCGTCAGATTTTGGTATACGTTCAGTGGCTGCTGAGCCCTGCTGAGGAAATGTCTGTTATTACAGCAAGACTGAGGCCATTGCTTTTTCAGAAAGCAATTGAACACTGATCACGCACGGCAAGCACATTCAGCTGCAGGAGAACTGCAGGACCTATTGAGCTCATATAAATAAAAAAGTACATAAAACTCAAGCAACTTACCTAGATAAACTTTGAAAATCCATTTATATCTGTGGTATATTTTTGCCCTCATTAACAAGACACTAATTAACTGTAATTAGCCATTATCATTTTGCTGCAATGTATTCTTGTTTAAAGTGCAGAGAGATGTTAAGTGCTGTACAGTATAAATATGTCTTTTACATTTTTATTATAAAGTACTTCTTAATTGCTTTATATAACAGGAATAGAAGAAGTCTGCATTGCGCTATAGCAATACATATCCATTTGCATCGATGTCTATTCATCTATCTATCTCTCTCTATCTCTAAATAGAGTATATATGACTGGTTATCTCTCAATATGTCTAGCTGTCTATTTCTATTTATATATTTCTATTTATATATTTCTATGTATATGCCTGCCTATCAATAAATTGAGTTGCTATGTCCTTACAGCTATATACCCTGCATCTAATTTTATAAATGTAAAAGTTTGGTGCCTATATGGTTTTATTTCATTAATCAATACAAGTTGTTATTTTTATCTGAGTTTATTTCTTCCCTGTATATGTTTCCATTTGGGAAAGATAAGGAGTACACATTCATTTGCCTCCATCCGTTTATTTAGCAATTTGTACCATCCACTTCTAGCATACAAGTCCATTATCTCCTTATAGCACTTGTTCACTTATTTACATGGACTACAGTATATCATTCTCCCTGGTTTTGACAACACCTGCATACCAGGATTTTTGGTTAGTCTTTTTCTGTTGTCGCTCTACAAATAAAATGTAATAATAATAATACTAGGTAGCAGGGTGTATTCTGGAGGATCCATTCAAATGCTACTGGCACAAGTGAGCACAAACTCCAGAAATTAAACCTACTAGAAAGTGTCACAAAAGGCGTGCTGAGTAGTATTGTCTCATCTCAGGTTTGCATCTCAGCCCTGGTTTGTGGTTATATGACATATATAGTTGTGAGCATGCAAGCTGCTGCTAACGTTTGGGGCCTTGCAAAGCGAGCCTGCGGCCCTTGCAAAGCAACTGCGGTCCTTGCCAAATTTACGTAGTTACGAAAGCAAAATACGAGACACGTTACGACCCATTACGACCTCGCAAAAATCGTCCAAAACCCGCACACATGAAAACATGAAAAACACAATAAATACACACATCAAATACATAAAGCTTACCTACAGCAAGGGGGGGCACCCAAGACCTCGGAAACTGAAGTTACACCTCAATTTAACTGCAAATAAAAGAGTTTAGACACTCAAAAATCCCCTAAGCGAGAGAAAAAATGGCCGCCAAAAAAAACGAAAACGAGGCTACAGCAGTCTAAAGACGCAAAACACCACCAAACCCAACGGATTTCCCGAAAAAGACGTACGAGATCCGAAAACAAGGACTCAACCCGAGCGACCCCAAAAACATTACAAACACAATAAATACACACAACAAACACATAAAAAAGGTTACCCACAGCAAGGGGGTGCACCCAGGACCTCTGCAAGTGAAGTTACACCTCCATTTAACTCAAAATTTCAGAGTTTAGACACCCGAAAATCACCTAAGCGAGAGAAAAAATGGCCGCCGAACAGAACGAAAACGAGGTCAAAGGCCCCTAAGCACGCAAAACACCAATAAACAGCTACGGATATTCAGAAAAAGTCAGACTACATCCGAAACGAAGGACGCTAAATTAGCCACAGCCGCATACCACACATTAGGAGCCATTTTAGAACAATACCTTATACAATGCGGAAGTGCACAGCTACCCTAACGGATTTGCCTGGTGCACTCACACTATTACACTGCACACTGCACACATTCATGACGCTTACACAGCAGCTCCACGGCACTGATGGTGCAGCAACATGAAAACAGATTGCCAGCTCTTCAACAGAATGCTTCCTGCATATATTACTTCAAAATAGGTAAAGTATATTAATTTCTTATTTTATTAATTATTCATTGCCATACCAAAAAAAAACACCAACGCTGCTCATAGGACACAAACAACCAAGAGCCTCGCAATGAGCGCGAAGGTGCTCGTTGCGAGCCATGCGATGAGCGCCAAAGGCGCTCAGCGCGAGGCTTGCAATGAGCGCTGAAGGATCTTAAAACAAAATTAATTTTGCACGCAAACAACATTACCTGCCTTACAATCTTATTGCCGTCATTTTTTGACGGGCAAGTTGCTATTACATATATAACCATAGGAATACCTTTACAGGTTATAGGATATTCCAAGCTACGACCCTTTTCGAACTGTGCCTTGGGAGATTAGTGTTATTTCACTCATGTAGATCAAACTTGACCGGTATTTTGGGACTGGCATGTCCATGTACACCGATCAGGATTTTTAAATTTACAGTTTAATTTGAGAGACTACACCATGAATGGGTATTATCACACAGATCCAACTTAAGAACATTCTTAGAAACGGATCTCACCCTTATCCCAGGTACAACCTGTATTCTATTTCCCCATTGCTTTGTTGTTGAAACCAGGCCCAAATAACAATGTAAATATACCTTTTTCTCAAAGTGTCTGCAGTAGTACAAGACTCCCATTAGCTACAGATTTAGGAAAGTTTAATCCTGGTGTAATTAAAAGAGTAATAAGAGTTTAAATCTTTTTTGAATCAACAGCCCTATTGATGAAAAAATACTTTCAGCCTTATTAAATTTCAAAATTCTAAAGGACTCTTCATAAGCACAGAGAATATTTTTGTACAGGAGTTTTTAGTTAGTGAAGACCTTGCTTTTGGATAGAAGCTCACTGACTAAAAACTTCTGTAAAAAAATATGCCCTGTGCTTATATAGAGCCCATTAGTATTGGACGAATTGCAATTTAATAAGGCTGTTTGTTTCCTTGACTACTTAACAAAGAGTAAAAAAAATTATTAAACGTTCACTTTGGTTAAATGTTGTCTACATAGTCATTTAAAATAAAATAACTTAACTTGATTGTGTGCAAAATGTTTTTGTAGAGCAAAAATAATAAACACAGTTTTCGCACTGTTAGCTTTTTAGTATTATTACTGCAGGCATCTATTTTCTTGATCATCTGATTCTATGTGTTACTTTCTCGAAAGGGTGTGTCCTAATAAGCATTGCCTTACTGTTACTGAAAGCTCTGGTAATGATAGATTCCCAGTGTGCAGGTGGAAACTTTTTGTGCAATCAAAGTCTTCTCCAAAATCAAGAAGTTGATTAGCAGAAGCCAAAATAGTTGATCTTGCAGCAGCATAATTGCATGTAAAAAGATATATTTTAGTGAGTAGGTTATTTTATTTTCTATTCTCTAAACATTTTGCATATTTTAGCACAGGAGATCAATCCTGACGGCAGATGTATTTATGCATTCTAATTTCATACATGTTTGATCAACCATAGATTTATCTATTTTTCTGCAATTTTTCAATCTGACTGTATTTTTCAGTTCTGTAAACTTTATCCCATTACTTCTGCAATAAAAACTATATTTTTTGGAAACGTTGGTATGTTACCAAAAAAATAATAAAAGTTTAGAAAGGCAAAATACACTTTATATTAATGATATTTTGTGTCTGTCTACTGGCTCAGATTTTGGTATTTTTTAGTCTCCTGCCTAATTTACACACAGTGTTTTCATCAAAGGTGAAATTGAAAACCCTGAGGAAACAGAAAGTACTATTTGGAAAGATTTCCCCTGATGTGGAAGAGAGTGAGACAAACGCACCTGCACTACACTTATTAACCTCGCTGATCCTATTAAAGCCAGAACCTCCTGGATAACCAACGTACTGTCTACAGGTCTCAGTAGGGAATCACATGTGTTTAATATGTGAAGAGGACGGGTTTATATTATATATGTTCAGATACATTAAAGGGCCACTGGTCAAATTATTTGTATATGGTAATAACTAAATTTCATATGCATCTATTCTTATATTGCAGGGCTCCATTTTCCTTTCTCAGTTGACTCAGTTTTGTAGATTCCCAGAAGGATGTGTTCTTGTTAACCAATTAGTTGAAGATAGAAGCTTCCTGTACATTCAAAATCTACTCCCATCTCAGGAAGCTAATCCACAGAAAACAACATGGCAGAATCCACAGCAGCATACCTGCATATGGGCTGTTTGTTTATATTCTAAAACATTTTATTTGTAGCTCATCAAAATGACATATTTTATCATTTATGACAACACTGACCACTACTGTAAATATTCCAAAGGGCCAAAGATGTATTCTTATATACTTGACAAAGTATGCACTATTTAAGGCATATCTAAGATTCCCTGTTTTCCCCTTTTTCTAATCTAACACATGCTGCTTATAACAGAGACCCACATTGCATTAAGTCATTCGAAACATATACAGATTTATTTAAAAAAAACATGTTTTCCACACCCGCAGAACTGCTTACATAGACACAGTGTACCTACCCATAGAAACACTGCATTTGGGTATGGATTTTAATTTTTTACTAACCTTCAAGCCAGCATCAGCACAATCCAGAGATCTACAGATCAGTGCCTGGCTGCCCCTACTCTTTCTACAGGGAGAGTCCACATCTCATGATTCCTTCCTGCACAAACTGCCATCACTAATTGCTAAAATGTATTGAAATGTATTAGCTGCCTGTGATTGGCCAAAATGTATTATGAATTATCTGCTAATTTTAGCAGATATATACAGGGGTGTTAACTTACAAAAGCAACTGCTTGTAAACTCAAGTGATGTAGCAAACATTAGGGTGAGTATGTTAATGTTTATTTTGGTATTTTTTCATGCAAATAAAGGTTCTCATACGCTACTGGTTCTTCTCGATTAGATGCATTCATAATCCAGGAAACTTAAATTTGCCTTTAAAGAGTGCTATCACCATTTATTTAGATGTCATTTATAGAAATACACACTCGTACTATAAACACAATGTTCACATATATTATGTAAAACTTGCACTCCAGACTTCTATATTTTTCCTGAACTTGGAGAGAAAATATTAGCAGAATAGGAGAACATTGGACATGGGCCCCTATTGAATTGCAAGCCCACAGATTATGTTATACAGGCCGTATGTCTGCGGGCTTGAAATTTGCTACGATTACAGATAGATTCAATTGAACAAGCCCGTAAGTTATGGGCAGAAAACCATGCACCCATAAGTAACATTTCAGAGCATGATCGTGCTTAAGCAAAGCTGTAACTACCAATTTAGAAACAGCCAAAAGTAAATGAGACTGTCATCACTACATCAGTAAAACATAGAGGTTGCACGTCAATCAATTAGTGTTTAGAGGGCCCATATGGGATCAGACTCGCAATTCGACAATGTACAAAATATAAAAAAATTATTAAGGAAATGTTATAGTCCATTTGGGTGGCCTGATATGTATTAACTCATAGATTCCTGAGATTGATATAACACCAAATTAAATTCTAATGTCTTATGCACTTTACCCGTCTTTTAAAGGGCTGTATTGATTTTTTTATTTGCATTTACAATGCTACGAACAGGTGTTTAACCCCCTTTGCGAGTCCTATCTGGCACTCGTAGGATTTTCTTTTATATTCGCCATTTACTGGTGTGAAAACATTTGAGGAATTGTAGCAATTGAATAGCGATTTGTGATTGTAACTCTTGCCGGCTTGAAAGATCAAAGGCTTAGATGGGTTGTAAGTTACGATTTTGACACCCGCTGGGGTTTTCAGTCTGCAACCGGTAGATCGTTTGCGGCTCGCTAAAAGACGCCAATTGAATTGCATTGGAAAACAGGGCTTAGCTCTTAAGAACTCTCAGTCAAAAGAGGGGCATTTGGGAATCAAGGGCCTGTCTGTCCAAAAGTTGGGAGGTATGATTTAAAGGAGCACAGAACTGTTTTACACAGATATGAATAAAGAAAATATAAATATATAATTTCTCAACTGACATTCTGCTGCAAAAATGTGTAAATGAATAAAGCAAAAATGTTATTGAAAAGTATAGATAAACATCCAATCATTAATTGCTACACAAATCCATTTTCTTATATCAGATGATCTAATACTTTACCAGGGGGATGTGTCCTTTTAAACTAATGAGCTTTCCATAAGACCAAATTAATTTGCTGGCAGTTTTAAGTGGCAGATTCCCATTGTGCAGATAGAAAGTTCCTATGTATCCAAAGTCTACAGTCTTAGGTAATATGCCAAAGAATGAGAATTGAGTATATTATTTATTTATTTATTTTTAAATGTATGATTACATTTCATTTTTACTCTCTGAATGAACCGGAAGGAGCTCTGTGCACAGCCAAGCACCCATAATTTACTGTACATAAAATCCTCCTAGAGGGACAGCAAAGGGGCAATGTCCTGCTTTATCAGAGCTGCAAATGGAGTCACATGGAATAAAACTGAAACATTTTAAAAATATATTTTTTAAATAATATGCTGAATTCCCCTTCTATGATTACACAGACAGTATCAGCCTTATTAAATTGCAATTCAAGTTTTTAGTTAGTGAAGACCTTGCTTTTGGATAGTAGTTCACTAACTAAAAACTTCTGTAAAAAAGTATGCTGTGTGCTTAAATAGAGCCCATTTAAATTTACTGAATCACAATTTAATAAGGCTGTATGTCTTTAAAAATAGAAAAGCTTTCATACAGTGGTATTTTAAATCAGATTCTTCACAACAGCATACAGTAAATATGGCTTTTCAGTGGCCCCTTAACACCCCTTAACACTGCAAAAGCCACTTTTTACCCCATATTATAAATCCCATTGTCACATCTACAAAAATAGCACTGTGCCGCAGCCATTAAACCACAGACATGACTAATAATGATTGAAGCAGATTGCATGTGTCACACTGTGTATACATTGTCGGCTCTCTACAGGAAATAAATGTGATTATTCAGCTTCTAATTTTCAAACAGATTAGGGAAGTTACAGCGCGTCTCCTTGAGTCTAGGTCATGAAATCAGAAGCTGCCTCATCTGTAGATTATGCTCTCTCATCTTTCATGGTTAAAAGAAGGGCTGAACTCTCCCCATGGGATACACCAACTGGGGCTCAGGGATAGCGGCTCTACTTCTATTTATTTTTTGTGTAGCCCTCACTGACCCTGGCATTCCTCCGAGGATCTGAAGTTTAACTGCAAAAGCCCACTTTCTGAGCAACTTTCTGACATCTGTTTTCAAAGGAAGTGAATGCTTAATCGCCGTCTTTGTAATTGAGCCTTGGGATCTCGGGAACTCGCAGCTGTGGATCTGAAGTGGTTGCACACTTGGCTTTTTCCAGAATATTTTGCTAAATGAGTAGTTTTGGGCTTCAGAACTAACATACAGGGGCAAGTGTGAAGGTGGTAAAGTTGAATGTGCTGCTACTGTGAGCGCTGTTAGCACATATCAACTGTGAGACAATATTTCACAGTTTGTGTCAAATTAGAAAGTGACAACAGTTCCTAGCTAAAAGGTTAAAGGATATATTTTACACTTAATAAGTACTCAAGGCCACAGGTAAAATGCAACAATATTTATTTACAGCCTTATTAAATTGCGATTCGGCCAATTGAATACAGCTCTATATAAGCACTGAGAATATTTTTTACAGAAGTTTTTAGTTAGTGAATACCTTACTTTTGGATAGAAGTTCACTGACTAAAAACTTCTGTAAAAAAATATGCCCTGTGCTTATATAGAGCCCTATTCAATTGGCCTAATGGCAATTTAATAAGACTGTTAATTAGCAAATACATTTATTAAAATGTGCAGATAACACAGGGGGTGTTTCTCAACATTTTATAAGATGGGCAAGACTCATCTTTGATGAAGTCACTAAATAGAGCATTTAGTCTAAGGCCAGGTTTATGTAAATAATAACTTTCGTCATATGTTGAAAAAGTTTGGTTAGAAGCGACCTCCAACAAGAGGGTAGCAGATTCAACTTGTGGGGAATATTTTTAAAATTCTAAAGACGCCAATACTGAAAGAAGCATGGTGCACATCATAATCAACAACACTGGAACTAAGGGGCAAGTACAACTGCCTACTAAATCTGTGACAAGGATAACATTGCAGCTTAAGGATGCACCTTCAAAAAAAAGAAAGGGGGAGAAAGCTCTGCCATGTACTTCAGGTCCAATTAGTCCAATGCCTAGGAGACCCCCTCTAAAAAAACCTAAAGAAGGCCCGTCCCCTACATTCCCCCCCCCCCAACCGTGGTCATACTGCCCCTACAAGTGATATCATTAATGATTTTACCATGTTACTGCACATGTGTTGCAGCTGTAATATGCTGCAAAAAAACACACTTACATGTAATTATAAATGCAAGGGCTTGAAGGAGGGTCAAACATTATCAACACAGTATAAAATAAAGCATTTCTAATTATTTTATTTTATTTGAAAAATGACTTCAGTAGCCCTATTTTAAATATTTATAGCAAATGAACATGCTCTTCCTGCTTATCAGCCAAACTGTGAGTTAGTTAATTGCTCTCAATAATGTTAGTTCCAGTGAGAAAAAAACGGGAGTTTTTAGGTTTTAAGCTGCCCTAAACCATTCAAAGCTATGTGCCCTCCAAGCCCTACTTTACAACTCCTCAGTTGCCCTTGCTTTATCCCAAATCATAGGTGCATGTTTGCTTATGTATCACATATATAGTGGACCAAGAACGATTTTCCTAACGTTTGCGATGTTGGTAACGCAGTTGTGACCTCGCAAAGCGATGTGAGCCAGTGGCGCCATCACACATGCAATTCTTGCAAAGCGAGGCGAAGCAGCATTGCAGCACTTCGGCTGCATTGTGAGGGTCGCAACTGTGAGCGACTGCAAAGCGAAGCGAACCAGCGGCGCCGTCACACATGCGAGCCTCGTGAAGTGAGGTGAAGCAGCCGCGCAGCACTTAGGCTTCAATGAGCGCCAAGGCGCTTATTGCAGCCAGCGGCACTGTCACACATGCGAACCTCACGAAGCGAAGCAAAGCAGCCACGCAGCACTTAGGCTGAATTGTGAGGGTCGCAACTGCAAGCCAAGCACGTAACTCTAAAAACAAAAACTAAAAATTTAACAAATATGATAACACACTCACACACAGCACAGGGGAGAGCCAGGAAGCCTGGGAGTCAGGTTGCAAGCGATTTTGATCCATAGTTAGTGGATTTCGTCAATCCAAAATCGGTTAAGTAAGAAAAGAATGGCGGACGAAAAACTTAATAAAATCTGAAATTGGATGAAAACAAGGCTGAGCAAAGCCAGGCGGGACTTAAAACGGGAAAATAAAACGAACGACCTTCAGCACCTAACATGCAAACATTCAGCAGACACACAGAGAAGAAACACACAGGGAAGGGGCAGTGGGGAGATGGTGGAAAGATACACATGCCATTCCCAAGCGCAAAACTTGCAGGTTAACGAAACCTGCAATGAGTGGCCCGTATAGTAGGTGGGAGGAAAGGCTCACAATGAGCATCGAAGCCACTCATTGTGAGCCACGAGATGAGCGCAGAAGGCGCTTATCGAGGTGCTCACAACGAGCACTGAGAGAGGGAGAGGCTTGCAATTAGCGCCAAAGGCACTCATTGCGAGCCCAGCGATAAGCGCTGAAGGCACTCAGCATGGGGTTTGCAATGAGCACCAAAGGTGATCAGTGCAAAGCAGGAAAGTTGAAGTACAAAGTGGAGAGGCTCTCAATTAGCGCCGAAGGCCAAAGGCGCTCATCGTGGGTGTCAAAGGTGCTAAGAGGAGCAAAAGCCTCACATTGTGTGGCAAACAGCATTGCCAGCCTTATAATTTTAATCCCATAATTTTTGACGGGCAAGTTGCTAGTACATACATACAGCCTTATTAAATTGCGATTTGGAAATTTATAAGGGCTCTATATAAGCACATAGCATATTTTTTTTACAGAAGTTTTTAGCTAGTGAAGACCTTGCTTTTGGATAGAAGTTCACTAACTAAAAACTTCTGTTAAAAAATATGCTATGTGCTTAAATAGAGCCCTTTTAAATTTTCCGAATCGCAATTTAATAGGGCTGATAATGTCTGAAAGTTTCACAAACACTCACAGACAGAAGAAATACTATATTTAGACATTTATTTGCATATGCACCTTATTCCATGACACTGCGACAACATCTTCAGAAGATAGCTGTCCCAGGCCTAGGCCTTGACGGCCTGCAAGGAAACACACCCTGGCTTAAAATACCGTCGGCTACATTCAATTGCAAGCCTGCAACTCGATCGCTGTAGGCTGTATGTCTGCAGGTGTGTTGCGGGCTCCAGTTCGTCTCCGATTGGAATGCTATTTAATTAATCAGCGGCGCAAGTTATGGGCCGAATCCTCAAACTTGTAAATCCCTCCAGTGGCCGCAAACTGCTAAGGGGCTGGCCGAGATGTGATCCAATCGCTGTATAACGTAGTGCGTCACCGTCTCTGAGCCAATAAAAAGATGATTGAAAGAGGGGGATTATACATTTGCATTCCACCCGCCCATGCATTGACTGTGTTGTATTTTCTGACAAAGTAGCCCACAGGTTCCGGAGTCAGTGGTTTGTTCGAGTTAGAGAGAGAGTAGGAGAGTTTGGAGAGAAGTAATTTGTGGCTTTGCTCATTTATATTATACCATTTACTATTTTACACTTAATCCTTGATTACACATATTTACAGATTACACATAATTGCAATACACATACTTTAAACAACACTCATAGAGACACACAGAGCTAGGTCACTCCATACACCCCCCTCCATTTAATTCAGCAGATGCACATTAATGGTTTCTTCAATTAAATGAACTGATTTGTGATGATCCATTTTTTTCATCAGATTCCGGTTGCAGTGGTGTAGTGACCACATGTTACCCTGGTGCTTTGCATCATGCCTATTCTAGACTATGACATTACCCCCTGCAGGTATCCCCTTTTTATCACAAGCCTCTTCCTCTTCCGGGATCCAGCCACACCACACCCATGATATTAATGCACAGTCTAGACCATTTCGAAATTGTGCTCTGTGTATGAAATAAAGCTTTGTTAAACCATTCTAACCGTGCCAGTGGGTTTTCAATGTTTGGGGTTATGGGACATCCATATACATCACATTTGTGTAACATTCCTATATATGTAAACTAATGAGCACCAGTTACTATGCAATAGATCAATACATCAACTATAATAGTTGTTGTAATTGCAAGTTGAGGTTACACAATGTTAAAAGTAACAAGCTTATGCATGCGCAATGAGCGCCAAAGGCACTCATCGCAAAGCCCATATGTGACTAGCTTGACGGGGCTGCAATGAGTGTCGAAGGCAATCCAGAAGGGGACAAGGAGAAAATACACCACACTACTGTAAATTGATGAATAGCAAAACATAATGGGAGGTCACCAAATGAGAATGGGTATACATCTTGCTACATGGCCCCCAGCAATGGCATGGGACTTTCCAGGAGGGTGTAGTGAGATGGAGGTGAGTTAGCTGTCGCTCAACGAGCCTCTGCACATCCATTTGTTTTTGCTGCCCTTCCTGTTGGGCTAGAGTAGACTAGTATGGTATGTTCCCCTGGTCCCCTTGTGGATTGCTAAGTGGTGGTGGTAAAGGGGCTTGTATAACTGAATGAAGCTGTGAGCTATACCATGTAGGGCCACAGTAGGTGGGCAGGTCATAGCAGAGAGGTCAGACAAATCACAGCCCACTAGACAAGGAACTGGCAAACCACTCCAGTATCTTTGGCACGCAAACCTGGTGGATACGCACAGACAGAAACATTAGTAGGTGTGTGCAGTCCATAGAGTCACAAAGAGTCGGACATAACTGAGGGACTGAACAACCATATGTGAAATGTTCCCCTGGTACTTGATATATGCCATGTGGTGTAATTTGTCCACTATTTGTTGTCCCAATGTAGATATGATGAGCGAAATGTATATAAGATGGTCTTTGTATTTTTAGGGTCCACATTAAAGCCTCTGTGAGTGTGAAATGGTTAATATGTCAGCCATTTGCATGTATTTGTGTTGCAATTTAATGAGGTAGTGTGTCTTTAATAGCTTTCAGCATGTTGCAGCATGGCTTTGCAAGCTTTGATATTTGGGAGTTGTTGTGAATGTAATTGTAATGTCTTCCATTGCTTTCCCCATATTTGAAAGTGCATTGGTGTCTTTTTATTGTCATTTGCAGTGTTACCAACTAGTCTGTAAACCCTTTGCTGGTCCTATTTGGAACCCGTAAGCTTTGGACCGCCATTTGGAGTTTGCAAGCTTGATTACGGCTGCGGTGTTGAGCAATTTTTGCAATTGAATGTGTCCTATGAGCAAGTTGTTGCTTTTTCTTTTTCTTTTTTACTGTGATATCTTTTTTATTGGACACAATTGTCATGTAGAGTGACAAGTTTTTTTTTTGTTTTTTTTTTTGTTTGTTTCAATGTCTTTATTGAGGACATATAAATTGAAATTCACAACAATAAATATAATAATCAATAGATAACATTCTGTAGAAATAACAAAGAAAATAAGTGAGATTTATAGTTATTGTGTGATGGGAAAAAAGGGGGGACAGAAACAACAGATTTGTGTGAATTAATTAATTTAGTGTTTAAGTGTATTCCTCAAATACTTTTTTTTTTTGTGTGTGTGTGTGAAAATGTATACCCTTAAGCAGAATATGATTAAAGTATCATATTCCGTAGTAGGATGTAGCTATTTGCTTAAGTTATGTAATATCTAGATATAAATGCTTATAAATTAAAGGTGTTCTGGAGTATCCAAAAGCTATGTATTCCAGTTGGTTATTAATTTTCTTTTTTTGTTAAAAGTCAGAGATATAATTTAGTGTTTAAGTGTTATCTTTAAAAAGAATTGCTTCTAATTTCAGGGTGTTCTGGAGTATCTAAGTGCTATGTATTTTAATTAGCTACTAATTTTCTCTATTTCTTTAAAGCCAGAGAATGAAAGAGATATACTTATAAATTAAGGGTGTTTTGGAGTGTCTAAAAACTATGTATTTCTATTAGTTAATAGATTTCTCTATTTTTTTTTAAATCCAAATAATTAAATACATATCTAGATCAGGTGATCCAAAGAAAAAAAGATAATATAATAGAAATAAATAGATCAAGAAATAAAGGGGGGGGGGGGGAATAAGGTGGTAAAGGTCCATGGTAGCCCATCTTCCTCCCGATACTACCTTTTAGTTGATCCCTCTATTCACGGCGAACTTCGCATGTTCGCGTTCGCATCGAACGGCGAACACATTCGCTTTTCGGTCCGCCCCCTATTCTTTATCATTGAGGAAACTTTGACCCTGCACCTTACAGTCAGCAGACACATTCCAGCCAATCAGCAGCATACACTCCCTTCCAGGGACTTCCATCTGAAGGACAGCCTCCATTTTAGAATCATTCTGAAGCTACATTCATTGAGAGAGGACATATATTCTACCTGCTGCTGATTTAATAGGGAAATAGATAGCCAGGCTGTGTATTTAGCTTTCACTACACACCTGAAGGACTCATTTGATATCTGCTGCAAGGACAGCAACCCAAAAAGCCCTTTTTAGGGCTAGAACATCATTTATTTTATTTTATTATTTTTTTCTGCTGATTTAACAGGGAAATAGATAGCCAGGCTGTGTATTTAGCTTTCACTACACACCTGAAGGACTCATTTGATATCTGCTGCAAGGACAGCAACCCAAAAAGCCCTTTTTAGGACTAGAACATCATTTATTTTATTTTATTATTTTTTTCTGTGTAATCTAATTGCATATGCCTGCCTGCTAGCGTGTGTGTGAGGCCTATTGCATCTACTCTGCCAACTTTTGCCAGTGCACAGTGACACTCA
This sequence comes from Discoglossus pictus, assembly GCA_027410445.1. Classification (NCBI taxonomy): domain Eukaryota; kingdom Metazoa; phylum Chordata; class Amphibia; order Anura; family Alytidae; genus Discoglossus; species Discoglossus pictus. The sequence continues at coordinate 216,995,665 of CM050164.1, read as the reverse complement.
TATCTAGTGCAACCGTAGTGTACAGTGACATAAAACAACACTTTTTTTACTGTAATCGATTGAATATCAGTTGCCTGCCTACAGGCGTGTGTGTGAGGCCTATTGCATCTACTCTGCCAACTTTTGCCAGTGCACAGTGACACTCATATCTAGTTCAACCATAGTGTACAGTGAAATAAAAGAACCCTTTTTTGACTGTAATCGATTGATTATCAGTTGCCTGCCTACAGGTGTGTGTGTGAAGCCTATTGCATCTACTCTGCCAACTTTTGCCAGTGCACAGTGACACTCATATCTAGTGCAACCGTAGTGTACAGTGAAATAAAAGAACCCTTTTTTGACTGTAATCGATTGAATATCAGTTGCCTGCCTACAGGCGTGTGTGTGAGGCCTATTGCATCTTCTCTGCCAACTTTTGCCAGTGCACAGTGACACACATATCTGGTGCAACCGTAGTGTACAGTGACATAAAAGAACCCTTTTTTGACTGTAATCGATTGAATATCAGTTGCCTGCCTACAGGCGTGTGTGTGAGGCCTACAGCGCCTACTCTGCCAACTTTTACCAGTGCACAGTGACACTCATATCTGGTGTCACAGTAGCTTGCACGCATAGTACCACTAATCGTAAAAAAAAGGACAGGCAGAGGCAGGCCACCCCGAAGGGGCCGTCGTGGTCGTGGTGCTGTGATTCCCTTTGGCCCTAGAATAATGCCCAGTTTTCAGAGGCAACGTACCCTGAACTTGAAAAGTTCTGAGGACATTGTTGACTGGCTAACACAGGACACCCAATCTTCTACAGCTTCCGCTCGGAACCTAGACGCACCATCCTCCTCCAGCTTAGCTTCGGGCACCTCTCCAGTTACCACTCGCCCGCCTGCCGCCACCACCAACACTAGCACCACAGCCGCTTCACTTGATCCGTCAGCAGAGTTATTTACACATCCGTTGGAAGAAATGAGTGATGCACAAACATTAGTGCCAGAGGATGTAGATAACAGGGATATGTCCCAGTCAGGCAGCATTACACACATGGACGTAAGGTCTGATGATGATGATGATGATGTTGTACCCGGTGCTGCTTCCTTTGTTGAGTTGTCAGATACAAGTGAAGCGGTTGATGATGATGATGCGTCCGTGGATGTCACGTGGGTGCCCGCTATAAGAGAAGAAGAACAGGAGGAAAGTTCAGATGGGGAGACAGAGAGGAGGAGGAGACGAGTTGGAAGCAGCGGGAGGTCGTCGAAAGTAGCTAGTGGCACAGTCAGACAGCATGCATCAGCACCCGGGGTCAGCCAGACAGCACGCCAGTCAACGCATGCTGTTGCCACCACCAGAATGCCGTCATTGCAGAGCTCAGCAGTGTGGCAATTTTTTCGTGTGTCTGCCTGTGACAACAGCGATGCCATTTGCAACCTGTGCGAAAAGAAACTGAGTCGTGGGAAGTCCAACACCCACCTAGGTACAACTTCTTTGCGAATGCACATGACGTCACATCACAAACGCCTATGGGATCAACAAATGAGTACAAGCAGCACACAAAGTTAAAGCCGCCATCCTCCTCCTGGTCCAGCATCTTCAGCCATGTCAACCACTGCTGCCCTGCTTGCCCCCTTTCAACCATCCGCCACTCCGTGTCTCGCCCTGAGCAGTCCCTGCTCATCTGCCCACAGTCAGTTGTCTGTCAAGGACATGTTTGAGCGTAAGAAGCCAATGTCACAAAGTCACCCCCTTGTCCGGCAACTGACAGCTGGCTTGTCTGAACTCTTAGCCCGCCAGCGTTTACCATACAAGCTGGTGGAGTCTGAGGCGTTCAAAAAAATTGTAGCTATTGGGACACCGCAGTGGAAGGTACCCGGCCGAAATTTCTTTGCACAAAAGGCAATCCCCAACCTGTACTCGATTGTGCAAAAGGAAGTAATGGCATCTCTGGCACCCAGTGTTGGGGTAAGGGTCCATCTGACCACGGATACCTGGTCTACAAAGCATGGTCAGGGCAGGTATATCACCTACACTGCGCATTGGGCAAACCTGCTGACGCCTGCCAAGCATGGAATGCGTGGCTCTGCAGAGGAGCTTGGTGACACCGCCACGACTTGCAGGCAGGCCTGCTGCCACCTCCTCTACTCCTCTACTCCATCCTCTTCCATAACCTCCTCAGCTGAGTCCTCTTCTGCTGCTGCGTCTTGCTCCACATCAACGGCACCCCCCAGCTCACCAGATACTATTCCACATCCCGGATACGGCAGTGTCATGCCGTCTTGGGGTTGACTTGCCTAAAGCAGAGAGTCACACGGGCCAGCACTCCTGTCCGCCCTGAACGCACAGGTGGATCAATGGCTGACTCCGCACCAACTAGAGATTGGCAAAGTGGTTTGTGACAACGGAAGAAATTTGTTGGCGGCATTGAATTTGGGCAAGTTGACGCATGTGCCGTGCATGGCACATGTGTGTAATCTGATCGTACAACGCTTTGTCCATAAGTATCCAGGCTTACAGGACGTCCTGAAGCAGGCCAGAAAGGTGTGTGGCCATTTCAGGCGTTCCTACACGGCCATGGCGCACTTTTCAGATATCCAGCGGCGAAACAACATGCCAGTGAGGCGCTTGATTTGTGACAGCCCCACACGTTGGAATTCAACACTCCTAATGTTCGACCGCCTGCTCCAACAAGAAAAAGCCATTAACGAGTATTTGTATGACCGGGGTGCTAGGACAGCCTCTGCGGAGCTAGGGATTTTTTTGCCACGTTACTGGACGCTCATAGGCGCAATGCCTGTAGGCTCATGCGTCCTTTTGAGGAGGTGACAAACCTTGTCAGTCGCACCGAAGGCACCATCAGCGACATCATACCATTTGTTTATTCCTGGAGCGTGCCCTGCGAAGAGTGCTGGATCAGGCCGTAGATGAGCGTGACGAGGAAGAGGAAGAGTTGTGGTCACCATCACCACCAGAAACAGCCTTATCAGCATCGCTTGCTGGACCTGCGGCAACGCTGGAAGAGGATTGTGAGGAAGAGGAGTCAGAGGAGGAATGGTGGCTTTGAGGGGGGAGGAGGAAGACCAATCACAACAGGCATCCCAGGGTGCTCGTTGTCACCTATCTGGTACCCGTGGTGTTGTACGTGGCTGGGGGGAGAACATATCTTCAGCGAGATCACTAGGAAGTGACGGGACATGGGTAGCTCGGCATCCAACCTTGTGCAAATGGGGTCTTTCATGCTGGTCGTGCCTGTCGCAGGACCCTCGTATAAAAAGGCTGAAGGGGAATGACCTGTACTGGGTGTGCACGCTACTAGACCCCCGGTATAAGCAGAAAGTGCCTGATTTGTTACCAAAATTACTGCAAGTCAGAAAGGATTGCAGCAGGTCCAAAACAAATTAACAAGTTATGCTTTATACAGCATATAAGGGTGATGTCACAGAACAAGAGCAATATAACAGCGGAAGAGGTGAACATAATCCTCCTCCCTCCCACGACCACGCCGCAAGGAGAGGACGCTTTAAAGACGTGTTGTTGATGGAGGACATGTGGAGCTTTTTCAAGTCCTATGCATCGCCACATGCCCTTTGGGTCCCCCTCAGAGAAACGAAATCGCCCCGTCAGGTAACAGGACTACCCGCCATAACGACAGATATCTACACTAATGAGGAGCGATGAACCCCTTGGACAACTGGGTGTGCACGCGTGCCCTGTGGCCCTGTGAACTATCCCAATTTGCCATAGAACTCTGTCCTGCCCCGCTTCAAGTGTCCCTGACGAAAGGACCTCAAGTGCAGCAGTGAGGTTTTGTCACTGATAGAGATGTCGCCTCGGTCAATAAAGTCGCGATTTACCTCACCTTTATTAAGATGAATGAGGGATGGTATCCCGAGGGACTGACCGTGGGTGGTACATTTGATTAAAAAAGGCCTGATAGATGAGCCACCAACTAGGGTTCAAGACGCAATGTTTTAGGGCACTTTCTGCCTGGCAAACTAACATCAATTTTTCTGGTCGCTGCAACAATACCTAATTTTTGCATTTCAATTATTTTATTTTAGAAGGCGTACAGCATGTAATGAAAAATAAAGCATTTTTGAACAGTCTTGCATAACAGTTGTGCAAAAATACATACCGTATATACTCGAGTATAAGCCGAGTTTTTCAGCCCTTTTTTTATACTTGAGTCACTCTCCCCCCCGTGTCTCTCTACCCCCCCCGTGTGTCTCTCTATGCCCCCGGGTGTCTCTCTACCCCCCCGTGTGTCTCTCTACCCCCCCCCCGTGTGTCTCTCTACCCCCCGTGTGTCTCTCTACCCTCCCCATGTCTTTTTCCCTGGTATATGCGAGGGGGAGAGGGGGGAGGTGTTTAGGTGGAGGAGGGGGGTTGAGGAGGGAGGTTGGGGTTGAGGGGGATTGATGGGGGAGGTTGAGGGGGTTGAGGTTGAGGAGGTGGGTTGGGGTTGAGGGGGGTTGAGGTTGAGTGGGTGAGTTGAGGGGGGTTGAGGTTGAGGAGGGAGGATGAGGATGGGGTGTTGAGGATGAGGATGGAGGGCTTGAGGAGGGGGTTGAGGATGGGGGGGTTGAGGAGGGAGGTTGAGGAGGGGGTTGAGGAGGGAGGTTGAGGATGAGGAGGGAGGATGAGGAGGGAGGTTGAGGATGAGGAGGAGGGGTTGAGGATGGGGCGTTGAGGAGAGAGGATGAGGATTGGGGGGTTGAGGAGGGAGGTTGAGGAGGGGGAGTGGGGTTGAGGGGGGGTTGAGGAGGGTTGAGGTTGAGGAGGGGGTTGAGGATGAGGATGGGGGTTGAGGAGGGAGGATGAGGATGGGGGTTGAGGAGGGAGGATGAGGATGGGGGCTTGAGGGAGGGGGTTGAGGATGGGGGGTTGAGGAGGGAGGTTGAGGAAGGGGTTGAGGATGGGGGGTTGAGGATGAGGAGGAGGGGTTGAGGAGGGGGGTTGAGGATGGGGGGTTGAGGAGAGAGGATGAGGTTAGGGGGTTGAGGTTGGGGGGTTGAGGAGGGGGTTGAGGATGAGGAGGGAGGTTGAGGATGAGGAGGGAGGTTGAGGATGAGGAGGGAGATTGAGAATGAGGAGGGAGGTTGAGGATGAGGAGGGAGGTTGAGGATGAGGAGGGAGTTTGAGGAGGGTGATAAGGGAGGGGGGAAGAGACACAGAGAGAGAGGGGGACACAGAGGGCACAAGAGCGGACAAAGGGGCAGCACATTTCCCACCCTCGGCTTATACTCGAGTCACTCCATTTTACCCCAGTATTTTGGTGGTAAGATGGGTGCCTCGGCTTATACTCGGGTCGGCTTATACTCGAGTATATACGGTATTTACAATAAAGACATTTTGTGAAAGTTAGGTGGCTATTCCTTCTTATTTGTACTTTTTAGGTTAATATTTTTTCTTATTTTTTACTGTGATTGCAATTTAAGAGATACCTAAAACATGGTAAAACAGACAATAGTAAAGAGTATATCTGCAGGAAACACCAAAGTCCTATTAGCTATCATCCTTCCAGCAGTATTAGCTTAATTTTTACAATATCTAACCTGGGCAATCACCCTTGGGTTACCCTAGGGCAGGCTGCAGTAAGCAACCTCTCCTTTCCTGGGATGATTTTGCCGCCGGTTGCTTCTGAAGGGTCTCCAGGGCTCCCCCACTCCGGTCCTTCCCCCAGTGTCGCTTCAACCAGTAACAAATGTTTTATATTTGAAAGCGACCCAATGATCCCCCTTGATAGAGGTTTATCTTTACAAATTTTGGAGAACCAATTTAAGACCGGTGTCCCCTGTTTCTGGGTCAGGGAGTGTGTGAAATGCCTCAGCCTACGGTAATTGTAATGTTCTGACAGCGGTAGCTCATGCTTGTCCCTCAGTTCCTCATAGGTGAGCATCTGGCCCTTTACTAACCAGTCTCCCAGTCTATCTAGTTTCCTTGACCTCCACCAGTGTTGTGATGTTGTGCTCTTGTGTTTCAGGGCCTGAGGGTGGTCAAGAATTGGGGTCATTTGGATGGATCCAGGGACCAACCTGTGTGTTTCTTGGTCCATTTCCAGGGCCTCATTCAATTGCGATTTGGCCAATTGAATAGAGCTCTAAATAAGCACATAGAATATTTTTTTAAAGAAGTTTTTAGTTAGTGAAAACCCTGCTTTTGGATAGATGTTTACTAACTAAAAACTTCTTTAAAAAAAATATGCTATGTGCTTATTTAGAACCCTATTCAATTGGCCAAATCGCAATTGAATGAGGCCTCCAGTATGATAGTGAGTGTCTGATTAGGGGGTTTGGCGAGTTTTTAAGGCTCTGAGGCAATTCTGATAGCCAAGCCACCTTGTCCCAGGTAAGGGCCTTAAAGTGTGGTTCTCTAAATACACACAGGCCGGTTGATGACATATAGAATGTGCTATTGGGAGGAAAGATAGGTGACGTAACAGGTATTAAACTGATAGGAATGAATAGTACAACTTAATACACCACTCCTATCTGGTGGCACCTTAGATTGCACGTGCAGTGCCCCAAATTCGAAGTAGGAGGTCCGACCAAGCATCTTTTTCCATCTCCCTGTTCCAAAAATCCATGCCATATACACGTCCCCTGATAGGTGACGTAACAGGTATTTAACTGATAGGAATGAATAGTACAACTTAATACACCACTCCTATCTGGTGGCACCTTAGATTGCACGCGCAGTGCCCCAAATTTGAAGTGGGAGGACCGACCAAGCATCTTTTTCCATCTCCCTGTTCCAAAAATCCATGCCATATACACGTCCCCTGATAGGCGACGTAACAGGGATTAAACCGATAGGAATAGTACTACTTAACAGTACACACCTTATAATAACGCAGACAGAGGCAAAGCAGAGAGAGGAGTCTGAAGAAGAGGAGTCGGAGGAGGAAGGTGGCTTTGAGGAGGTGGAAGACCAAACACAGCAGGCATCCCAGGGGGCTTGTTGTCACCTTTCTGGAACCCTTGGTGGCTGGGTGGAGGAAGAGACCTTCAATGACATCAGTGAGGACAAGGAACGGGACATGGCTAGCTTGGTATCCAACCTTGTGCAAATGGGGAGTTTGCGGTTGTGCAAATGGACTATTTGCGGTTGTTTGCGGTGCATTAAACGGAGAGATTGGTCTGTTACTGTGAAGCGGGTGTAACCCTTACACTACCTGATCGATACAACATCATACCTGATGTTTTAAAGCATGTTATTCCAAACAATTTAGGAATGTTAGGTGATTTATGCCCTTTATGGCTTAAAACCAGACTCTGCATCAACTATGTAATTTTCCGTGGGAGTTTTGCCATGGATCCCCCTCCGGCATGCCACGGTCCAGGTGTTAGTCCCCTTGAAACAACTTTCCCATCACTATTGTGGCCAGAAAGAGTCACTGTGGGTTTTGAAATTCGCCTGCCCATTGAAGTCTATGGCGGTTCGCCGATGTTCGTCCGTTTGCGAACATTTGATGGAATTCGCGTCTGCGGTTCCCGAACCAAAAATGTGATGTTCGCGACATCACTAATTATACATTGTATACACCAGGGCCTCATTCAATTGCGATTCGGGAAATTGAATAGGGCTCTGTATAAGCATATAGCATATTTTTTTGCAGAAGTTTTTAGTAAGTGAAGACCTTGCTTTTGGATAGAAGTTCACTAACTAAAAACTTCTGTAAAAAAATATGCTATGTGCTGATATAAAGCACTATTCAATTGGCCAAATCACAATTGAATGAGACCCTGGGAATATTAACATTTTGTCTTAATTGGTCTGAGGGAATAATGTGATCATTCAAAAACCATGGTTCTACCCTATCCAATTTGAGTAAAAGTCCAAAAAGTTTTTGTTTCTATTGAGAAGGTAGTTTGCATGGTAGAGGATGGAAAGAGTGAAGTGAGAGGAGAAAAAGGTGAGCTAATTGATGTTTAAGCTTGGCCCATCTCCATGTAAGGTTAATTGAATTTGTGTGAATTAATATAAGGGGGCCATAAAATGGTCTCCCAAGATAGAGGGGTCAGTTGGAAATTCTCTAGGAATATCCAGTTAGGTTAATGTTGAGTGAGCTAGGGGAATTAATGCTAGCTGTGCTGCTTAAAAGTAATTTGAAAAGTTGGGGCATGACAAACCTCCCTTTGATTTATGTCTATACATGATCTTTTTTGCTATTCTGAAAACGAATTAGTTCTTTGTTGTTTATTTAAATTGGCAAGGTGCTAAATAAATAATAATAGAGGCTATATGACCCTTCAAAGAGATATTTGATTTCGACAATGTGTCCATGTTTGTGTTTACATTTTTGTAAAGGGAGGATACTTTGCTTTATAAAGGTCAGATATCGTGTTAGTTAAGTGAATACCTAGATATTTTATATGTGTAGTAGGCAAATGAAGTTATAGGTTTGTTTTAGGTGGTTTAGGTTGCTGTTTCTAACCGCGAGTTACGTCCATACGTCAGCAATCATGTTCAAGCCTGCAAATGCTACTTTCGATAGCTAACGGGCCAGGACTTGCGAGCCCGGCCAACTGAATAGCACCATAAATTGTGGCTGCTGCGGGCTTGCAGCAGGGCCGAAGTAGTACTGTACGTCCTACACTGATCGAGTTTTGGCCTCCGAATTTAATGAGGCTCTATGTATTTATCAAATGGGATACAAATTACCTTGAAAAACAGGCTATATGAAAGGGTGGAGATGCTAAATGTATTCAATAAGAATACTCCCATGTTTCTCTGTTGTTTAGAAGCTATCACATATTTGCATGCAAGGTATATCGGATGCATATTTTAGTTAAAGCCTCACATGTTTGTGATGCATACATGAGACTAATAACTTTAGCAACTGTGTAAGGCATGGACATAAAAGCATTTTTTTAGTAATTCCAGATTTTTGCAGATGTTTGTGTATAAAAATTACATTTTGTATAACTTGAGCACTATCTGATGGGGTAAAGGTGGAGGAGGAGAAAGAGAAAGAGGGGAGAGGGATTTGTCAAATAGCTGGAAGTTTTGGTATTTCACACCTACTCCCTTCCCCTCCACATGTTCAGAAGCAGGCAGCTTGGAAGGATAACTGCAAGCCCTGCTCCTGCAGTAATGCACTCTCACACATACACCCTTCATTAAAGTTTCATGGATGCTTCCAGGAATGAGCTGAAGCATACAATGGGAAGGTATATATGTGTGTTTATTTATATATATATATATATATATATATATATATATATAGATAGATAGATAAATAATAAGAGTTTTGCAGTATATAGTGATACCTTTTTTATTGGACACACATAATCATAAATAAATGACAAGCTTTCGAGAGTGTTGACCTCTCTTTATCAAGTCTGAAGCAAAACTGACATGAGATGGAACTGATATATATATATATACTAGCGAATTGCCCGTCAAAAAATGACGGCAATCAAATTGTAAGTGAGCTAATGCTGTTTGGTGTATAATAATAAAATAACTGATAGATTAATAAATGAATATACTTTACGTATTTTGAAGTAATATATGCAGGAAGCATTGTGTTGAAGAGCTGGCAATCTGTTTTGATGTTGCTGCAGCATTAGTGGTGTGGAGCTGCTGTGTGAGCGTGATGAATGTTTGCAGTGTAATAGTGTGCGTGCGCAAGACCAAACCGTTAGCGTAGTTGTGTACTTCCGCATTGGCGTAAAATGGTGGGTAATGTGTGGTATGCGTCTGTAGCGGAATATCCATAGGTCTTTTGTGGTGTTTTGCGAGTTTCTGGTGGTGTTTTGCGTGTTTACAGTGCTGTAGCCTCGTTTTCGTTTTGTTCGGCGGCCATTTTTTCTCTCCCTTAGAGAATTTTTTAGTGTCTAAACTCTTTTATTTTGAGTTAAATGAAGGTGTAAGTTGTTTTTTTGAGGTCCTGGATGCTTCCTCTTGCTTTTTATGTAAGTGCTGTGTGTATTTATTGTGTTTTTCATTTTTTCATGTCCGCGTGTTGCGGAAAGAATTTTTGCGAGTCCGTAATGTGTGTTAACGTGTCTCGTATGGTTGTTTGCGTTTGCGATGTAAAGGTTTGCGAGGTAGTTGCAGTTGCCTTTGCGAGGGCCGCAGTTGCTGGCACAGGAGCGCCTTCGCCGCTCCATGGCCAGCAACTGCGGGGCCTCGCCTGTTGCCCGCAAGCATGAGCCACGACTCGAGCGGGCTCGCATGCTCACAACTATATATGTGATACACACACACACAATTATATATATACACACACACAATATACACAAACATTATATATACCCAACACACACCACATATATAGTATACACACACACAATATACAACAAACATTATATATACACACACACCACATTATATATATACACACACACAATATACACAAACATATATATATACAACACACACACACACACAATATACCACCACACACACACAATATACACAACATTATATATACACACCCACACAATATACACACACAATATACACACACATTATGTACACACACACATTATATATACACAGACACACAATATACACACACATTATGTACACACACACACATTATATATACACACACACACAATATACACACACAATATACACATACATTATGTACACACACACATTATATATACACACACATTATGTACACACACACATTATATATACACACACACACAATATACACACACATTATATATACACACACACACACAATATACACACACACAATATACACACAAACACACACAATATACACACACACACAATATACACACACATTATATATATACACGCACATAATATATATACACACACTATATACACACACACACACACAATACACACACACGCACAATATACACACACACACAATATACACACACACACACACAATATACACACACACACAATATACACACACATTATATATATACACGCACATAATATATATACACACACAATATACACACACACACATTATTTATATATATATATATATATATATATATCACATATATAGTTGTGAGCATACGGGCCTTTACACGCACATAATATATATACACACACACACATTATTTATATATATATATATATATATATATAGATAAAAGTAATATTGAATATTGTTTTTATATATCACTGGATAAGAAATGGTGTAATATGATCAGTGTATAAGTAAAACAATTAGTTTATCAATGGTAATTCTAAGTGTAACTCTGCTAATCCACCTTAAATGGAAAGGTGGGCATGGTTATTCCAGAGGGGCGTGGCTTGGAGCCGGCCCTGCTGGTGCATGATTCATAGGCACACTGACAGTACAGGCCTCTCTCCAGCCCCTTATACCTGCAGCATGAGACCCCCAGAGGGCATGGAGCAATTTCAGAGGCAAGGGCAGCGCAGCTTCAGACTCAGGGAGCTGCTGTTCTCCTGCCCGGCTTACACATACGTCACACTGGGGAAGTACACGGACGATGGGATAATCAGCCAGTGTGTGCCTCAGTTGCTGGCATGGGGCGCTCCATACCCAGCAACTGAGGCCCTTGCCCTAGCTATGCGAGGGCCCGCAGGCTCACCGTGTCCTGTGGGCCCTGGATGTCGGGCTCGGCCCTGTCCTGGGGGCGGGGTTCCCAGCCTCTCCGTGGGTGTCGGAGGCCTGTCCGGGTGGCTGGTGGACTCCTGTGTGGTGGGTTGTGGGCCCTGGCGCGGGTCCCCGGGTCTAGATCAACATCTCCCAGCAACTGAGGGCCGCGGGCTCGCTATGCGGAGCCCGCAAGCTGTGAGCAACGCCCCGTTATGCTCACAACTATATATGTTGATATATACAGTGCCGTGCAAAAGTATTCACCCCATTGGCAATTTTTCGTGTTTTGTTGCCCTCACAAACCTGGAATTAACATGGGATTGTTTGAGGACTTTGCATCAATTAATTTACAGAACAACTTTTTTACAACTTTTTTTTTTATTGGTGAAGCAAAAACAAAATAGGACATAATAGACAGAAACAGTAAATGTGCATAACTATTCACCCCCCTAAAGTCAATACATTGTAGAGCCACCTTTTGCGGCAATCACAGCTCCAAGTTGCTTTGGATAAGGTCTCTCTATGAGCTTGCCACATCTTACCACTGGGATTTTTGCCCATTCCTCCTTGCAAAACTGCTTTAGCTCCTTCAAGCTTTGACTAGGCCATTCCAACACATTTACATGTTTCCCCTTAAACCACTCAAGTGTTGCTTTAGCAGTGTGTTTGGGGTCATTGTGATACAGGTTTTGCTCAAGAATATCCCTGTATTTAGCACCATCCATCTTTCCCTCAACTCTGACCAGTTTCTCAGTCCCGGCTGCTCAAAAACATCCCCATAGCATGATGCTGCCACCACCATGTTTTCACTGTGGGGATGGTGTTCTTTGGGTGATGTGATGTGTTGGGCTTGGCGCCAGACATAGTGTTTTCTTTGATGGCCAAAAAGTTCAATTTTATTCTCATCAGACCAGAGCACCTTCATCCATACATTTTGGGAGTCTCCACATGCCTTTTCGCAAACTCAAAACATGCCATTTTGTTTTTTGCTGAAAGTAATGGCTTTCTTCTAGCCACTTTGCCATAAAGCACAACTCTATGGAGCGTACGGCTTATTGTCATCCTATGTACAGATACTCCAGTCTCTGCTGTGGAACTCTGCAGCTTTTCCAGGGTTACCTTAGGTCTCTGTGCTGCCTCTCTGATTAATGTCCTCCTTGCCTGGTCCGTGAATTTAGGTGGGCGGCCTTCTCTTGGCAGGTTTGCTGTTGTGCCATGTTCTTTCCATTTGGTTATGATAGATTTGATGGTGCTCCTGGGGATCATCAAAGATTTGGATATTTTTTTGTAGCCTATCCCTGACTTTTACTTCTCAACAACATTGTCCCTTACTTGTTTGGAGAGTTCCTCCGTCTTCCTGGCAGTGTTTGGTTAGTGGTGCCTCTTGCTTAGGTGTTGTAGCCTCTGGGGCCTTTCAAAAAAGGTGTGTATATGTAATGACAGATCATGTGACACTTAGATTGCACACAGGTGGACATTATTTCACTAATTATGTGACTTTTGAAGGTAATTGATTGCAACAGAGCTTTTTATGGGCTTCATAACAAAGAGGGTGAATACATACGCACATGCCAATATTCTGGTTTACATTTCTAAAAATGGTTTATGTATATATTTTTCTCATTTCACTTCACCAACTTAGACTATTGTGTTCTGATCCATCACATAAAATTCAGATTAACAAAACATTGAACTTAAGGCTGTAATGTAACACAATAGGTAAAAAGCCAAGGGGGTGAATACTTTTGCAAGGCACTGTATATAGTAGATGCTTTTCACTATATTAACATAACATTCTAATCTTACAGTGTCCCTTAAAAGGATATTTTTCCTACCTAATTATTCTCTAAGTAAATTTTTTAAAACATATGTATTTAATTTCATAACATTTCATTATACACTGCTCCTTTTTATTTATTATTTAATAAAAAGGAACAATGTGTCAGGCCACCATAAAATCTTGAGTCTTGAATTGTTTCCAGCCTACTGGCCACACTCTTTTATAATCTTTACTAGGAATTTGCCCGTCAAATATTACGGGAATACAATTGTAAGCCATACAATGCAAGGCTATGGCCCCTTGCCCCCTCTCTCCCTCCTCTGTCTCTCTTTGCCCCTCTCTCCCTCCCCTGTCTCTCTTTGCCCCTTCTCTCCCCCCCTTCTCCCTCCCCTGTCTCTCTCCCCCCCTCTCCCTCAATTGTCTCTTTCCTCCCTCTCCCTCCCCTGTGTCTCCTTCCCTCACTCCCTCCCTTGTATATCTTCCCCCTCTCCCTCCTCTGTGTCTCTTCTCCCTCCTATTCCCCCCTGTGTCTCTTCCCCCTCCTCCCCCCCTGTGTCTCTTCTCCCTCATCTTCCCCCCCCCCCTCTCTCTCCCTTGTGTCTTCCCCTTCTCCTATGTTTTTTCCTTTCTCCTCCCTCCCCTGTGTGTGCCCCCTCCTCCCACTCCTGTGTCTTCACCTCTCCCTCTCTTGTGTCTCCCCCCCTCTCTCTCCCCTGTGTCTCTCCCCCTCTCTGCCTCCCCTGTGTCTCTCCCCCTCCCCTGTGTCTCTCCCACCTCTCCCTTCCCTGTGTCTCTTCCCCCTCCTTTGTGTCTCTCCCTCGGGCCCGCACTGCCTCCGGTAGTCCTCGCAGTGGTTTAATTGTGTAGGTCATCAGTGGGGCAGTGAGAGCACCTCTCCTGTACCTCCTTTCCCCCTCTCCCTCACTTTTGTTTCCTTTCCCCCTTCTTCCTCCTCTGTGTCTCCTTTCTCCTCTCTCTCCCTCTCCTGTTCCTCCTTTTCCCCTCTCCCTTTCCCCTGTATCTCATTTCCTCCTTTCACTTATCCCCTCATGTCTCCTTCGCCCTCTCCCTCCAGTGTCTCATTCCCCCATCTTCCTCCCTTGTGTCTCCATTCCCCCTCATCTCCCTCCCATGTCTCCTATCCCCCTTGTCTCCTTTACCCCCACCTCTCCCTCCCCTATGTCTCGTACCTGGATGCAATCCTGCCAGTAGCGCAGCACTCACCTCCTCTGCAGCTCCTGTCCTCCCGCCGAAACTACTTTCTGGATGAAGCCGATCATTGCGCATGTGCATCCCACCTACAATATTAGCAGCTTGATCCAGAAAGTAGTTCTGGACGGAGGACGGGAGCCGCAGAGGAGAAAACGTTGAGTTCTGCGCTTTTGGCAGGGTCGGAACTAGGTACGGGCCGCAAGCTACTGGCAGGGTTTGCAACCAGGTACATGCCGGTACAACGGGCCTCTCGATGAGCATCAGCGGGGCAGTGCGGGCCTCTGAATGGAGGAGGAAAGGGACAGACATGGGAGAGGCGTTGCAGCCTAACTCCCGTGGGCCTCGCTATGAGCTGTGCTCATCATGAGATCTGCAATGAGCACCTTCGGCGCTCATTGCAGCCTCATTGCAGCCTTACTCCAGCAGTTGTGGTCCTCAACTGCTCGCCCCGCTTTGCGTGACCAACACCGCAAACGTTCCCAACATCTGTAGATCCACAACTATTATAGTGATTGTGCCCTATCTTTACATCTGTGGGTTGATTAGGTGTTTTAGGTGTCATTATTGTGTGTTAAATTCTGTTAATGCCTGCAGTGCTTCTGAACATCCATCCATTCATGCCACAATGTCAGAAGAGAGGTTTTCACTGCAATCATTATGAGTTGAAATTATTCAGTTGTATACCTATATTAAAAATGTGGATTTCAAGACAATAATTTGTATTTAAAAAATTTGCAGCAATTAACCATAAGTTCAGTTTGCTATTTAAACTCCTGTTATACCAATGTAATTATTGTGCAATCTTTAATATATATATATAGGTATCAGTAATACCAACAATAGAGGTGCTCAGGCAGAGAACAAACTATCCTTAAAAGGTAGTTCTGTGAATATTAGAAAATTATGGAATTCAAATATAAATTCTGTTTTCTGTTTGATGCTTCAAAAGGCCTGTTAATGGAAAAAAAACATCTCTCATTTTGAAAAGTTAGCTTTTAACTAATAAAACCAACCCAAACAGTGCAGCAAAAGTTTATGAATAAAATAATTCAAACAAAACATGCTTCTGTCTTGTTTATCCTCATAAGAAGCTCTTTTTGTAATAGCTTTTACAATTGTTCCAGTGCAAACAATGCAATTTGCAGGCCTTGCTTTCATCAACTCTGTGTATGATAGAATATTTTTTATCTAATTCTACATTTAATTTTATAACCAGACTTACTATCATATAGTTGTCGTAATTGCAAGTTTGTTGGTAACTCTATGTTAAAAGTTACGGGCTTGCGCACGCGAGGCCTGCAAGTTGCGGATTTGCTGAGATCTGCAGTGATTGCCGAAGGCGAGGTCGGTAAAGTAGAATAGGGGAGAGGCTTGCAATGAGCTCAGAGATCGCTCATCGCGAGGTCCTCAAGTTAGAGGGGGGGAGAGGCTCGCAATGAGTGCCGAAGGCACACATTGCAAGGCCCGCAATGTACGCCAAAGGCTCTCATCGCAAGGCTAGAAAGGTAGGGGGGGGGGGGGCTACCAATGGCTTCCAAGTTACTGCTTGAAAAAAAAATTGGCCACCATATTTTTTCAAGCCCATAACTCGGATTTAACCGCCGCCATTTTTTTTTTCATGCCCGTAACTTGGAAGCCGCCAAAAGACCTCACATACGGGCTATATTACAAGTAAATAAAATAAGTTTGTTAATTAACCAGATTTCATTATGTTGTAATTGAGAAAAACACTGGAAATATATTAGCAAAAACTGTGTTAGAGCATAGTTAAGGTCGTTGAGCAGGATTGGGCAATATAAGGCTTTAACATTTTTCATTCATGTACATCATCACAAGTTTCAAATATCACTGTTTTCATTATTTTGTGTCTCAGAAATTAAAAACAATTTGTAAGAATATTGTTGCCATTAAATGACATCATAGGGGGTTTAGTGCGATGTAATCAATAATATCATAGATAATGTCATTTTTCATACTATATGTTATAACATAAGTTTATGCCATAGCTAATGTCATTATTTACAGTATATTATATATACATATATACTGTACCTGTAAATGTATATTTGGTACATAAGTATATCCCTAAGTAATTTAACTTCAAATTTCCAAAATATAAAGTCCCAGTGAAATATGACTGTCTGTCATTAGGATAAGTTAATTACCATGTCTGCAGATCTGATTTCATTTACATGCATTAGGATTATTCTCTCCTTGGCCTGTTCACCTTTTGTTCTATTGGAGTTTTTACTTTTTTGTATCAAATAAAATTTCTGTGTTTTTTTTTTCTTTCAAAAAGCGACATTTCCATTCCCATCTGCTCCCAGCTATTGTCGGCTGTAATGAAGCCCAGAAGATTTCAGCATTAGTCTAATGCCTGTTTCCAGTCTGTCACACTTACCCTGTTACACTGGCTTTAAAGTCTTGGCACTGTAAATTATACTCTAGAATACTATTACCTGACTTGGCTGTGCTTTAATAGCACTTTAATGTCTCATTGATTGCTTTGAATTAATGTATTTTTGTACATATAGTGGATGTCCAGTCCCTACTGATAACACAGTCCCTGGGAGGCATTTGGACCTTGAAATGTCCCCTGTTGGCATGACAGTGGCATGGCAGGAGAGTGTGGTTAGGTAGAAGCTATGTGCAAGATTTAACATGACCATGACTGTGATTTGATTATTTAATAACTATATAGAAATAACACAGAAAGCAAGAGAGTTCCGGAGAAAAGGCATCTACCTTTGTTTCACAGACTATTGTAAAGCCTTTGACTGTGTGGATCACAACAACATGTGGTAAGTTATTAGTGAGATTGAAGTCCCAGATCATTTAATCTGCCTCCTGAAGTATCTGTAAGGTCAGAACCGAACATGAAACAACCGAATGGTTCAAGATCGGGAAAAGAGTGTGACAAGGTGGTATATTGTCACCTTATTTATTCAAATTATACGCAGAGTACATCATGCGTAAGGCCAGGCTAGATGAATCAATTTTTGCTATAAGACATATCAGCAACCTCCAATATGTCTATGGTACTACTCTGATAGCTGAAAGTGAGGAGGAACTAAAGGAAATATATTATACTATCAACAAGGGTCTCCATAATTAGAACTATGGTATTCTCAGTAGTAACATACGAATACGACCATAAAGAAGTCTGAGCACCGTAGAATTGACGCCTTTGATTCGTGGTCCATTGGACTTCAAGAAGATTAATAAATCTGTACTACACAAAATTAGGACACACTGTTCACTGGAAGGTATGATCATGAGACTGAAGCTCAAATATTGTGGCCATATCATGAGAAGGTAGGATTCCCTAGAGAAGACTCAAGGCACATGAAGAAGGGGACGACAGAGGCGGAGATGAGGTAATTGAAGCAATGAACATGAACTTGATGGAGCTCAGAGGGGCAGTGACTGACAGATGTACCTGGCGTGCCGTGATTCATAGGGTCATGGAGAGTTGTACACGATTAAACAACTAAAAAACAACAATAGCAATAAAAAACAGTATTTGAAGAAACAAAAACAATGCAGCTTTTAAAACTTGCATTTGAACTTCACTCCACCCCAGGGATGTCCAGGGTTGGGAGCATGTCTTAAAATGTCTACTCTGACTAGTAAGTTTGCCTGAAATCATGTCCAATGCAGAATAGAAATTACTCTTATTAGGACAGCATCCTGGGAAAATCATTCTCCACCCCCTCGACTCCTGCAATGACAATTTCATTGGGAAGTTAGCTGCACAATGAAATGTGTTAATTGAAAAATAGAAATTTTAAATGATAAAATATTAATTGGAATGGGAAAATATAATTCAATACTTTATTTTATTTTGTTTATTTTCTTATTTTCTTCTTTTTTGTAATCTTTTCTTCTTTAATTTGTTTTTAATTTTCCTTTAATCTTTTTCTTCTATTTCTTCTTTTTTTTATTTTTCTTCTTTTATTTTATTTTTTTCTGACTGGCCTAGGCTTACCTGTAATGTGCACTTTATCAGTTCAAACACAGTTCAAGGAATAATAAAACCCTAATATGCACAGTATACAGGTTTTATCCAGGTTGCTCTCTGTGGCTGATTCTCGTGGTCTCCAGTTGAGGCTTGCCACTCATTGAGGTGGTTTCTTTATCCTGACTGTCTGCTGGGTCTGACGGTTCTGTAGTTTTATTTATGTTGCCCCTCTGACATTTGTGTCGATCTTGCGAGGTCGTTTGGCAATCTGGGTAGCGAAGGGGTTGCAGTTGTGTCAGGGAGGTGTGCAGTTGATCCGTCGGAGCCCAGGTTATTGGGATGTGTAATGGTTGGTGGCATCGGTGGAGTGTCAGGATTTTTTGGGTTGAATGGGATCTTGGGGTTTTGTTCTGTGTGGGGGTTGGGTGGGGAGGCTGGCATCAGTGGAGTGGGGTGTCTCGGATGGAGGTGTGTGTCTCTTAAATTCACACTGTTGCAGCTGGACATTGTTACTCGGGCTTAGCATCTTTTGACGGGCATCATTGCTCTGATGACTGGTGTGTCTTCTTCCCCCCGAGAGTGGTGTTTGGCATTGCCTTCTTCATTTCTGTGCTTGTGGTTTGTATCAGTTCCTCGTGCTTGGCATTTTTCGTCATAAATCCTTGCGCTAGGGACCGGTGTGTCTTCTTTTTACAGGGTGTAGTGTTTGGCGTTGCCTACTTCATTTCTGTGTTTTGAGTTTGTATCAAACATCTGTAGCATTCTAACTGTGCGTGGCACTGCCAGTCGCGTGGGTCTGCTCAGATAGTTGCGTGTTGTATTGTTGTCTCGCCTGTGCATGGCACTGTTTGCGCCTGTCATGGAACTGTTTTCATGTCTTTCACATTAAATGCTTGTGCCTAACGGGCAACCATTTGACAGTGCTACCTCCCTCAGGGGACTTCCTACCCATTTACAGGAAGGAGACAAAAAGCCAAGTAATAAGGGAGCATGGCTGCAGCACACTTGCATTATCTTGTGAGATCTAGCGCAATACCATGTGACGCGTAATCATGTTGGGAAGTGCTTGGAGCCATTAGAAGAGCATTTTCATAGCAACAGCATCTGACCATAGTGACTTTAGTTGTAATATTGCTATTGTCTTATGCTATCGCTATGGAAGCGTAGAGAAGCTCTTCTAGTGCCTCCCATTTTTTCCCAACATTATTTTGGTCAGTGACATCAAGTATTGCCCAATATCTAACAAGATCACTTAAGCATGCTAGATCCTAATGGTGGTACCTGCAACCTCACAGCCATAATATTTGACTTTCTGCCTCCTTGCTATGATGTTGGAGGGTAGAAGAATCACAGAGGGAGGTCACGCTACTATTAAGCAAGCATTTAATTTAAAATAACATAGAAATATATATATATATATATATATATATATATATATATATATTGTGATGGTTTGCCCCCAGAGGCCAGTGTGGACGCAGCGCTAGGAAGAGGACTAATCCCTGAGACATTATTATTTACACCAGGAGTTAAGCTTGAGGTGTAATCAGGCCCAGCTGGAAGTTTCTTTAAAAGGCCTCCTGAAGCAACCAGCAAGGGGGTTTCAGGCTGGGTGTGGACCCAGAGAGCTCCAGAGAGAGAGAGAGCGGCAGAGAGCTCCAGAGAGAGAGAGCGAGCACCAGAGAGCTCCAGAGAGAGAGAGCGAGCACCAGAGAGCTCCAGAGAGAGAGAGAGCACCAGAGAGCTCCAGAGAGAGAGCGAGCACCAGTGAGCTCCAGAGAGAGAGAGCACCAGAGAGCTCCAGAGAGAGAGAGCGAGCACCAGTGAGCTCCAGAGAGAGAGAGCACCAGAGACTGAGAAGCAAGTGTGCCAGAGCAGCAAGTGAAGCTGCCATTGTGGGATCAGGCTGTGTGACTACACCTGATTTAAAGGAGAACATACGCTGCAAGCAGAAGAGGATCCATTGCAGCTAAGTGACTGGACTTAAAGGTACCACCCCTCTGCGATACAAAAGGTACTGTTTTTACCTGCAGGCCGATTAGCGGTCCCAGGGCTAGTCAGTGGCGTTCCTGCAAGTAAGTAAGCCTGTTTGAGTAGGTGTTTATTTCATGCTGACCATAAGCTATGTTTATTTATATTATGCCAACCACTTATTAAAGCCTGTGAAAGCATACAAAGGCTCCAGAGTCCTCCATAAAGAGCATCAAAAGTTGGATAAACAGAGCGTTGATCCCGCCAGAAGGGGGCGCTCTGCCACAATATATATATATATATATATATATATATATATATAAAAAGCTTATATACACTGCGAAAAGTATGCAGTATAAAAAGATAAAGAAATATTGTCACTTATATGGTCCTCTTTACCCACAAACCCCCTGCCTTCTGCTACAGAAATTCTCCCTCAGGACTGTAGGGTTTTGGGGCTTCTCAGTACTCTGCATGCAGATCAGGACCACCAGCAGTAAATCAGGAACACAGGATACCTGGAATAGCATAACAAGTACAAACTGCTCTTCAGTGGGCTGGAAAAAGCCAAGGAAGATAATCTTACTCACAGATTTAATCCAGGTCTCAATCCCTTCATTTTAGGACAGCAGCAGAGATTCAGGATGCCAAGGGTTAATAGCTTTGTAAAATAACAAAAAGAATAAACGCCTTCCCTCAGAATGAAAATACACCATGCTAATTATGTGTTCCCAAAAAGAGCATATACTTTATTTTTCCAGTCACATACTTAAACAGTTCAACCAATCAACATTTGCCCCTTCCTTGGGCAAACAAAAAACATTTAATATGGGTAGCCCTTTTGAACTATCCACATGGTTTTAGATTACCGTCATGGGTTTGAGCCAATCCTGTCCCCTCTGCCCCTAGGTGCCTAGGAGCCTGGTGATACTGGTTTATCAACAACTTCTGACAGGACTTTGGACACTATAGGGTTTTTTTAAATCATTGCCCTGCTTAAGATATCTTGGTTCCTTTGACAGGATTTGAGCACAGTAGGGGGGTGATAAGAAAATGTGAACAATAGCTCTGGAGCCAGAGTGTCTGAGTGGGGATCGTATTTAGAAGATTTGCCATGGGAAATTACAAAATGGAAGTAATACTATCAACATGGTATACTAAATACAAAGTTGGTAATATCATGGAGAATGGATTTCTTTTTTCCTCATCACAAACTCTTGTTTCTAAGGAGCATCAACATAGTCATATTAGCTAACTTTATGATAACATTGTTGTTGCACAGTGAATTGTAAAGACGGCAGTAATTACTACTGCTACTAACTAACTTGTGAAATAAAGCCCTACAACCAGTACTACTAAATAAGTCACAATCTCATATATCCAGTGCCTAGAAGTAACTGATTTCTCTATATAACAATTATGTCACTGCCCTAGATAGGTTTGTAAGACCTGAAGAGACTTTATATCATAGTGTCATATTCTAGGGCATATTCTGAATTTTTTTTTAACTGCTTTAAACATTACAAAAATGACCATGAGACTTATTGGGCCAAATAATTCGCAGGAATGGGCTCTTCACCACACATAACTGCACAAAGTGTCACAGTCTTTTGGGATAAGTCCTTGGATCTTTGTAAAGCTCCTTGAGGTTGGTGGTCACATGAGATAGTGGCCACAATGGTCCAGAGGTCACCCAGAAACAGTCTATGAGTCCAGGGAATCATGACTGTTGGGCCAAGCAGAGCTCTCCCAGTTATGCATGTTTTTGATTGGCTGAGAAGTGAAACTCCAGCTTGAATTCCCCTGCTGGATAGAAAGAGGACCTATCAAAACAGGCCCTACTAGCTAACTCTATGGCCAAATTCCGGCCTAAGCTTCTACTGTCTCAAAAGAGAATTGCCCTTTCCTTGAGGGGGGAGTCCATCCTGACCCCAAAAAGTGGGTCATGACAAATATATTATAGTGTCCATTTACATGCTATCTTTAGATTACTGCAAATAAAAAAAATCCTTTATAGTGTGTGTATAGTGTGGGATTTCAGAAATATGTATGTAATAAGGTAAAATTGACCCATAATAGACTCATTTTGCTCTGTCACAGTTGTAATGTAACCAATACAGTTGCTATCTGTATATTTTGGTGATTTGAATGAATACAATTTCATGTGAGTGTTGTATACTGAACATTTTTTCACAGCATTTGGCACAAAATGTTCCAGTGTGACACAACTCAAAGTTTAAAATCATATAGCAGAGATGGAAGCCAACTGAACTTTTTGAAAAGCAAGCACAACAGTTTGACATGTCAAATAGCATTTTGGGTACATTTTAACCTATTGCTCCAGCTTGAGCTCTTTGAGTACTTCTGCTCAGGGAATGTATATGACATCCTTAATATTGAAGGCACTGCAAAATACTATAACCTTATATGTTTGGGAAAGGAAAATAAGGTGAGCTAAGAACAGATGAAAGGAGAAGTATAAAGGTTTAGGTAAAGGAAGCCAGAGAGGGAGCTGAAGACAGGAAAAATAGGAGGAAATATATTAAACTTTGCAACGTTCTGATGTGGAGGCTGTGCTACTACTTTATACAAATGTGTCAATGTAGCATGCCAGCAATATAGTATAAACAGTTTTTACATTAATTGTAATGATAGATATATAGATAGATAGATAGATAGATAGATAGATAGATAGATAGATACTGAGTCATTGGTATGTGTAAGCCTAGGTCTAGGAGGTCTAGGCCTAAGGTCGCTACATTTTGCCAGCCCTCCTCCCAGCGGACGCTGTCCGACACTTTTCTTTTCTCCTTCCTGTTTCTCTCCTTCCTCCCCCCCCATATCTCTCTCATTCCCACCATATATTTTGGCATTAAAGGGACATGGAGGATTCACCGTTTTAATATTAAAGTAAACTATCCAAACTATATTTAAGCATAATTTTATTAACAAGTGCTTAAAAACTCAGTTTTTTGCTTACAGAAAACCTTCCAAACAGTCCTTGCAGAGGTCCCCCTGTAGCTCAGATACACAGTGTTTCTATAGTACTAGATGTACTATCCAGTCAAAGACTATTTCTCATCAGCAGATTACTAAAATAATACTGAAACACAGTCTTTCATTGGCGGGTAAATCTAGTTTATTTTAATATTAAAAACAGGGAACCTTCAATACCCCTTTAATACTCCAGACAGATGGGGTGGTGAGAAAAGCTTGAAACTTGCTCCCTGTCAGTTCCCCGTCACAGGATGCATCAAACTACATGGATGCGCCAGTGATTTCATGGGATTGTATTGTGGAACCTGACAGGCAGCAAGTTGAAGGTTTGTCTTGGCATCCTGTTTGTAGAGGCGTTAAACCTAAAAATTAGGACTATAATGGCTCATGCATTGACACTGGATGGGAACTCTTGGGCAGCTTCAATCGGGATACAATACAGCTGTTACTGTATAGACAGTAGAAATGGACCTAATTATGTTACAGTGTAGGGCCAGTGACCTTATAGCCCAGCCTGCTTCTTACTCCATGATGATCCAGCTCCAGGCGACAACCTCCGACAAGGCACAGAGAAGAGGAGTAATGCAACTCTGCTTGAGGAGAAACCAGACAATTTAAAAAGTAAGAACAAATATTACCTTTTATTTATTTAAAACAGCATACTATATTTAATAGTATATGCCAAACAAACATTTAAATACTTCTATGGCTCCTTCCTGATTAACGTGCAGATAAGCAAAATCAAGTGCCTCTAATAAAAGTGCAAATAAGAATTCATTGTGTGGTTATAAGCTATTAGCCTCCATGGTTCCAGCCAACTTGAGAAACATATACACTCACAGATAATGGTGAAGTCAAAAGAAAAAAACGGAGATGGCAAAGACAGCATATAATTGTATAAATAGATAATACACCTAAAGGATTTTTTTTTTTTTTTTTTTACCTTCCTAAAACATATTTGGTCATTATCAATGCAAGTTCTTTAAATAGCACAAAAGTATTACATTGCACCTTTAATTCTCTTCAGCTTATCTTAGCTTATCCAAGTTTTAATTGTACCTTTTTTGATAAATATTGCTCAATGTCTATTTGACAAAAAATAAGCAGACAAAAGGCAATTGTCAAACTTGTAATTGTGAATCCCTTCTATGTCAGTGGAGTTTCACTAGCAGTAAAAAGGAGAGTTAATATATATAGTAAATAAATATAGGCTTCTGGGCTTTATGAGTACAGGAAACCATTTATGAGTACAGGAAATCACTTTGTGTTTGATACATCACTTTCTCAGAGCTGAATCATTAAGGCGTGTGTTTAGGCTATTGGTGGAGAGAGTGGTGGGAAGGAGGGAAGTGAGAGCCTCTGTTAAGACAACTGCATAAGATTGAAATTGACATCACACCCCTCACTGTCCCAGAAGAAAGCTTAATTGTCATATGGGAGAAGCTAAGCTATGATCCTAATGTGTTCACATGCTGATTGTTACCTTCAGGGAAAGTAGCATGTTGTGAATATTACTAAAAGTGAAGTAATATCAAGCATCATATAGCAGATATGCCATATCATACTCATCATGATATGTATTAATATATTGCAATGTTTGGCTAATTTTGTCATTTAAATTACAAATAATAAGTTATATACCGTATTTATCGGCGTATAACACGCACTTTTTCTCCCTGAAAATAGGGAGCGAATTATAGGTGCGTGTTATACGCCGATATTCCCTCCCCCTCCTCATCCTCAACCTCCCTCCTCATTCTAACCCCCCCTCCTTAACCTACCCCCCCCCTCCTCAACCTAAACCCCCCTCCTCAACCTAAACCCCACTAAATAACTCCCCCTCACTTACCTGCTTCTGTTCCGGCCTCCGCTCCGCTCCCTGACCCGGAGCGCATGTGACGTCACATGTGCGCCACGTCATTAGCATATACCGGATGCACCCAGTATATGCTAATGACGTGGCGCACATGTGATGCCACATGTGCGCCGGGTCAAGGAGCGGAGGCCGGAACAGAAGCAAGTAAGTGAGGGGGAGGTGGGTTGAGGTTGAGGAGGGGGGTTGAGGAGGGGGTTGAGGAGGAAGGAGGATAAGGATGGGGGGTTGAGGGGGTTTGAGGATGGGGGGTTGAGGAGGGGGTTTGAGGATGGGGGGTTGAGGAGTAGGTTTGAGGAGGGGGTTGAGGATAGGGGGGTTGAGGAAGGAGGATGAGGGGGTTGAGGGGGTTTGAGGATGGGGGGGTTGAGGAGGGGGTTTGAGGATGAAGGGGTTGAGGAGGGGGTTTGAGGAGGGAGGTTGAGGAGGGGGGTTGAGGATAGGAGGGTTGAGGAAGGAGGATGAGGTTGGGGGGGTTGAGGAGGGGGGTTTGAGGATGGGGGGGTTGAGGAGTGGGTTTGAGGAGGGGGTTGAGGATAGGGGGGTTGAGGAAGGAGGATGAGGGGGGGTTGAGGGGGTTTGAGGAGGGGGTTTGAGGATGGGGGGTTAAGGAGGGAGGTTGAGGAGGGGGTTGAGTGTGGGGGGGTTGAGGAGGGAGGATGAGGAGGGAGGTTGAGGAGGGGGTTGAGGAGGGGGTTGAGGATGTGGAGGGAGGTTGAGGATGAGGAGGGGGGTTGGGGGGGGTTGTGGTTGAGGAGGGGGTTGAGGAGGGAGGTTGAGGAGGGGGTTGAGGATAGGAGGGGTTGAGGAAGGAGGATGAGGATGGGGGGTTGAGGAGGGGGGGTTGAGGATGGGGGGGTTGAGGAGTGGGTTTGAGGAGGGGGTTGAGGATAGGGGGGTTGAGGAAGGAGGATGATGGGGGTTGAGGGGGTTTGAGGATGGGGGTTGAGGAGGGGGTTTGAGGATTGGGGGGTTAAGGAGGGAGGTTGAGGAGGGGGTTGAGTGTGGGGGGGTTGAGGAGGGAGGATGAGGAGGGAGGTTGAGGAGGGGGTTGAGGAGGGGGTTGAGGATGTGGAGGGAGGTTGAGGATGAGGAGGGGGGTTGAGGGGGGGTTTGTGGTTGAGGAGGGGGTTGAGGAGGGAGGATGAGGTTGAGGATTTTGCTTCAAAGTTCTTTATTTGAATTTTTTTTTTCCCTGAAATTTCCTTCTTAAAATGAGGTGCGTGTTATACGCCGGTGCGTGTTATATGCCGATAAATACGGTATATAGAAGCTATCCACAGCAAGACTATTATTTAAATTGACGCAGAGATGAATACTTTTCAAAACTGTGTCCTGTAGGCTTGCTCTCTAGATCTCATGAAGGACATAGGGGCAGGTAACATCATTAAAATGAAACGGCTTCTTAAATTTAGGAGTTTACATTTTCAATTAACCAAATAAGTCATAATGCATAATGCATAATGCAGCTTCTGTGCCAAAACTATGACATGCACAGTCAATTTGTTTTTTAATTTTTACATCACCTTGGATCAATGTGTAGATTAATATTGTCAAGAAAAAAATGGCATTTAATATTTTGCAATGTGCGTAAGTAAATGTTGTATGCTATGAATAAAATGTCCATCCCATAACTGTAGTATCACATATTTCAACCCATAATGATTTAGGTTTTCTGTTTCGGGTTTGCATTGGTTGAGCAGTTTCTGCTTTTTGAGCCACAGAGGCACCTCAACATGCATCACAAAGTTCATTCTAAATAATAGAGGCACTGCCTGGTATATATAGGACCACTCTAGGTTTCCTGTAGTCTCTTCTTGTCATCAATGCCTGGGCCAGTATTGGGCTGATATCTGGATATGGACAAGGCAGCAGCTACAGGGTGATATGTTAAATTATTATAGGTAACCTATACACTTGTACATGCATAGAAGCAAGCAGCTTTCAAGTGCAATTGTAAATCCTATTAATGCAAAAATGCCCTTCTTATTTACGCGGCATTAACAATCACTAAATTATCAAGAATTTCTTCAGAAACCAACAGAGGAGTCATTTATTTATTTATTTATTTTGCAAATTAAATATTATTCTTTTAGTCAGATTCACAATATATATATATATATATTATATATATATATATATATATATATATATATATATATATATATATACAGTATATAAACATGCATTGGTTCTTAAAACAAGTAGCTCATAATTAGTATACTTAGGTCCTAGCAAGGACTGTCCACTCATATAAAAGTCATTAATACATTTTAGGCCTAAAGAGATTGCTCACTTAATCATGTCACTGCCATTAGTGCACTTTGGTACTAGGTGTCACTGACCCCTTTAAACATATCACTACCATTAATATACGTTGGTGCTAACAAGTATTGAACCCTTCAGCATGTCACTGCCATTAGTGGCCTTGGACAAATCTCAGGAGGATAAATCATTCAAATGAAAAGAGCTGCATGTCTAGACATCAGTTTCAACATTTTGTGGAATTCCTTATTAAAATATGAAATTTACTCTTTAAGTCCCGAGCTGTCCCTTTGATGACACTTTTCCCACTGTACACAATATTAACCACACTTTGCTGAAATCTACAAAGTTGCTTGGAGGAGTTATATTCTAGAGTAACAGTCCCATAACATTGCTTCTGTCAATGTATTTGAAGATTAAAAAAAATATACACTATCAAACTTTTTACATAAATTTGCATTCATAAATAAGTTTAAACCAGACTTCAAAGAAAGCGAGAGTTTAGCAAGAGGTAATGAGGGCACCCTATCTATGACACAACATCTGACTGATAGAGAGGGGGATTCATTTCCCACATGTACAGGCAATAAACCAGGGGTCATTTGTTCAAGATGCCCCAAGCAATTCCTCAGCACAATCAATAAGTTATTCAATTATTCATCCTCTGCAAGTTGTACGTGACCCATTAGTCAAGATTCATACACTAACTACATTTTTTGGAAGGCAGATGTGGATTTGTATTAGAGAATCTTTAACTGTGTGATTTGGGAACTAAAGGAATTGGCTCAATCACCTAAATGTATTAATTAATTGTATGCTATGTAATTTTATATTTGTCCTGAAACTCACCTGCATTAATGAACTTCGATATTATAGTCCCAATGGTTTTATCATTTGTTTATAAAACAATGTAAAACATCTTTTAAATTGTTTCAATACAGGGTCCACTGTCCATCCGTGCACAGGGTTCCTTTCCACACCTCACCAGCTGGAGTAGACAGCAGAATTTTGGTAACCTTTCCGCAGATCAGACAGCCACAAACAAAGCGTGGAAATACCAGCATCCAGCAAAAGAGCATAGTTGTACAACCTATGTCTTAACCAGAAGATCTCTTTATCGGCTCTTAGGAAGGGGACTGCTTTGGGAATGGGTCTTGGGGAGGTAAACTGTTTTGAGGAGGAGAGCTGTTTTCTAAAGGGGTCTTGGGGAGGGGATCTGCTTTGGTGGAGGCTCTATTATGAAAAGGGGTCTAGGTTAAGGGATATTTGGGAAGAAGTCTTGGGGAGTGATCTGATCTGGAAAGGAGTCATGGGGAGGGAATCTACTTTTGGAAGGGGATCTGCTATGGTAAGGGGTCTTGGAGAGGGCAAGAGAGATGCTTTGATAAGGGTTTATTGAGGTAAGAAAATTAAGAGGGGGCGATGGAGGAAGGGAGCTGCTTTATTGGTCTTTTGAAAGTGGCACTGCGAATGGGTGAGTAGGTGAAGCTGCGTGAGTTGGCACCTGGGTCCTCCATTCACTAGCTCCTCCACTGAGAGGGATACTGTTATCCTGAATTGTTGGCGGGATGGAGGCACTAAGCTATAAAGAAAGAGTAACCAAGTTAAACTTATTTTCTCTAGAAAAAAAACTGAGGGGATATGGTTACCTTATATAAATACATCCAGGGTCAATGGAAGTCTTTGTATGTCAAGTGGTTTTCAATCACTTAAGATTAGAAAAAATAAAGATTCCACCTTCAGCAAAGAAAATATTTTTTCACTGTAAGGGCAGTTAGACGGTGGAACTTTCTACCAACATTGTGACAGCAAATTCAGTAGATACATTTAAAAAGGGGTTAAATATATTTTTGAGTAAAAAAGTAATATAGGCTTATGTAGAATAACTAAAGGAGGAGGCATATTGATCCTTATGAGACCACATTGTCTTTTTATGTTTAACTTCCTCTGGATAATTTAATTCACTAAAACAAGCATCAAGGAGATTTAAATAGGCTGAACTTGATGAACTAAAAGTCATTTTTGAACCTCAATTACTATGTTACTATATACTTAAAATATCCTCTTTTAAATAACTGCTATTGCAAATGGGCCACATGTTTTTAGAATGTAAAAATATAACACAGCTTTTAATGTATTCCTTTTTATATATAATTATGCTCCAGTGCAAACCATTTTGGATTCTGTTGACCAAGTCCCTTTGTATACAGACAATGCTCCTTTCTGCAAACTGGAAATGTGGCAAAGACAGTTCATTTCATTTTAAAGAGCATAAAAAACTGCCTCTACATAGTTCTAGCAGTTTTTCTCTACAGTAAATCATTCCTGAAATATTTTGATTTAGTTTTGCTGCTCCTGTATGCTAATGTGTGGCTTAGTATGCTAATGAGTGCCTGATAAAGGTGGAAAAAGGAGTCCAACTATCAGATAAAATTGCAAGTCAAAGAAGCTCATTTATATGTGTGAGCTGCTCATTTGAATATAAATATACAACAACATCATCATTAAATTTCCCAGGATATATTCACTTTAAAAAATCTTGGATAACACAACATACAGCTAGGATTTAATGCTCCTAAAGAATAATCTAAAATAACAACTTGATTTTGGGGTGACAGACTCCTTTTAAACGCAAGTGCTTTCAACAAACTCATTACTTTAGAAAGACAAACTTCTTAGTAAGTAGAGGAAATAAAAAGCTAGAAATAGAAAAGAAAAGGAGCTTACAGTAAACAATAATTCCATATAAAGATTAAAACACTAAAATATGTGTTAGCCTTTTGTTTTTCAAAAACATTTTGGTTATTTCCACTTCAATTCTGCAAAGATCATATAAAATAAAAAGGGCCACAGTGTTCCTTGAAGATAAGTTTCTTTATCATATGATGTTTTTAAATGATTGTTAAATGTTTTCTCTGTAGTCTTTTGTTTAACTAAACATGATAGTGGGCAAAACTAAAAATATTGGAAAACCAAAAAGAGGAAACACAATCTTTACATTTTGCAACTTATAAATGCAATTATTCTTTGCGGAACATCTTAATTTTGTTTTCTTGCCTGATGTTGTTTGTTACTTCCTGAGGAGGGTGTGTCCATGTAAACTAACAAGCTTTCGATTAGTCCTGCTGGGAGCACTGGCAGTAGTTACTGCCACTCCCCCACTGTGCAGATATAAACTTCCTGTGTGTTCAAAGTCCCCTCCGATCTCAGGAAGTTGAGCTACTGAAAGCAAGATGGGAGATTCCACAGCAGCATAAATATATATAAAAAGTAATAAATTATATTTTACATACATGTCACACATATTCAACTTAAAATTTAAAATATATGCTCAGTGGTCCTTTAATCCTATTTATGAGATAATTTAAATATATTTAGCCCAGGCTTAAGGTCAATAAATCGATAAGAGGTTAACAAAGCAGAGCAGAGCATGAGAACGTCCTATTTGAACGACTTATAAATCCTTTTTATTGTCTTCTAATTATAAAAGTAAAGAAATGTTTAAGAAATCACATTCCCAGAATTAAGTTTGGGTTAGTTCTGTAGAAATATTTATTTGGAAATTATATCTTAGTGATTTACAGTGATTAGTGAAATACCCATCTTTTATTCATTTCGGATTATTCCATCATTACTCAAGGCAATACAATGTACAATACATTGTTAATGCTCAGGAAGGGATACCAGTTACTCATGGTAGAGCAGGTGCAGAACCTTAAGGATATATTCCACTGTAACCGAAATATAAACTGTACTAAACTGTAAAAATTGTGAGTCACTTTTACTACCATCTGGTGCTGAAGCACATTTTAGAGACCATTCCAATGAACGAATATTCTGGCAAATTCAATAGTACAGTGTGTTACAGTAAAGAAAAATTTACAGTAATCAAGGTTTGGAAATTTCCATGTGCTTTATTTCACTGACAATGTACAAAAAGCACTAAAACCTACTGTTCTCCTACATTTGCTGCCTGTCATTTATCCCAGGAGACTTGGACTTTTGGGTCTGGCTACTGGACCCAGATGGGCATTAGCTACATAGTCAGTTGAATCAAATGTGTGTTATAATAGCCATAAGGACCTTATGAAAGACTTTACCACTTGTTGGTTTGTTATGTTGTGTGATATTTGCCCCCAAGCTCTGGTTGTGTGATATTTGCTGTGTGATATTTGCCCCCTAAGGCTCCTTTACACCAGGTCATTTTAGCCTAGATGGCTCTGGGTCCATTTTTTTAGCGCTATTATTTTGTGTGTAGAGTGTATTTTAAGGTGAAGCTATTGCATTATGCTAATAAAAATATTCTTCTACTCGGGTTGGTCCCCAACCCCTCGCCCAGAAATTCTGGCTTCAGGGATCACAGTATCTTATCAACCTCTGCTGTGCCCAGATCATGACTGTGGGTGGCTGATATCTGGTGCTATAGACTCCTTGGCACCTAGCAAGGGAAATAGACAGACTGGAGCTAGTTCTTCTGAGCAAGTCCTATCCCATGTGGAGGTAATTTAAAGGGGCAGAAGGTATGATCGGAGAAAAACCTGTATAAAACAATGTCCCAAACAAAATAAAGTTTGTGCATGGTGTGTTTCACTTAAAGGGGAAGGCATTTATTATTTGTTTTAATCATAAACTCATTTCTGCAACTTGTCCTAGAATCTGGTTAAGCTGTCCTGTTGATCGGGGATACAGAACCTATACAAACTGCAGGTAGGATTGGTCTCTTCAGCCTTTTCAAGCTCATCAAAGAGCGGGGTTGTGACACTACCATATATAGTAAATTTTCCCTCATTTATATATCCATATAAACTGTGCTAGGATCTTCTGCTAACCAAGCTCTATGTCAAACAGTTGTGATTTCTCACCTTGACCACTGCAATTTTTTATTCTCTGGCCTACCGGTCAAAAATCTTTCTTTATCGATCCTTCTGCAATCCCTTAACTTTCTTCTAATCAAGTTCTGCCTATTTTACAAATCTGTTATCAAATGCTATTCACTCATCTTCTCCTCCTTACAACTCTTCTCCCACAACACACAGTATGCCTACTCACCTCTCACATTCAGGCCAAGAAGTTCTACTTCCAACCGACTAAATTGCTAGATCTTCTTAGTAATACTTTACCGGCAAATGTTCACCAGAGAGCCAAGCTCACAAATTTCAAGACCGATTTCAAAATTAACCTCTTAAACAAAGCATTCCTGAAAAATTAAATTGCTAGACTTGTTTTTGTGCTGTCTTTAATGCTGAACATTAAGACTAACAGCAGAAAGGCACCTAAATGAATGAATAGACAGTTGTACAATAAATAGGTCCTGTAAATTTGAAGTACCAATGTTTCTTTGGTGTGAGAATGATCTTTCCGGCTTGCTTGCAGAAATTCACATTGCCACAAAGTACTTTCTAATTTTACTGAAATATAATGTAGATCTGCCATAATTTGCTATTGATTTATTAAAGCAAATATTGTTGTTTAACATCTGTTAAAGGGCCACTGTAAGTTGGGAAAAACACCACATATTTGTAAGGTATTTAAAAAACGAACAACAATAGCAGAAGAATAATTAAAGAGCATAAAAACACTTTGAGAGAAAATTTAAATTCTAGTAAACTCTGTTTATATCTAGGGGCTTACATATTGGACATACATGCTAGGTGAAAGTCTGATGGGGTATGCTATGCAATTATGTGTGAAAGGAGCCGAGAGACATATTTGCGGCCTAATTATTTTGGGAACACCAATTTCAGCATTTGATACGCCCCATCTTCCCTACACATGCAAAACAAGAAGCAATAATTTACACTATAACATCCTTCTTCCTCTGCTCAGGACATACCTCCTCATACAGAAAGTATTACCAACCTTTCAGCTTCTAGACACTAGCAGTAGGACCGCTTTTCATCGAGTGCTTAGGATCTCACACAACTACTAACCTCACTCATTCTCTACACTGCATTGTCCGTCACTACATTGAGTAGGCAGCCTATAGGGGATTCAGGACCACGATTCAACAGGGAGGAAGAGGGAGCTAGGAAGAGGGAGGTAGAATTGTCTGGAGGGGGGAGGAGGGAAGGAGGAGGGGGCACTGTCTGGAGGGAGAGCAGGCAGAAGCCCACCTGCCTGATAAGAGATCTTACAATCTGTGTTGAGTCTTGCTGTTTAAAAAGAGCTTACATTCCAGTTTTAGCATTATTATATATGTTATAAAAGCTTATAGCCAGATTTTGGTCTTTCAATATGGTAAAAAAGAGCTTACAATAATTTTTGTTATGTCATTATATTAAAAAGAGCTTACTATAATGTGATAGAAAGATCTTACAACCAGTTTAGGCACTGTATTGTGTTAAAGGC
This sequence comes from Discoglossus pictus, assembly GCA_027410445.1. Taxonomy (NCBI): domain Eukaryota; kingdom Metazoa; phylum Chordata; class Amphibia; order Anura; family Alytidae; genus Discoglossus; species Discoglossus pictus. The sequence continues at coordinate 216,961,705 of CM050164.1, read as the reverse complement.
TTGCTGTCTTGCTACTTCTAACTAGAATCTAGCTTTGAGATATTTTTGCTGCCTAAAATATCCCCTTGACTGGACTCACATTTTTCAAACACTTATTTTAAATATTTCATCATACAGTGGCCCTTTAATTGAAAAACACAATTCAAATAAAACACACAATCTATTTAATACATTTTAGAAGGTATAAAGCATCTTCATAAAAAGTTAACTTTATGAAGAACTGTCAGTTATTAATACAATTCTTCATTATTATGCATGGTAAAATAATAGCTTCTATTTTGAACTCTCTTGAGTTTGCTGCCGTATTCAGCTTTTATATCAGTTTTTGCTTCAGACGCATTTGCATTTAAAATATATGAAATACAAGCAATTTAGCTAAGATTTAAAAATCATTAGATAAATGCAATGCAAATTTTGGTAAATGTATCAGATATAAGTAATAAAGGCCTCCAAAGACTGACAGTAGTCCAGGAAAATGTAACGTAGACTCTGACCCACATTTACCAGCCTGAGACTATGGGGCTTGCTCCCCTCCAGGGAGCTTAAGTGTATTCACTAAAGTGTTTTATTAAAAGCTGTGACCATAAAGAACATATCACAATTGTGTTGATAGAAACATGGCTATTCCGATATTGTTAATTCATTTTTTTAAATTGCAGTATAATAGAAATAAAAGGGGATAATACATATTTCCTACATTTAAAGGGACATGGAAAGAATTGTTTTCTTTGTTGCACCTGGAAAAGGGTATTCATTAATGTGTCATAGTGTGTTTTCTTTTTCCAAATGATACCCTCTGAGCACTATGAATTTATTTGGGCTTGCTGACTGCCAGCCAATGAGCAGTAACACACCGTTATGAATCTTACTTGTCTGCCAATGAGATCTATATAAATGCATAGAACAGTTGTGTTTCCATGTCCCTTTACATCTTATTCTCACCTTGATTCCTATTCTAATAGAAACACAGTTTCCATTGGACATTGCAGTTAAAAATATACAAATAGACATTTTTGTGCCATTAAAATAGCAAAGCTGTCAATTTTGCAGTGAATACATATGAGGATATTGCTGTATGACTTTTACATATAAATACATATATAACAGACACATCAAATATGATGCCCCAAATGTAAACAGGAAGCAATGTGAGGTGAGGAGTGAAGAAATGGAAAATATAGCTTGAGATGATTAGACAGAAGCTCGGTTCTGCATTAAAAATGTGTTTCCTGCTCCTCCACCAATGCTGTGGACTATAGGGGTCATTTGCATATAGTTTCATTATACAGCTGTGACATCATACATGCTGAGTGACAGTTTTATTAAAACATTTATTATTATACAGATGGGCAAGCTTGAAGTGTGACAGAAAGTTTCTAGATTTGGATTACAACGACTGAATATTCTATGCAAAGGGAAAAATGGCAACTTGAGTCACAGCTCAAAGAAAATTAAGTCAGCCAGGCTGATTGTGCTCAGGAAGTCTAAGATATCTTAATGTTTTTAAATTAATCTTGGTAACTTACACACAAACCCTTTTACATGGCTCCCTGTAGGAACTCCTGCAAGGCTGATACGTAGTTATGGGAGTTCTATTGGGAGTGGATACAAGAGTGTATACTGGGGGGTTAATCAAATACAGGTATCTAATAATCTACCACCTCCTTTAATGGAAAGTCTCCTATCTGCAGCCTTAACCGTTGCACTGGCAGCAGATCACCGCTTCCGCTTTCAGTCAGTGCCCCAATCACCTAAAGCCTCTCCTCATGCCCTCGGGTGGTTGTAGGAGCTTATTGGGTATAGCAGCTAGTGAAGAGATAAGGAGGCTTTGCCTGATTAACCTAGTTTGCCGGACCACTGCTGGTCTAGCAAATTAGTTAATCTAGCAAGATCCTAGAACGGACAATGCATGATAATCAGTGTATTATGATAGTTAATAGGTAGATCCGTTTCTTTCAAACTAACTCAATGATTGGACCCTTTGTCGGATTCCAACAATATTAATAAAACACATGACCCAAAAATCGCTTTTATGGAACCCCAAACCTCTCACCAACCCCACACAATGAGACACACACAGATCAAAATCATTACAAAGATGCCAGAATGACCCACATGACCTCAAAATGTCTCCTAGTACCAGGGGTAGATCTCCTCATAGCAAGATCAGAATTGTGTTCTTCCTCAAGGACCAAATTTTCACTTGGGCAGCTGCATTACATTGACATAATATGTAGGATCCCTCGCTATGCCTTTTAATAACATATATATTTCTTAAAAGAAGCATTATATATGTCTTAAAACAACACAGACCCCCCATATATGTCACAAAATGTCTCCTAGTACCAGGGGTGGATCTACCAGTGGTGCAGTGCACCACGTCCCTCCTTTGGGGGCCCCAGTGCTGTGTACTTAAAAAATAAAACAGCCATGGCTCTCCTGGGACCCTCCTGTGCCTCCTTGTCTGCACACACCCCTTGGCCTGAAATTGGTGAAGCTCCAGCAGGAAGCAGTGTGGAGCAGTTCACCAAGCTGGGGATGTGTATCAGGGAAAAAGGTAAGAGAGCAAGAGCTGCAAAGTGGCAGGAAAGTACAGGATGATGGATTCTGTGATACAGGAGCAAAGGAGATAGGGATGGGTGCTATGTAAGGTGGTTGCTGAGAGGGGTTGGGTGCATGGATGGCTGCTGACAAAAAACAGGTGCTATGTAGGGATGGATGTTAAGAGGGGTGGCTGCTGTGTGTGGGTGATGCTTATATACATGTGTATATACTCCCTCTATATATAGAAAGTAAATAGTACATTTGTGTTCACCTTTGAATGTCTAAAGCAAGTTAAAAAAACTTGATTCCTGCTCAGAATTCTGGGAAATAAAGGTATTGCATCCTGGGAACTTGGGCAGGGATTTGCAAATGGGCAAAAATGCGCTCATCAAGACAGATACATATGTCTCTATTTTTGTAAATAATAATCAATTAATTAGTTACTTAATGAATTAACCTTTACCTATTTGTAATTAATATATCCATCAATCAATAGGCTGAAGAGCTTACAATCTTTTTTCATTTTCCCACAGCATATAATGTCCAGTTGGACAATTGCTGGCCTGTGTATATTTTTTTATGAATGTCCCAACTGTGCATTACATGTAAACTCTGTGCACGAGGGGGAACCGTTGGTTTATTTGTGTAAAGCGCTACTGTAGATGCGTAATGTTGTGATGTGTAAGTTCGGTGTGTAAAGTAGCGTCGTTTGTGTATGTGCTAAGCGGTTCGCGAGTATTTGGCGTCCTTTGTAGTATTGTATTTTGTACCTTGTACGTTCCTGTGTCGAAAGTGGTACGCGGTTGGCGGTGTGTTGCACGGTCCAGGGTCGTGTAGCCTCGTTTTCATTTTTCTTGGGGCCTCCATTTTTTTTTCTCGCTTAGCCAATTTTTGCCGAAACTCTTTAAAATCGACGTTCCACCTTACTTCCAGGCATCCTGGAAGTTCCCCCGTGCTGTGTGTGATGTTTTTATTGTTTTTTTTTGGGGGGGGGGGGTCGAGTATTTTGATTTTTGTAGTTCGGCCGTTCGTATTTTTTCCTACCTCGTATATTTTTTTTCTAAGTCTCTCATCTCGTATTTAAGTCCCGCGTCTCATAAAGTTTTTTTTTCTAAGTCGCACATTCGTCAACTGCTTGCAGCCTAACTGCCCTATGAAATTGCGAATCAGGCAATTGATTATGACTCTATATGCAGTGGATATAAAAAGTCTACAGGTCAGGTTTCTGTGCTGTAAAAAAATTAGACAATGATAAATCATTTCAGAACTTTTTCCACTTTTAATGTGACCTATAAACTGTACAACTCAATTGAAAAACAAACTGAAATCTTTTAGGTAGAGGGAAGAAAAAAAATAAAAATAAAATAATATGGTTGCATAAGTATGCACCCTTAAACTAATACTTTGTTGAAGCACCTTTTGATTTTATTACAGCACTCAGTCTTTTTGGGTATGAGTCTATCAGCATGGCACATTTTGACTTGGCAAGATTTGCCCACTCTTCTTTGCAAAAACACTCCAGATCTGTCAGATTGCGAGGGCATCTTCTGTGAACAACCCTCTTCAGATCACCCCACAGATTTTCAATCGGATTCAGGTCTGGGCTCTGGCTGGGCCATTCCAAAACTTTAATCTTCTTCTGGTGAAGCCATTCCTTTGTTGATTTGGATGTATGCTTTGGGTCGTTGTCATGCTGAAAGATGAAGTTCCTCTTCATGTCCAGCTTTCTAGAAGAAGCCTGAAGGTTTTGTGCCAATATTGACTGGTGTTTGGAACTGTTCATAATTGCCTCTATCTTTACTAAGGCCCCAGTTACAGCTGAAGAAAAACAGTCCCAAAGCATGATGCTGCCACCACCATGCTTCACTGTGGGTATGGTGTTCTTTTGGTGATGTGCAGTGTTGTTTTTGTGCCAAACATATCTTTTGGAATTATGGCCAAAAAGTTCAACCTTGGTTTCATCAGACCATAACACCTTTTCCCACATGCTTTTGGGAGACTTCAGATGTGTTTTGGCAAAATGTAGCCTGGCTTGGATGTTTTTCTTCATAAGAAAAGACTTTTGTCTTGCCACTCTACCCCATAGCCCAAACATATGAAGAATACGGGAGATTGTGGTCACATGTACCACACAGCCAGTACTTGCCAGATATTCCTGCAGCTGTAGGCCTCTTGGTAGCCTCCCAGACCAGTTTTCTTCTCGTATTTTCATCAATTTTGGAGGGAGCTCCAGTTCTTGGTAATGTCACTGTTGTGCCATATTTTCTTCACTTGATGATGACTGTCTTCACTGTGTTTCATGATATATCTAATGCCTTGGAAATTCTTCTGTACCCTTCTCCTGACTGATACCTTTTAACAATGAGATCCCTCTGATGCTTTGGAAGCTCTCTGTGGACCATGGCTTTTGCTGTGGGATGCGACTAAGAAAATTTCAGGAAAGACCAACTAGAGCAGCTGAACTTTATTTGGGGTTAATCAGAGTCACTTTAAATGATGGCAGGTGTATGCTGACTCCTATTTAACACGATTTGGAATGTGATTGCTTAATTCTGGACACAGCTACATCCCCAGTTATAAGAGGGTGTGCAGACTTAGGCAACCACATTATTTTTCTTTTTTTTTTTTCTTCCCTCCACCTAAAAGATTTCAGTTTGTTTTTCAATTGAGTTGTACAGTTTATAGGTCACATTAAAGGTGAAAAAAGTTCTGAAATGATTTATCTTTGTCTCATTTTTTACAGCACAGAAACCTGACATTTTAACCGGGGTGTGTAGACTTGTTATATCCACTGCAAGCACAGAGAATATTTTTTACAGAAGTATTTAGTTAGTGAACTTCTATGCAAAAGCAAGGTCTTCAGTAACTAAAAACGTATTTAAAAAAAAGATGCTATATTCTTATAAAGAGCCCTATTCAATTAGGCGAATGGCAATTTAATAAGTCAGGCAATGAGCGCCTTTGGCGCTCATCGGCCAAGTGCTGTGAGTTGTAGTGTCTTCACGGCTCGCCTCGCTACGCAAGGAAGAAGACAATGGAAGCTCATAGTGCACAGTCTCTTGGCCCAGCAGAGCCCTGTGCAAGCCTATTGGCTGGCAGGCCACGGGGAGGAGTCAGGCAGAGCGTTTTAGCTTGCTTCAGTGCCATTTTCTCACTCTATGTCTGGCCAGCGTTTGGATCCCCCCACCCTCCCATGATATTAGCTTCCAGGGGTAGTTAGGACAGTGGTTATATTATTACTAGCTACTTGTCTGTCAAAAATGACGGGAATAAAATTGTAAGGCTGGGTATGCTGTACCTTCTCGCTCATCGTGAATCCCGGGGCGCTCATTGCGAGCCTCTCCCTCCGTCTACTGTACGGAAAAGCCACCCATTGCAGACCTTAGAAAAAACAGGATAAAGAGTAAATGTCCAGGGTATCTCTAGGAAACAATTTATAATAATGGGATATGTTCACATATCTACCAAGTTATGTTGTTGCTGAGAAAATATCATTGGCAGTGTAAAAATTGATAATAGTAGCAAGGAGAGAAAGAAAAGTACACCTTTAATTCCAATGATATTGTATACCCTAATAGAATGATCCTACATATGTGATGGAAAAATCTAAATCAAATACCTTGTTAAAATATAATTTTATTAATGTACACAATATACACAAGACAATAAAATAGCTAAAAACATGGTAGTCCGGCCATCTACAAAATTGCGTTTACAATTTGTGCAAAACCAAATAATAATAGAATTACTCTAACTATATATATATAGTGAACATGATACACATCTATGCAGATTCAAAATTAGAAATTAGATCGACAATGGGCTGGTTAATTCCAGTCTATATTATTAGTTAGATATTCATACAATAAAAGGTATGCATTGGATATCTGGGTTGCATATAAGTCATTTGCTATACAGTCATTCAGCAAGGGCCACCTTCATTCTGTAGTGGGGAGTATATAGGCAGGTAGGGGAGACTACAGTAGTACCTCTGTGGCCCTCTCTGTAAATACACTAGCAGATTAAGTATATGGAGGCCCGCTAGTTACCTCCCTAACTACCTATACAAACATGGTCTATACTATCTATTCTGGGACTATGCCCACCACCTGCCCACTTACCCACTTCAGAATGACCTCTGTGGATTATATGCACAGCTCAAAACTGCAGCTGAGCCTAGATCCCATACAAACGGACATCCGACAGCATGGAGTCAAAAACGTAAGTAGACAGCCGGAACCGGAAGCGCGTCAGCTTCAACAGGGATCGTGACGATGAAGGCGGCGCTCCATTATTTGAAGGTAAGTGATTGACATTATTCAAATCAGATGTGTGGCACAATCTTCAATTAGCCAGGATCAAAATGAGGTTACCGAATCACACCTCAAAGGAAGAGGAAGAAGTGATTAACTTATGTATTCTTATGCAGTTACATGTATTTGTGTCTTGGACATATAAAAATGCTGATATAGAGGTAATATCATACAAACTATATAGTATCTTCACTTTATCAAATAACCTCGCCGAAAACTATGTGATTCATAACTAAAAGGATCCGAACAAAGGACCTAACGATTTTATCAATATTAGGTAAATCTAAGCTCACTTAAACTAACATCAAAAACATTAATCATACAGGCAGAGTACTGATTAGTATCACAGTTGTCTCTAAATATACTGAGTGATCAACTGAAAGACAGGACAATAAAAAGAACATCTTTATTGTGTCTTGGGAATGTAACCACAGTGGTCGGATTAAAGAGTTCCAATTGTTATAGTGTAATTTAAACTACTATCTATACGGAATAGAGTTCTAATAGCAGTGTATGAATTAGAACATTGGGACACATGGCTACTACTGAAGCTAAACTAAGTAGTGCAGATAGGCTAATGTCCAACTGAGGAATATTAATCTTTATCTAGCAGATGTTGGGACATCATTGAGATCATAATCATAAGATTATATTTATAAAAAGACACTGAAATTATTGTTTTCATTCAGTCCTCTAGGGACAACGGTATTGAGTAATGATATCCATTTACTTTCTGCTTTTAGTAATTCCAATTCTAAGTTTCCTTTCCTAATCCCCAGACTAATTTTTTGTAAAATCCAATATCTTAAAGTAGATTTTGACTTGTGTTTCTCAGGAAAATGTCTGGCTACAGAGGTAAGCATTTTTTCCTCTTATTATATCACTAGCACTATTGCGGATGTTACTCAAGTGTTCACCCAGCCTTTTTTGCAGTTCCCTGCTAGTGATCCCAACATATCTGAGAGAACACGGGCATTCCAGGCAATAAACTACTGCGGTTGTGCCACAATTGTATAGACCTTTTAATTTTGTAACTTTTCCTGTTCTGTCACATATTTCTACTTGTCTAAACATGTACGGACAGAATTTACAGTGTCCACAACCACCAGTTCCATTTGATAATGAGTTGGCTATTCTTTTTTTACAGAAGTGGCTTCGTCTTGAATATTACTGGATCTTCGCCAGCCAGTCGATATCTTGTTGCCAATCATTGTCTGTAATTGGGGATCTGTCTTCAAAATGTTAATATGTTTGTTGAGAATGCTTTCTATCTGTTTCCAATCTTCACTGTAAGTCGTGATAAAACGTACGTTTTCATCCTTTTTCGTTCTTACCTTGGGAGATAATAGTTCTTCTCTTGGAGTATGTAATGCTCGCTGATATCCTTTTTTGATACAGTTGTATCCCCTCTTCTTTAAACGTTCATGCAATTCTTTTGCCCTCTCAACAAATAAGTCCAAGATGGAACAATTTCTTCTAATACGTAAGAATTCACCTATTGGAATTGACTTAATTGTTGATGGAAAATGTGAACTAGAATGATGCAAGGTACTGTTTGTGGCTGTTGGTTTGCGAAATAAATTGGTTGTAATATTGCCACTATCATCTTTACAGATGGATATATCCAAAAAATCTATTTTGCATCAATCATAAGTTTGTGTCAGCCTGAGATTGAGGTCATTGACATTCAGATGGTTAATAAGCTGGTTTAAACTTTCTTCAGAACCATCCCAGATGAACAGGATATCGTCAATGTATCTCAACCATATACTTATGTGATCGGAAAACAATAAGTTGGTATCATTGAAGACAAATTCTTTATCCCACCATACTAAGTAGATTTTGGCATATGTGGGTGCACAAGAAGATCCCATTGCTGTTCCTTTTTTTTTTGCAGATAGAAGACATCATTAAACACAAAATAGTTGTGATTTAGAATGAATCGCAATAACTTCAATATGAAATTATTCATTGGGATCTTAGTGTTGGTTTGCATCTTCAAAAAGTACTTCACAGCTTGACAACCTGCCTCGTGTTTGATAGAAGTATACAGGCTTTCTACATCACACGTTACTAGAAGAGTTTCAGGATTAGTAGTGATGTAATTTAGTCTATTTAGAACGTCCATTGTATCCCTCACATATGACGGTAAACTAAATACAAAAGGGCGTAAGTGAATATCAATGAACTTACTAGCATTCTCTCCAAGGCTCCCATTACCTGATATGATCGGTCTACCTGGTGGTATTGTGACATTCTTATGGACTTTGGGTAACATATAGAGGGTTGCCGTCCTGGGTTTATTTGAGATTAGAAATTCATGCTCTTTCTTATCAATTACCAGGTCATCTCTGGCTTTGTTCATTATTTTGTCATATATTTCCACAAAATCATTGGTAGGATCGCCCAGTAGCTTTTTAGAACAATCTTTGTCATTTTGTTTTTCTTAGAGCTTCACGTATATACATCTCATTAGACCAGAGAACTATGTTCCCTCCTTTGTCCGAAGGTTTGATCGTAATATCAGTCCACTCTCCAATTTCTCTTAAAGCTTTGCTTTTTGATCTGGAAAAAAGGTTGTATGTTATTGAAGACTGTAATCTCTCAATATCTTGCGTCACTGCTTTTACATAGACATCCACTGCCGAGCAACTAGATAATGTTGGATTGAAGCGAGATTTAGTTTTAATTTTATGTGCAATAGAAGTTAAAGTTGTTGGTTCATCTGCCATAACTGTAGGTTCTGTCTGCGCGCTAGAAATAGTTTTGTTTTAAAAAAAAATGTTCACCATTAATTTGCGAGCGAACAGATTCAGGTCTTTATAAACCTCAGAGAATTCGAATTTCTTACTTGGAGAGAAAGATAATCCTTTTTGTAATAGTACTGTTTGTGATTTGGTCAGTCCTCTCCCAGACAGATTTATAATCTGCATCTCGTCGATAGTTACCTTCTTGGTTTCCTCTCCCAATTCACCTTCTGGGTATTGGCTGAACCTCTGTATCCCCACTGTCTGTCTGAGAGCCTTCGCAAAGCTGCTCATTGCAGGCCTTGGCAACCCACAACTTTCATGCTTTGCAATGATCACTTTCGGCACTCATGGCGAGCCTTGCGTCTCCCCCAACATAAAGTTTAGGGGCCTCGCAATAAGTGTTATTGACTTGGGTTAAGTGTTACTGCCTTAGGTTAAGTGTTACTGGCTTGGGGTTAAGTTTTACTGGCTTGCGTTAAGTGTTGCAGGCTTCGTGCTCTTTTTTACTGCCGTCGGCCTCTTTTTCATACTTATTTTTTAAAAAAATCTTGCTTAGACAATTTTCGATTGCGAAAAAATGCCAATTATGCCTCAAATTAACTTTCAACCTCACTCACAGGCTCCCTAGCTCTCCCCCTGTGCTGTGTGTGAGTGTGTAAGATAATTTGAGGCATATTTGTTTTTTTTTGCTGGTCTTTCAAGTTTTGTGGTTCGGCCTTTAAATTCTTAATTTAGTACAGCCCCGTACGGACTTTGGTCCTAAGTCTTACAGACCTCGCGATGAGCTGCCTTTGGCACTCATTGCAGCCTAAAATTCCCGCGAGCCTTCGGCTCTCATTGCAGCCCACGAGGCCCGCAATATTTAACATTGCGTGACCAACGTCTCATAGACCCACAACTATTATATGTGATGTTTTTTGGTAATATGTGTAAAAAGTGTTGATAAAAGGTATGTTGTAATTTACATCATAAGTATATGTTATACCTTCAGTTGGTGTTTATAAAGCTGATTTGCTATAATGCTGTTTTTGCCTTCCCAATCCCTTTTACTGCTCTGATTCTCTATAGCATTGCCTCGCTATAATGCTTTTTTTGCCAGCCAGTCTCCCTTTAACGCTCTGATTCGCTATTACACTGTTTTTTTCTCCAAAGAAAACAGAATCCAGGATGATCCAGAACCTTAAATATCAATAATTTAAAGTATATTTATCTGCTAATGTTCAGTTTGTGTTAGTGTCATGTTTGCTGACATATAAAACCAAAAAAGGAAAAAAAACAAAAAAGTTTAAATTTTAATTGAAATTGAGTGTTTTTTTTTCACAAGTTCCCCTATCCCTATCTTTCCCATGTTACACTGCCCCGTTTAGAGCTGGTTCACTTAGCACTCCTATTGCCTGAAACCTATCTACAGCATTAAATGAGGTATAGCTGTATGTTGAACTTATTGGCCACAGTGGCGGTTGGGGAGTGGACTAATTAAGGAGTATAATTAAAAAGGGGCGTGCCCCCATACCTTGGGCGGGTGCAGCGCAAAAGTAGGTGGGCTTCTGGGCGCGTGCCCAGGGGCAAGACGTTGCTGCCGCTGGCTGGGCTCCTCCCATTTGTTTATACCATGTTGATATATATGTTTGTAAATAATAAATAGGCTGTGGCCTGTTGGTTACCCCTTCGGAGGTCATTGCAGCCTATGTGCCGCGGGCCAAAGTGGCGGGTTGGCTGAGGTCATTGTGGGGATTGTGATGAGCGCCAAAGGCGCTCATTGCAAGGCCTGTAAAGTAGATTGTGGGAGAGGCTTGCAATGAGCGCCAAAGGTGCTCATTGTGAGCCTTGAAAGTGGCGGGTTGGATGAGGCCTGCAATGAGCAGCAAAGCTGATCACTGCGGGGCTTGCGATAGATGCCGAAGGCGCTTATCAAGAGGACCGTAAAGTAGACGTGGGAGAGGCTCGCAATGAGTGCCGCAAGTGCTCATGGCGAGGCCCCCAAGTTAGAGGTGGGAGAGCCTAATATTGTGTGGCAAACAGCATTGCCAGCTTATTTTATTGTTGTCATTTTTGACAGGAAAATCGCTAATAAAGCATAATTGTGTATAAGATAGGTAATGAATTAAAGGCTGTATTGTTGCCTATTTACCCATTACCTATGTATTTTTCTTCAAAAAAGTATAATATGCAAATATAGGTCTGCAGTATCACTTAAAGTTTTTGTACATCAGAGTTGCAGAACTTCAGTTCCTATATATATGCATCAATTAGGCTTTGTGATGTTGTGATGTTATCTATTGTGCTATATGATGCTTTCATATTCATATACCAAGGTACTTAATTACCTTACCGTATTTATCGGCATATAACACGCACCTCATTTTAAGAAGGGAATTTCAGGAAAAAAAAAAATTCAAATAAAGAACTTTGAAGCAAAATCCTCAACCTCAACCTCCCTCCTCATCCTCAACCCCCTCCTCAACCTCCCTCCTCATCCTCCCTCCTCAAACCCCCTCCTCAACCCCCCCATCCTCAAACCCCCTCCTCAACCCCCCCATCCTCATCCTCCCTCCTCAACCCCCCTATGCTCAACCCCATCCTCAACCTCAACCCCCCTATCCTCAACCCCCCTCCTCAACCTCAACCCCCTCCTCAACCTCCCTCCTCATTCTAAACCCCCTCCGCATTCTAACCCCCCCCTCCTCATTCTAACCCCCCTCCTCATTCTAACCCCCCCCCTCAACCTAAACTCCCCTCCTCCTCAAACTAAACCCCCCTTACTTACCTGCTTCTGCTACGGCCTCCGCTCCGTTCCTTGACCCGATGACGTCACATGTGCGCCAGCGTGCCACGTCATTAGCATATACCGGGTGCCACCCGGGATATGCTAATGACGTGGCGCACTGGCGTACATGTGACGTCACCGGGTCAAGGAGCGGAGCGGAGGCCGGAGCTGAAGCAGATAAGTGAGGGGGAGGTATTTAGGAGGGTTTAGGTTGAGGAGGGGGGTTTAGGTTGAGGAGGAGGGGGGTTTAGGTTGAGGAGTGGGGGTTAGAATGCGGAGGGGGTTTAGAGTGAGGAGGGAGGTTGAGGATGAGGAGGGGGGAGGGAATATCGGCGTATAACACGCACCTATCATTTGCCCCCTATTTTCAGGGAGAAAAAGTGCGTGTTATACGCCGATAAATACGCGAATTAGATTGTGGGTAACTGTTTGGGGTTTCTGTATGTTTTTTGGAGAATTGACAACATAAAATTCTGTGGTACTCACTAAAGCAGCTCTCCTTGCATAATTACTCACAATGGAATACATGCACAGAAAAAATGGCAAAACGCACACATACAAAATGGTGACAAAACTTCTGCTTTAAAACAAAATGCATCCCTGCAATGCCAATTAATGGTGAGATCTGGCCAGCTTAGAGAGTCTATATAGTCAGGTACAATTAAACTGAATAAACTTCTTTTCTCACCTCACAGATGTATCTCCTCCCATGCAATTATCACATATGAAAGTTGTCAGTGTTGGGAATGTTTATGAGGCGAGCTTTTGAGGCCCGCGGAACTTAGGCTGCAATGAGCACCAAAGGCGCTCATTGCAGGCCTCGCGATGAGCGCCACAGTCGCTCATAGCCAGCAGCGCAGGAGTTAGGTTTGCGGCCCTCGCGTGACCAATGAGCAACCCTGCCAGCAGCGCAGCACTCACCATCTTCTACTCTGCTGCTCCCATCCTCCGGCGGTATGCACAATGAGCTGATTGATTCAGAAAATTGTTTCGGCTGGAGGAAGAGGGAGCTGCAGAGGAGAGGTGGCGCTAGTGGCAGGGTTGCCACCAGGTACGAGTCAAGGGAGGGAGAGGAGGGGGAACGGAGACACAAGGGAAGGAGAGGGGGAACGAAGACACAAGGGAGGGAGAGGGGGAAAGGAGAGATGAGGGGGAAAGGGAGAGGGGGAAAAGAGGCACAAAGGGGGAAAGGGAGAGGGGGAAAGGAGGAAAAGGAGAGTGAGAGAGAGGGGAAAGGAGACACAGGGAGGAAGATGGGGGAAAGGAGACACAGGGGAGGGAGAGGGGGAGGGGGGAAGTAGCCACAACAGTGGAGAAGGGAGAGGGGGAAAGGAGACATGTGGGGGAAGGGAGAGGGGGAAAGGAGGTACGGGAGAGGGGGAAAGACGACACAGGGAAGAGAGAGGGGGGAAGGAGACACATGGGAGGGAGAGGGGGAGGGGGAAAGTAGCCACAACGGTGGAGAAGGGAGAGGGGGAAAGGAGACATGTGGGGGAAGGGAGAGGGGGAAAGGGGAAACAGGAGAGGGAGAGAGGGGGAAAGGAGACACAGGGGAAAGGTGACACAGGGGAGGGATCGGGGAAAGGAGACACAGGGGAGGGATGAGGGAAAGGAGACACAGGGGAGGGAGAGGGGGAATGGGACAGGGGTAAAAGGGAGAGGGCGAAAGGAGTGCACAGGAGAGGGGGAAAGGAGACACAGTAGAGGGGGAAGGAGACACAGGGGAGAGAGGGAGGAAGGAGACACAGGGGGCAGGGGAAAGGAGGCACAGGAGAGGGGAAAAGGAGGCACAGGAGAGGGGGAAGGAGACACAGGGGAGAGAGGGAGGAAGAAGGCACAGGAGAGGGGGAAGGAGACACAGGGGAGAGAGGGAGGAAGGAGACACAGGGGGCAGGGGAAGGAGACGCAGAGGAGGAAGAGATGGGGAAAAGGCACAAAGGCAGAGGAAAGGCAAAGGGAGCTTCAGAGGAGGTGAGTGCAGTGCTGCTGGCAGGGTTGCTACCAGGTACGAGACAAGGGAGGGAGAGGAGGGGGGACAGAGACACAAGGGAGGGAGAGGGGGGAAGGAGACAAAGGGGAGGGAGAAAGGGAAAGGAGAGATGAGGGGGGAAAGGGAGAGGGGGAAAAGAGACACAAAGGGGGAAAAGGAGAGGGGGAAAGGAGAAACAGGAGTGGGAGGGGGGGAAGTAGACACATGGGAGGTAGAGGTGAGAGGGGAAAGGAGCCACAAAGGGGGGAAGGGAGAGGGGAAAGGAGACATGCGGGGGAAGGTAAAGGGGGAAAGGAGACACAGGAGAAAGGATCACGGGAGGGAGCTTTGGGAAAACGAGAGGGGGAAAGAGGTATAGGAGAGGAAGAGGGGGTAAGGAGACACAGGAGAGGGAGGGGGGAAAGGAGACACAGGGGAGGGAGAGGAGGGAATGGGATAGGGGTAAAAGGGAGAGGGGGAAAGGAGTGCACAGGAGAGGGAGAGGGGGAAAGGAGGCACAGGAGAGGGGGGGAGGAGTCACAGGGGAGAGAGGGGGGAAGGAGACACAGGGGATGGGGAAAGGAGGCAAATGAGAGGGAGAGGGGGAAAGGAGGCACAGGAGAGGGGGAAAAAGGAGACACAGGGGAGAGAGGGGGAAGGAGACACAGGGGAAGGAGACACAGGGGAGGAAGAGGTGGGGAAAAGACACAAAGGCGCTCATCGCAAGACCTGCAAGTTACAGGGGGGAGGGCCAAGCATTGTCTGGCAAACAGCATTGCCAGCTTTCAAATTTTATTCCCGTCATTTTTGACGGGCAATTTCCTAGTATCTTATATTAATGGCGTGCTACCGTTTTCTGCAGAAAGATACAAAGAATACAGTAAATACATGAGACTTGTAGAAAGTTGCAAGATTTATGGTGTGCACATTTGTTATGCCACTTTTAAAAATATAGTGCTATTACAATTGTTATACTGTACTTTTTTGTCTGTACAATTAACCTAATTATCCAATTATTAAGCCTTACCTTTATGTATACAATCTCTCAGCCTTCATATGCAAGGCAGAGTTTGCTCCTTTAAGGCCTCCTATATTCATCTTTAAAAGGCCATGGGCACACAGTAATTCAGATGTTCATCTGTTGATTTCCCTGATATGAATGGCTTTGCCTACCAATGCAGCTCCTTAAATAGTTCCCAGGGCTCTGTGACATCATCTATTATTACATGTTTCTGATGTAAGGAGTGATTTTTACCTGGAGGGCCCAGCTCAGCTTTGTGATATCAGCCATTAGACAACTCATCACACATTGCTTTAGAAATATCCAAGTTTTCTCCAAAATATAATGTGCAACAATGATTCATTTGTACTCATTGACACATACAACATATCTGTGAACATATTTGTATAAATGTAACTCTGGACAGAGCTTACAGAAAAACTTTAGGTGGAGATGGACAGTAATAAAACCTTCCTACAGCATATAAAATTAAATAATGGACATTTTTCATGCAAATATGGCTTTTCTTTACCTGGTTCAGTAATGAAAAGATTTATGTACTCGAGTGTTTAGTAAAATAAACGTGTACCACTCTGTACCAAGATATTTGACTCATTATTTTCACATCAGTGGCAGTAACCTATAACAGACTTTAATGAATGATCTGCATAATGCTTTGCTAATAATTGACATATTATGATGGTTCTTTAAAGCATAATGCATTATCTTAAAATGTATGTTTATAAAATGCACACACTGGTATAAATATTGTTTGTGTATTGTTATACATTTAATATGCAAAGTATATTAAAATCTAATTAGGGTAGACTAAAGAGTAGATGTATTAATTTATGTATGCATATGTAATGTATAATTTTTTCTATATAACTCCAGCAATATATGCAGTATTTCACAATACAGTGGTGAATAAAGAACTGCAATATCGCAAAAAAACACACAGAAGGGAGGTGCATAAACTAGCAATATAAGCTGTGGAATATAGGCGCTCAAAAAATTAAATTGAGACAATTTCCATATATCCAAGATATCACAAAACCACAATTGATAGACAGAGATATAGGATTATGACCCTCAGGGATCCTCCTGACTGAAGGGTTCTACTAGTTAGATGTCCCATAGATTCATATTGTCCCTGTGGTAACAGCAAAAAAAACAAAACCTGTCTTGGAATGGAACCAACAAGTAAGGGTTAACACCAAGGAACATGTTAGGGGCCCATAGTCATAAAAACATGTAAAAACAAAATGCCAATCAACTAGGGATGTATATTCAAAACAAGTCCCTAATGTATATACCTGCCAAAAAGTGTGCTGTAGGCCATGAACTGACCCCTACAAGCAGTTACGCACAAAAATATGGGGAGCCCCTATTATAGGGAGCCTCACAGCAACAACCAAGAAAAGTATAGGGTAATATACAGGGATTAAATCATCCCTCTAATATCAAGCCTGATAACCGTTTCGCTGCCAGGAGCAGCTTTGTCAAAGGCAAAATAAATAGTAACAATAGAAACGCTTCGAAAAGAATGTGGATACAATGTGGATATCTAAGTTGTAAAAAGTAAGGGAAAGTATTCTGAACAGATCTGTGGTGTGTGTGTTCAAACTAGATACTATAACTACACATAATAATAATTGATCTTACTTTTTACAACTTAGGTATCCACATTGTGTACATACATATTTCTTTACATCACTCTGGCTTAGATCTTCATCATTGGGCCTTGTCCTTTTGGGTATCGTCTCACTCATAGCTTCATATAAGTAGTTTTCATAACTCCCAATCACAGCGCTAACCGCAACAATGTTTATTTCCTCATTCTTTGACTCTTACTCTCATTGGCGGACTGTTCTGGCCAAGCATCCGTTTTGAGCCAATGCAGAAAGAAGCTCCAGCCCACCTTTGTGATGCTGACGTCAACATAGTTGATGAACGCAGACTATTTAAACCTGTGATTCTTTGCCCAGTGTTTCCGTTGTCACTATTTATTTTGCCTTTGGCAGAGTTCACCAGGCTTGATATTAGAGGAATGATTTGATCCCTATATGTTACCCTAGCCTTTTCTTGGTTGTTGCTGTGAAGCTCCCTATAATAGGGGCTCCCCCTATTCTTGCAGTGTGTAACTGCTTGTAGGGGTCAGTTTATGGCATGCAGCACACTTTTTGGTAGGACTATACATTAGTTGATTGGCATTTTGTTTTTAAATTTTTTTATGACAATGGGCCCCTATCATGTTCCTGGGTGTTAAAAGGGAAACAATGCTCAGAGCACACTAGTTGGAATATAAACAGGCTTGTTTCCTATTACCACAGAGACATTATGAAACTCTAGGGTATCTAATTAGTAGAACCCTTCAGTCAGAAGGATCCCTGGGGATCATAAACTTATATCTCAGTCTCTATCAATTGTGATTTTGTGGTATCTTGGATATATGGAAATTGTCTAAATTTTATTTTTTGGAGCTCCTGTATTCACCAGCTTATATTGCTAGTTTATGCACCTCCCTCTCATTCCATGCAGCCTTGGTCCTTTTAATTTGGCGCTTTTTTGTATTTATTAATTAAGTAAAGATTTTCCTATCTTACTTTAATGGTTGTCTAAAAAGCACATGGAAGAAGCAGTAATGATCCATTTATGGTCTTCCTGTATGAATTCCAATACCCCTGAAGAAGTCCTGTCTGGACAAAACACATAGCAGACTGTTATGTCATTGTTTTGCTGATACCATTGTTTTTGTGAGTATTTTTTTAAAATTTTAATAAATAGTGTTATCTAGAAAATCCAATATCTGCAGCCTTATTAAATTGCGATTCAGCAAATTGAAAAGGGCTCTATTTAAGCACACAGCATATTTTTTTACAGAACGTTTTAGTTAGTGAAGACTTTGCTTTTGGATAGAAGTTCACTAACTAAAAACTTCTGTAAAAAATATGCTCTGTACTTTAATAGAGCCCTTTTCAATTTGCTGAATCACAATTGAATAAGGCTGTTAGTGTCTCTTTCTCTGACATCTCTTCTTCTTTCATTTAATTATTTGTATTTTTACTAAAACCAATTCAATCAGTGAGCAATTACAAGAGCATATGATAAGCACACCCTGTGCCTAAAAAAAATACTCTATCCCTGTACACAGATATAATCCTATGCATAGTCTTTAAGTACAGATCCTAGTGAGTCCAAAAATACCAAATGTGCTTCATTCAATTTTACAAAAGTAAAAGAGAATTTCAAATCTACAAGTAAAAAAAAAGATGTATATTAACTAAAATGTTAGGAGCCATGCAGAGAAACATTAGCAATTCTGCATTACCACCACTCTCCCCATTCCCATTCCCTAATGGGTGTCTCTCTTTACTTCCTGTCCAGAGGGTAGATTATATTACGTCATGCTTTGAAAATACACATCTTTTCTTAACTCTACTATGAACTCTTACTGCTACTCACATCCATCTTATGAGCTGTTTTTCAGTTTATAACATTAATTGTGAATTGCACTTCCATTTAATCCTACTGTTGATTCTGCAACATTATATCAGTCTGAATGGCAATCTGCATCCTGGATGAGCAATCAGGTTAGGAAAAAAATGTCTCTCCTCAATGAAGAAAAAAATTAATTAATAGATACAATTAATGACACTCCAGTGATACTGGAAACCACAGAAACACATTCCAATAGAATAAAAGCGAAGGTATGTTTTATTAATTGCATTTTATTTGTACATGGCCCTACAATGTAATTTGCCATTGTTCTTGTTATAGTGATTGAATCTTAATAAAGATTAGTACCACGACCAGCCCTGTCACATCTAGTGTAAATGAAATGTGTTCATGATATCATTATTATATAAAGAAATAAACATGTACAAAGTCATCAAAGGGACAATTAGCATTTTCTTTTCATGACAGCATTACAATGCAACAGAATAGGCACCAGCTGCAGATACTACCAGAGTCCTATGGTTGTGTTTTGTTTGTGTTCATATTCATTTTATCCATATCCTAAAGGCTGTATCTAATCTGTAGGCAATTATTTCCCACAAGCACTTCAAAAGCTCTCGTGTTAATCATAAGAACCCCTTAATGAGCTTGATGTGCCGCCTTCTGTTTATCTGGTGTGAGTGGGGATCCTCCTCCAACTGGAAATTAATGATGTTACATTCCTTCATCAAATGGGTTATCGGATCGTAGCAACTTATTTTAAGAATCAACACTAGAAGTAAATGTAGGGAAACCCTCCAATGTCAAGGACACTTCATGCCTGGCTCTCTGCCATTGCAACACAGAACCTTCCATACCATCAACTGATTGCTGGCTTAGGAAAAGAAATCTCTCTATAATATATCTTTTAGAATATTAAATCTTTTGTTAAAGGTATGTGCCACCGTGATATATGAAGTAACTAAAGTCACCTTTTATATATAGTACTTTGAGTAACTAAACTTAAAAAATGATTTGAGAAAAAAATAAACACAACCTTTATTATTTAACTTTTACAAGCAATTATAATTTTATACAGACTTCCATTTTGTTTAAACAAAAATAACACAATATAGAGGCGCTCAATCAAAGAACAAACTAACCTTAATACGTTACGTTTTATGGACATAATAACCCACTCTGAGAGCAACCTCTTTTAGATCACTTGTGCCCTTCACAGGGAGAAATATCCTGTATTATATCAGTCTGGTCCCACTCAAAAGAGTGACCCAGCCCCAAAATACCAGGCAATTCTACCCAGAACAGGAGAAAGCAAGCCCTAGACATACATGTAGACCTTCATTGGGTCTCTGACTCATTTTGTTTAGTTCTTCTATTTTGTTTCCTGAACGGATTCTTGAAGGCTCTGTCTCAGGAGGGTATGTTATTATTATTATTATCTTTTTTTTATAAAGTGCAAACATATTCTGTAAAGCAAAGTACAGGGGACAAAGTGAGTGATGTTAAATACTGGTACAGAAGGTGTAGAGGGCCCTGCTCCCCTAAGAGCTTACACTTTATGTGGGTTACTGGTATTAGACACAAAATGAGAAGTGGCTTCTTGTCCGTGGTCCAGCGAGGCAGCAGGATTCATGCGCATGGGTCGGTCACTGTCTTGTGTGAATCCCTTTTGTTAGCCGACTTGGTGGCTTTTATTGAATAGATTGCTATTCAGGAAGTGTTTGACCCTGTGGAAAGTAGGGGAGAGTCTGACAGAGGCAGGTAGAGCTTTCCACAGAGTGGGGGGTGCACAAGAAATGTGTTAGAGATGTATATCATGGGAAGAGCAGATGGTGCAGTTAGGGGAGTATCAGGAGATTAAATCTGATATGCAGGAGGGGGCCGTGTTGTAGAGGGCTTTGTAGGTGTCAGGATTTAGAACTTAATTCTAGCAGGTATGGGAAGCCAATGGAGAGATTGATAGAGTGGGGCAGCAGATGAAAAATGGCTGGTTAAATATATAAGGCTAGCAGAAGCATTTAAGATGGATTGGAGTAGGGACAGTCTAGTAAGGGGATCACCAGTTATGAGTGGGTTGCAATAGTCTATGTGGGAAATGTTCAATGAATTAATTAAGATTTTGGTTGTTTTTTTGTGTGAGAAAAGGACATATCTTTTAGCGGTTTCACAGAAACAATAAGCAGATGTTGGTAAGTGATGATCTCTGGAACAGGTCATGTGGTAGAGGGTGGGAATATTAAGAGTTCAGTATTTGACACATTTATTTTTAGATTACATGGTGCCATCCGGGAGCAGATGTTGGATAGACAGGCAGTGACATTAGTTAGGGAGGGAAATAAGTAAAAAAATGATATTGTAAACCCCTGAGATTTCCATTAGTCTTAATTAAAGCACTGGCTACTTTAGTTGCCACTTTTTCATTGTCCAGATAGAAGCTTCCTCTGCATTCCCATCTCAAAAATGTAGAAAACTAACAATCAATTTCACAAAAGCATAATTTTATTTAAAGTTAATAAATTAGAGCCAGCAATTTTGATTTTGCATTCTAAAAACATTTTGCCTATTTTCAGATTTAATTAATAAAAAATGATATGTGATTACAGTTTTTTATTTAAATTAAATATTTTATATTAATAAATATATTTATGTCATGTATTATATTTTTTTGCTGATGTCCTACAAAAAGGGATTTTTGGGGGGTCTGTAACTTTTTAAAATTAAAGAGCCAAACTATTTGAAATTTCAGTGCAAAAGATCAACAGCCAGCCAGGGTGAAAGGTTTATTTGCAGAACTGTAAATAAACCATTTACTAATATAGATAATTGACAAGCTATTTTATTAAACGGCCAATGAAGTCACCATATGTGTTCTGCACCATCATATAGGGGTGGGGAAATGATGCAGAAAAAGTGCTGCTAAATTAATTGAGTTCTGAGTTTTTAAAGTTAGTGTATTTAGCCTGTTTCTAGCCTCTGCTCCTCTGGCAGAATAGATAATGAGCTGCTAATTAGAATTAGGTATGAAGGTTGACGACAGAACCGTTACATTTCCATTGTTAGTTCTAAATTAGACATATTGTTCTTTTTCACCCATTGGAAAGCATTTGGTTGTTTAGTCTCTTTGTGGGTGTGACTGGCTACAAAATTGCAGCTGATTCTTGTCCCTTCTAATATTTTTAAATATAGTATGTTTTATTTTCTTTTGAATTATACCATAAGTCACAAAGTTTACATTTAAGTAAGTTTCCTGTATTTGTGCAACTGAACATTTCTACAACAAACTAATGTTTTAGTTGCTTTTAAAAGCATTTTGAACAGGATATAATTCTAAGTTATTCTTAGAAAAATGCAAGTCTAAGTGGTTGCTTATTGAGAAAATCAATTTTGAACAGGTGGACAGCATACTGTTTTTCTTTTTATAAATGTAGTTATTGCTCTGCCTTTTTTTATAAAAAGTATGTTTTATTTTTGTAAGATAACATTTAAAATATTTATTAACTTTAAAGGCGTAGTGTGAAGCAAATAGGGATTTGTAATGATGTTTCAACTAAATAAAGAAATATTAATGTAAAAAAAGCAAAAATGAGGATTTGATACTAGGGTATACAGACCAAACAAAAATAAAGACTTTTACCACTGCACCACATCTCTGTATGATAAGAAATGAGAACCTCACTATTTATGGGACAGCTTTAGGGGCTATCTAAGCAGTAACTAAACATTAAAATATTGGTAAAGTTTTTGCTGAAAATAAAACATTTTTAACACCTTTGCTCATTATTTTCCACCCACTAACCAATGATCTAAAATTAATATTGTGAGTTCAGTATCCCTTTAATAGCGTAAACAATTACTCTCACTCTAAAGATACATTGTTCATAAGAGAGCACATTGAAAGATGTGCATGTAAGATATATTATGTTTGCCTATTTTGGATGACATTGTTTAAATAAGTCTGATAGTTAAAGAAGGCTGAGTGTTCTGAGTTTGTTATTAACTCAAAGAAAGGAAGCAAACACACACTGATTTAAATTTCCAGTTGTAATCTGTCTTAAGTGATCAATACATGGTCTATCTGCTGATTGGGTTCAGGCCCCATGTTAATCCCCCCCCCCCCTATATTTGGGGGTATCTAGAGCAAATGCCATTGCATATTAAGCCACGATTTGCTCTACTGCTATAGCTTGCAGGCATCTATATTTTTTCATAGAGGACATTTTACTATCTGTTGTATTTTATTTATCTAAGTGAATTTACAGGCCCACTGTAGTTAAGGAGAAACTGTACTTGTACTTGTTTGTGATGTGTGGCCTTGTGAGGCCTTGTACAAGCTAACAACAAATATATCAAAATACCCTATTGGTCCGAATATAAGCCGCACCTGTAAAATTACATGGGAAAAAATAGAAAAAAGATAGTACTCAAATATAAGCCGCACCATTAAAATTGGAGAGAAAAAGACTCTTGTAACGGAACCCATCACTGTTTTACCCTGTTTTATGATTATTATGGTTAAAATATGATCCTAATATATGTATGTTGGTTGATGCTCTGCAGAATATTGTCCCAGACATTTACAGCTACTTGGCATGGGAGATAATCTTGTTACAGCGACTCCGCATAAGATAAAGGAAGTCTATTGTATACAGTGTTTTCATTCTCAGATAAGAACAAAGAAGTGTAATTGAATCAATGTCTGATTGTATCAAAGTTGCCAGGGAGGTGTGACCCCCCTATTGTTCTCTTTATGTGTATTGTGTGTGGCCAAATATGGGCATGGGTATTACCTGTGGCCAAAGAGATGTATATATATTTCTGTAAAGGTAAATAAAGTCAGTATTCATTTGACTCCCAAATTGTGTGTCGTCCAATATGGGAGGTCGGGAATGGTGAAACTGTAGTGCCTCTTGGGTATTTTACTGTATACCAGCGGAGATTTTGGACTGCGTGTTCCAGCTCCGTTACATTTGATGGCAGCGACGGGATTCAAACCTCACAGCAGACCGTTGTTCGGCAGTTACAGCCATTTGGGAAATTTGCTATTTCGTATGGAACCGAAAGGAAAGGGTATGTGAATAGACCCGAACGGATAGTGAATGGAGACAGTCTATACCAAGTTGAAACGGGCCACGCTAAAAGAGCTATTGGAAGCAAGGGGAATTATTGCCAGCAATAAAACCAAAGCTACCCTTATTGTTGAACTCATGGAGGGAGACCGGGCAGCTGCTGCAGCACCTCTTACGGACAGCACACAGAATGAGTTTGGAAGAGAACTCCAATGCAGACTGGCCCATTTCCCAGGTACGCCTCCCACAGAAACCTTGGAAAGGATTATGTCCGATGTCCACGAATACATAATGGGAAAGCAGCGGGCAGACTGGAGGTCCAGAGAGGGGTCCCTAATCACACCACACATAGTACCGGGGAAGCCTAAACTCCCGTACCATGCTTTTAAAAACTATGTGGAGACTGAAGACATTGATGGCTACTTGCATGACTTTGAGAGATTATGCCAATTACATGAGATCAACGCCGCCGACCAGGTAACCCTGTTGGTGAGTAAGCTAGCGGGCCGGGCAGCAGAAGCCTACCGC
The DNA here is from genome assembly GCA_027410445.1 of Discoglossus pictus. NCBI lineage: Eukaryota > Metazoa > Chordata > Amphibia > Anura > Alytidae > Discoglossus > Discoglossus pictus. The sequence goes on along the minus strand of CM050164.1, from coordinate 216,937,309 downwards.
ACCATGCCAGACGAGGATAGCAGAGACTACCAGAAAGTAAAGCAGGCGATCCTGGACAGGTACGCAATTACCCCGGAGGCATACCGAGAAAGCCGAAAGACGGAGAAAGATACTCACATGGAGTGGGCGCACCGCTTAACTAGGGCGGGCAAAGGTTGGGTACAAGCCGCACAAGCAACCACAGTGGAGGACATGCTACAATTACTGCTACTGGAGCAATTCTTCCAGGGGTTAACCCTGGATTTACAAAACTGGCTGAGAGATCGGAAACCGCACATCTTAACTGAAGCCGCCAGGTGGGCAGATGAGTACCAAGATGCCAGGAGGGCACAGCAGGCACAGGCACGGTCCATCTTGGGAGCTGCTAACCGACCGCCCACCATTAACCCCACCCCAGCACTGCGTCCGGGTGGTGGGAACTACCAAACCCCTCCACGGTACAACAATGCCCGATCTTTCATCAGGTGCCACACGTGTAACCAGCAGGGCCACATGCAAAGAGACTGTCCCAGAAACAGAAACCGCTCCACGTGGAATACTCCAACCAATTTCCCTGCAAACCGGGCAGCAGTACACTGCTACCAGAGTGAGCCTCGACAACTTTTCTTCGGGACCCAGTCTAATGAAGAATCTTTGGGCACCCTCCACGAGGTTAACCCAGTACAAGCAGCTGCAGACAACCGACAGGGACACCGCCAAGGGGTACACGTAGAGGGAAAACGCCTTCAGGGTCTGCGCGATTCTGGGGCCACCATAACCCTGGTTCGCAATCACCTAGTCCCCAAGCACCAGCTCACTGGAGAATATGTGGCAGTCCGGGTGGCAGGGGGGGCGATTTACAAAATTCCCACTGCTAAAGTACATTTGGATTGGGGAGCGGGGTCGGGGAATGTGGAAGTGGGCCTCATGCAGGACTTACCAGCTGATGTCATCCTGGGTAACGACTTGGGGAAGCTGACCTCCGCGTTTGTTTCTCCCCACCCCGCGCAGGAAGCGCTACCCGTGGTAACACGGCAGCAGGCCCGCACCACCGCATCTTCTGAACACTCTGAGGCTCCGGTAAGTAATAGTACTGACCCACCTTTCATCCCCTGGGCTCCCCCCTTAGAGTTTGGTACTGAAGTAGTCACTGACCCGTCCCTGCAGGTATACCGGGATAGGGTTACACGGAATCAGGCAGGGTTGGAGGGGGAAAGATACGCTTGGGAGAAAGGATTATTGTATAGATATGCTGAGAAGGTAGTAGCAGGATCTGTACCCCTGACCCTCACACAATTAGTCGTGCCCCGAAAGTACAGGCAAGAATTACTACGTATTGCCCATGACATCCCTTTATCAGGACATCTAGGCGTCAGTAGGACGAAGCATCGTTTGACCCAAAACTTCTTTTGGCCAGGGGTCTCCAAAGATATTCGGCAGTATTGCCAAACTTGTGACACATGCCAGAGAGTAGGTAAGAGAGGGGACCGGTACAAGGCAAAAATGCACTCCCTACCCATAATAGATGAGCCCTTCAGCAGAGTGGCAGTAGATATAATCGGACCCCTAGCAAAACCCAGCCCGTCAGGGAAGAAGTATATACTAACCGTAGTAGACTATGCCACCCGGTACCCAGAGGCCGTAGCCCTAACTAATATCCATGCAGAGACTATAGTAGATGCCCTAATCCGGATATTCTCTAGAATGGGGTTCCCCAAAGAGATTATCTCAGATCGGGGTACCCAATTCACGGCCGAAGTCACTCATCAGTTATGGAGAACATGTGGGGTGAAACCTATTGTAAACTCAGCGTATCACCCCCAGTCCAATGGGCTCTGTGAACGGTTCAACGGAACATTAAAGCAAATGCTCCGTACCTTCATGGATACCCAGAAGAACTGGGAAAAGTTTCTTCCCCATCTGCTCTTCGCGTACCGAGAGGTACCCCAGGAGTCCACGGGGTTCTCGCCATTCGAATTACTATTCGGAAGGAGAGTGCGGTGTCCCTTAGACCTCATTAGGGAACACTGGGAGGGAACGGTCACCAGTAACGGTACCCCTATCGTCCCATATGTACTAGAGTTCAGGGAATGCTTGGAGACCCTAATCCAGACGGTACGGTCTAATCTCCAGGCGGCCCAGCAACGACAGTGCAGATGGTACGATAAGGGAGCCAGAGACCGCAGTTTTCAAACAGGACAAAAGGTGTTAATCTTGAAGCCAGTTCAAAATGACAAACTGCAGGCCTCCTGGCAAGGCCCTTATAAGGTGGTGGAACAGGTATGTGACACCACCTATATAATTGCCCCATGTACAGGAGCAGGCGGTAGACGCATGCTCCACGTTAACATGCTGAAACCCCTTCACGAGCGGACCGAAGAAGTAACTGCCATATGTGCCTCGGCCGCTAAGGACCCGAATAATCTACCCCTACCAGACCTATTAGCCCAAGGGGGGGCCAACACAGAATTAGGGGAAGTACAGCTAGGAGACAGGCTGAGCACTAGAGAGCGAGCTCAAATACTAGAGCTTATCCGGGAAAAAGGGGATACATTCTCCAACCAGCCCGGGTATACCCCGCTGGCTACCCACAGGGTAGAGACCCCAGGGCAACACCCTCTTCGACAAACCCCCTACCGCATACCAGAATCCGTAAAAGATCATATGCGGAAGGAGATTGACGAAATGTTACAACTAGGAGTGATAGAACACTCAGATAGCCCATGGGCCTCTCCGGTAGTGCTGGTACCGAAGCGGGACGGAACCACCCGCTTCTGCGTCGACTACCGGAAACTTAATGATAAAACAATTTCAGATGCCTATCCCATGCCCCGAATCGATGAGCTATTAGATAAAATGGCCAGGGGCCAGTACCTCACCACAATAGACTTGTGCAAAGGGTACTGGCAGATCCCACTAGCCGAGGATGCCATCCCAAAGTCCGCATTCGTCACCCCGTTTGGGCTATACCAATTCAAGGTGATGCCATTCAGGATGAAGAATGCGCCGGCTATGTTTCAGCGGATGGTGGACCGGTTACTGGACGGATCCCAGGAGTATGCTTGCTCCTATTTAGATGACATAGCAATATTTAGCAACTCCTGGGACGAGCACTTGACCCATATAGGAGCCATCCTCGACCGCATCAGGGAGGCAGGTCTCACGTTAAAACCCAGCATGTGCCACGTAGGGATGGCCGAAGTGCAGTACTTAGGCCACAGGGTGGGTAGTGGGCGGCAAAAGCCAGAACCCGATAAGATAGAGGCCGTAGCTAAGTGGCCAACCCCTCGCACGAAAACTCAGGTTTTAGCTTTTCTAGGAACCGCCGGGTATTACCGTAAATTTGTACCTGATTATAGTGCCCTAGCCAAGCCCCTTACTGACCTCACCAAAAAGAACTTACCCAAAGTAGTGACCTGGAGCCCAGAGTGTGAGAAGGCATTCCAAGAACTGAAATCTGCCCTAATTCATGCTCCTGTACTGGCCGCTCCCGATCCAACTAAACGCTTTCTCGTTCATACAGACGCTTCTATGTTTGGATTGGGAGCAGTGCTGAGCCAAGTTGGGGCCGATGGCGGCGAGCATCCAGTCGCTTACTTAAGTCGGAAACTACAACCCAGGGAAGTAAGCTATGCCGCCATCGAAAAGGAATGCCTGGCGGTGGTGTGGGCCCTCAAGAAACTACAGCCCTACTTATATGGCCAACAATTTGCCTTGCTCACAGATCACAACCCGTTGGTGTGGCTAAACCGGGTGTCAGGGGACAACGCTAGACTACTGAGATGGAGTTTGGCACTACAACCATTTGATTTCACCATCCAGTATCGCCCAGGGAAACAAAATGGTAACGCCGACGGGTTGTCCAGACAGACAGAACTCGAGAAATGATCTGTGAGCACTCCTCCGGACATCCCCAAGCAGATCCGTTGGGATCAGACCGTGTATGCCGGCTTATGGTCACGGGGGAGGTGTGTAACGGAACCCATCACTGTTTTACCCTGTTTTATGATTATTATGGTTAAAATATGATCCTAATATATGTATGTTGGTTGATGCTCTGCAGAATATTGTCCCAGACATTTACAGCTACTTGGCATGGGAGATAATCTTGTTACAGCAACTCCGCATAAGATAAAGGAAGTCTATTGTATACAGTGTTTTCATTCTCAGATAAGAACAAAGAAGTGTAATTGAATCAATGTCTGATTGTATCAAAGTTGCCAGGGAGGTGTGACCCCCCTATTGTTCTCTTTATGTGTATTGTGTGTGGCCAAATATGGGCATGGGTATTACCTGTGGCCAAAGAGATGTATATATATTTCTGTAAAGGTAAATAAAGTCAGTATTCATTTGACTCCCAAATTGTGTGTCGTCCAATATGGGAGGTCGGGAATGGTGAAACTGTAGTGCCTCTTGGGTATTTTACCGTATACCAGCGGAGATTTTGGACTGCGTGTTCCAGCTCCGTTACAACTCTCAAAGTGATCAGCCATTGCAAGAATCAGGTTTTCTAATTAGTACTGTACCTTTTTTTTTTTGCAGGTTACAGGCCTTACAGGATGTTAGAATCACTAAAACCGTAAATCGCTATTCAATTGCTACAATACCGAGGCCTTAAGGACGCAAATCGGCACCCTTAACTCGCAATTGCGCAAATCAGCAGTAATTTACGTTCGCAAATATAAGCCGCACCCGTAACTCGCAAACTCAAAAATCGGAAAAAAGGTGCAGCTTATATTCGGACCAATACGGCAAGAATTTTTGTAGATGCAAGCAAGTTTCTCAATAGTTTAACCAATTTATCAGATCAAGAATAAGATTCCCACCCTAGACCCAACTCCTCCTCCCAGCTACTTATATTTATGTTCCTGAGATGGGGGTCTTAAAGTAGTCAAATTATGCCCCTAAAACCCCTTTTGCAAATGTACATAGTCAATATAATTGTGTACATTTGTTATTTTTTCATATTATATAGAACCTAAAAGCATTAAGGATAGAATGGGTACCTGAAAAAAATCAAGATGTTCTGCTAAAGGTAACTTCCTGAATGTCCTGGTAGGTCATAAATCTGTCATGTTTGGTCCAGTGCTGTAACTTTTTCAGTGTATAGTCTTGCCCCTCTGAAAAAGAGGTTGCAGTAAACCCACTACAGATTTGAGGTGTAGGAATACTGGGATCAAGGGGGGGGCGGGGTAGCCCCTCTTTTAAGGTGTGCTGTCTGCTTATCCAGCTCCATGGTTAGACTAACACGTGACAGCAAGGTCACCAGACAAAAGAACCACACATACCAACAGCCTGTGTCTGACTGAGGTCAGTAAGCCTTTTGGGGAGGGGTACAGATTTGCGCCTGTTCTGGATTACTTCCTTGGTGTGGTGAAGGGGCTTGTGTACTTCAATGAAGCTGTGAGCTATACTATATAGGGTCACCTAAGATGGGCAGGTCATAGAAAGAGGTCAGACAAATCGCAGCCCACTAGAGAAGGAACTGGCAATGCACTCCAGTATTTTTACCTTGGGATTTAGCAAACCCAGACACAAGATGTGCCTAGTGTGTTGCGGTCCATAGGGTCACAGAGAGTCAGACACGACTGAATGATTAAACAACAACAACAACAGTTTTGAGATTTTCTTTGTAAGACAGTGAGGTGCAGACTGAATGTGAGGAGCAGAAAGTTGGAGAGCGCCAGACCATGTAGTGAGATATTTGTTGTTGTTCTTCAGTTGTTCAGTTGTGTCCGACTCTCTGTGACCCTATGAACCACAGCATGCCAGGCACATCTATTGTTATGTCTCTGGTCCTGGTTATCCATAAAGTTTTCATGGCAAAGATACTGAAGAGGGTTGCCAGTTCCTTCTCTAGTACACTGTGATTTTTCTAACCTCTCTGCTATGACCTGCCCATCTTGGGTGACTCTACATGGTATAGCTCACAGCTTAATTGAACTACATGTCCCTTCACCACAACAAGGTAGCGATCCAGAAGGGGAGTGAGACATTTACTATACAGTAACTCTGGTAATAAAAAGTGAAATTGTTTACATTGTCACTTAATACACAGTCAGTATCTCCTATTTTGGCATCCTCTTATAGAGACAACAATGGTTGAATATTCTGCTAATTAATTTGTCTATATTCTGCTATTTAATTTTAGACTATCTGTGTTTATTTACATCCATTTTATGGAAGGTTATTTTTTAATTCAAGCTTTATATTTCTCTCTTATTAACCTCTTTTTGGTTCCATAACTTACTGTGGGCCAAAAGGGATTAGCAATACCTAACCCTTTATCTTTTAGAACAAAATGGTAAATAGCATAGCTTCATAATAACATTAATACATTCATAGAAGATAGCTAAACATGTTTATATTTTTAATATAATTATTTATCTTCATATCTAAGAAAAGTCAGAAAAAAACATTTAACGCATAATCATAGCAAAATAATATATTGCTTCCTGGGAATTGTAGGTGCTGACATGTAAATTGGCCATGTTATGTAATTTAAGGCACACATTTAGAGAGGGGCACCTGCTTATCTATTATATCCTACTGGACCATAACATACAGTGCCTTAAAAAAAGTATTCACCCCCTTGACTTTTTACCTATTTTGTTATATTACAGCCTTAAGTTCAATGTTTTGTTAATCTGAATTTTATGTGATGGATCAGAACACAATAGTTTAAGTTGGTGAAGAGAAATTAGAAAAATATAAAAATATATACATAAAACTATTTTTTAGAAATAGAAAACAGAAAATATGCATGTGCGTATGTATTCACCCCCTTTGTTATGCAGCCTATAAAAAGCTCTGGTGCCACCAATTACCTTCAGAAATCACATAATTACTGAAATGATGTCCACCTGTGTGCAATCTAAGTGTCACATGATCTGTCATTACGTATACACACCTTTTTTGAAAGGCCCCAGAGGCTGCAATACCTAAGCAAGAGGCACCACTAACCAAACACTGCCATGAAAACCAAGGAACTCTCCAAACAAGTAAGGGACATTGTTGTTGAGAAGTAAAAGTCAGGGTTAGGTTATAAAAAAATATCCAAATATGATCCCCAGGAGCACCATCAAATCTATCATAACCAAATGGAAAGAACATGGCACAACAGAAAACCTGACCGGGCAAGGAGAACATTAATCAGAGAAGCAGCACAGAGAGGAGCTGGAGGAGCTGCAGAGTTCCACAGCAGAGACTGGAGTATCTGTACATAGGACGACAATAAGCCTAACGCTCCATAGAGTTGGGCTTTATGGCAGAGTGGCCAGAAAACGCTATGTCTGGCGCAAACCCAACACATCACATCACCCAAAGAACACCATCCCCACAGTTAAACACGGTGGGAGCAGCATCATGCTGTAGGGATGTTTTTCAGCAGCCGGGTCTGGGAAACTGTTCAGAGTTGAGGGAAAGATGGATGGTGCTAAATACAGGGATATTCTTGAGCAAAACCTGTACCACTCTGTGCGTGATTTGAGGCTAGGATGGAGTTTCACCTTCCAGCAGGACAATGACCCCAAACACACTGCTAAAGCAACACTTGAGCGGTTTAAGGGGAAACATGTAAATGTGTTGGAATGGCCTAGTCAAAGCCCAGACCTCAATCCAATAGAAAAACTGTGGTCAGACTTAAAGATTACTGTTCACAAGAGCAAACCATCCAACGTGATGGAGCTGGAGCTGTTTTGCAAGGAGAAATGGGCAAAAATCCCAGTGGTAAGATGTGGCAAGCTTATAGAGACTTATCCAAAGCGACTTAAAGCTGTGAGTGCAGCAAAAGGTGGCTCTACAAAGTATTGACTATCGGGGCTTGAATAGTTATGCACATTGACTTTTTCTGTTATTTTGTCCTATTTGTTGTTTGCTTCAGAATAAAAAAAATAAAAAAACATATTCAAAGTTGTGGGCATGTTCTGTAAACTAAATGATGCAAATCCTCAAATAATCCATGTTAATTCCAGGTTGTGAGGCAAAAAACCATAAAAAATGCCAAGGGGGGTGAATACTTTTGCAAGGCACTGTACATTCGACCCTAGATGTATGTTATGGTCCAGGAGGATGTAATACATAAACAGTCAAAAGTAAAAAGAGACATTTAGAAATACTAAATTTACAAGATTCTTCAGTACACATATTTTCAAAGGGGGTTAAATCCCTGATATATTTGTCAGTTTACAGTCTGATCAAACCAACACATCTCATAATGAATTGTAGCTTAGCCATAAATCTTTGGGGATTTGGTTATTTTTAACAATTTCCTAAAATGTTCTAATAGTACTATTAATGTACAGATCAGGTAGGTATTTCAATTCCAAGTATCCTTTGAAAAGATGTGTACTGAAGAATCCTGTAAATTTAGTATTTGTAAATGCTTGAAAATAATTGAATCTACCGTATATACTCGAGTATAAGCCAAGTTTTTCAGCCCTTTTTTTAAGGCTAAAAAGGGCCCCCTCGGCTTATACTCGAGTCACTCTCTCCCCCGAGTCTCTCTAACCCCCCTGTGTCTCTCTAACCCTCCCCATGTGTCTCTAACCCCCCTGTGTCTCTCTACCCCCCTGTGACTCTCTACCCCCCCGTGTCTCTCTACCCCCCGTGTCTCTCTACCCCCCGTGTCTCTCTACCCCCCTGTGTCTCTTTCCCTCCCCCCTCCTCAACCTCAACCCCCCTCAACCTCCTCCCTAAATCCCCCTCAACCCCAACCCCCCTCCTCAACCCCCATCTTCAACCTAAACCCCCCTCAACCCCCCTCCTCAACCTAAACCCCCCTAAATACCTCCCCCTCTCCCCTCGCTTACCTGCTTGTGCTCCGGCCTCCGTTCCTTGACCCGTCGTGCATGTTACGTCACATGCGAGCCACTTCATTAGCATATACCGGGTGCCGGCACCCAGTATATGCTAATGCCGTGACGTCACATGCGCGCCACGCCATTAGCATATACCGAGTGCCGGCACCCGGTATATGCTAATGATGTGGCGCGCATGTGACGTCATGGCATTAGCATATACCAGGTGCCAGCACCCGGTATATGCTAATGACGCGGGGCGCATGTGACGTCACATGCGCGCAGGGTCAAGGAGCGGAGGCCGGAACACAAGCAAGTAAGTGATGGGAGCCGGGGAGGTATTTAGGGGGGTTTAGGTTAAGGAGGGGGGTTGTGGGGGGTTTAGGTTGAGGAGGGGGGTTGGGGTTGAGGGGGATTGAGGGGGGAGGTTGAGGGGGGTTGAGGTTGAGGAAGGGGGGTTGAGGGGGGTTGAGGTTGAGGAGGGAGGTTGAGGATGGGGGGTTGAGGATGAGAATGGAGGGTTGACGAGGGGGGTTGAGGAGGGCGGTTGAGGATGGGGGGTTGAGATGGGGGGTTGAGGAAGAAGGATGAGGAGGGAGAATGAGGAGGGGGGTTGAGGATGAGGAGGGAGGTTGAGGATAAGGAGGAGGGGTTGAGGATGAGGAGGAGGGGTTGAGGAGGGGGGTTGAGGTTGAGGAGGGGGGTTGAGGAGAGAGGATGAGGATGGGGGTTGAGGAGGGGGGTTGAGGTTGAGGAGGGTTGAGGTTGAGGAGGGGGTTGAGGATGAGGATGGGGGGTTGAGGAGGGAGGATGAGGATGGGGGTTGAAGAGGGGGTTGAGGAGGGAGGTTGAGGAAGGGGTTGAGGATGGGGGTTGAGGAGGGAGGATGAAGAGGGAGGTTGAGGATGAGGAGGGAGGTTGAGGAGGGGGGTTGAGGTTGAGGAGGGGGGTTGAGGTTGAGGAGGGGGGTTGAGGTTGAGGAGGGGGGTTGAGAATGGGAGGTTGAGGAGAGAGGATGAGGATGGGGGGTTGAGGAGGGGGGTTGAGGATGGAGGATGAGGATGAGGAGGGAGGTTGAGGAGGGGGTTGAGGATGAGGAGGGAGGTTGAGGATGAGGAGGGTGGTTGAGGAGGGGGTTGAGGATGAGGAGGGAGGTTGAGGATGAGGAGGGAGGTTGAGGATGAGGAGGGAGGTTGAGGAGGGGGTTGAGGATGAGGAGGGAGGTTGAGGATGAGGAGGGAGGTTGAAGGTGGCGAGGGAGGTTGAGGTGGGAGGTTGAGGAGTGGGGTTGAGGAGGATGATAAGGGAGCGGGAAGAGACACAGGGAAGGGAGAGGTTGGAAGAGACACAGGGAAGGGAGAGGGGAGAAGAGACACAGGGAAGGGAGAGGGGAGAAGAGACCCAGAGAGAGAGGGGGACACAGAGGGCACAAGAGGGACACAGGGGGCAGCACATTTCCCACCCTCGGCTTATACTCGAGTCACTCATTTTACCCAGTATTTTGTGGTAAAATGGGTGCCTCGGCTTATACTCAGGTCGGCTTATACTCGATTATATACGGTAATTCAGTGTCTGATAAATCTTGTGGAATGTCAAGATGGGAAAAGGAGTTAATATATGTATTCCTATATAAGTAATAGACATTTTGAGATAACTCTGGAATTAGTTTTGTTTCATATGCTTCCAATAAATAAGGATTACAAAATTAGAGTAATCACTATCCACATTGTATTAGTGGCCAAATTGCTTATTGTACTAAATTGGAAAAAGGCCAATCCCACTGTGGAATGAGATTAAATATATAACAAATAGAAATAGACAGATTGAGAAAGACTTTGGGTATTTAAACAGAGGTTTGAGAAAAAAATTATATTGAAATGGTACATGTGGGACTAGCATATCTCTAATATGGTTTGACTGCTTGGTTATTCTCTTTTTTGCTCCATATCAAATATAAAAGATTGTATGTATTGTCTTTTTTGTCATCTGTTTTGTAAGTGTACTTGAAACTTCTAAATAAAAAGTAAAAAAATGTTATTGTTAAGAAACAATAAATAGCTTTAAAAAAAAAAAAGAAACTTGGAGTGTTGCTCACACTTTAATGAAAAACTAAAAACAATAACCCCCATGCTAATCGAGCTGTGTAATTTGTGGTGTACCTGTAAATAGCTTGCGGTATACCCATAAATATTAATAGTTTCACTCTTAATATTAAGGCACACAGCCCACTTCCATAAATCCTGCCTTGTCCACAAGAGATTTCAGTGTAGGACGTACCCAAAGCAAGCTTTACAGATGAGATGGCTTTAGGAGCCAATAGAAAATGAAAATGTCATCACATATATAGTTCTCAGCAGCCGGGTATTGCCAAATGCGCTTGCCACCAGGCAAGGAGCGCCTACAGTGCTAATCCCTGCGACCCTGTATGACTTTCGGACTCGCGAAGCGAGGGGACGCATTTGCAGAGGTGGAGGTTCCCACGTTGGCTGCAATAAGCTGCAGGCTCATTGCAGCCCGCAAATGCGGCCCCCTCGCAAACCCAGGACCTCTGCAACACAGCTTAAACCTCGATTTCAGTCACATTTCCAAAGTTTAGACACTCAAATCCCCTAAGCAAGAGAAAAAATGGTAGACGAAAAAAAAAAAAAATGGAGGCTACACGACCCCTAAAGACTCAAAATTCCACAAAGCAAATACGGCTTTTAAAAAAACCCAGATGACCTACAACATACACCATTAGCAAGGACGTTAAATCATACAAACCCGCCTACCACATACACATTCGCAGCCATTTTAAAACACTAACTTACAGAATGCGGAAGTACACAGCTACCCTAACGGCTTCCCCTCGCGCACGCAGCCTATTTACACTACACACTGCAAACATTGCTGACACTTACACCTCAGCTCCACAACACTGCAAATCTACATTATATGTTGCAGGAACATCAAAACAGATTGTCAGCTGTTCAGCACATTCCTTGCTGCTTATATTAATTACAAACAGGTAAAGTATATTCATTTATGATTTCATTAATTAATTAATTTGCATTAAAAAAAATACACAAAACAAAAACAAGTGCCAACGGTGCTCATAGGACACAAACTACACCAGGGGAGAGCCTTGCAATAAGTGACAAAACCAGATCAATGCGGACCTTACAATAAGCACAAAAGCGCCTATGATAACAACAAATACAGCAACCCAGAGGTTCGCAATGAGAGCCTTAGGCTCTCAGTGCCAGCCTCGCAATAACCGCACAAAAATCTCAGACCACCAAAACACTTACTCTCTGTGGCAAACAGAATTACCTGCCTTACAATTTTATTGCTGTTATTTTTTGACGGCCAAGTTGCTAGTGATTAATATAATGAGTGAGAACAATCACTGTAACTGCAGCAAGGACCCATTATATATTGCATAATGACTTAATAAAACAATATCATATTTTCTAATTAGACATATGTTTATATTGGACTGTTAAGTGAAATTTAATAATTTTCCATTGTTTTTGTGCTATACTGTAATTTTAACTGCTGCTCCAGCACCAAGCAATTGTTTTAAAACCATTTGTGAGTGGTCTTTGCTACCTGTAATAGTCTCTTAAGGTTTTTGTTACGACACTGCCCTATTTAGCCAACAGAGTAGCTCATAATCTTTTGTCAGTGCGAAAATCATTAACGAAGTGTAATTTTTGGCTCATAGCAGTTCTATGGGTGATTAACATCGCTAGTGGGATTTACTTTTGGCCTTAAACATGGTGAAAACTGAGATATAGGGGATTAAAATACCGTCCAAAATTTGGAGTGGCGCTCACTATTTAATAGCATAACTCCTTAGCAGTTTTTAGCTCAAATTGCTTTTAATACTATTAGTAATGAACAGGATGGAACATTTGTTGTTTAATGCAGTAAGTACATTCCTATGACTGTGCTGGTGTGTTCTATCTCTGCACTCATACACAGAGGACGAGGATCATTTGTGTTAGGCAAGTGAACATACAAAGTGACAGATGAGCAACAAACAACTGCCTCATGTTTTTACAAACGGAATGAACAGCTTGGTAGCTGAAGGTTGAAAGTGACATAAGCAGGGACCTTGTTGCTGTAGATTTTCTCTTAAATATATTATTTGTATAAGAGACAATGCAAAATATTGGTGAGCATTTTGCAAAAGCTTTGTTATTGTATATACAAAGCAGGCTCTGTAAGCATATATGGAGTTATATTATTATAGTTGGTTTTATTATAATTATTATCACTCTGAATGTCTTTCTTTTATGATGCATACAATAGAGTAATTTGATGTTTATTCTGCTCTTCAGATATTTGTGGCACTTAGAGCTTCACATTCTCATTCTCCTTGCTATGTCCATTATCCAATATGCCTGTCTAAAAAAATCATACACAAAACCAAATTAATTGTACAGGTTTATATATATATATATATATATATATATATATATATATATATATATATATATTGTGTTAAAACTGTACTTAACCCATGGCTCTGCAGAATATGTTGGCTCATTACAAATAAAGCACAATTTTTATATAATTTTTGATAATGGCTACGGAATGAAGAGCGAGGCATTTGTGGCCATATTTGTGTGTCCCGGCTCAACTTCCCAGAATGCAGTGTAATAACTGTTTTTCTCGGAACTCTGAGCTGGAAGCAGGTTTTTTTAACTTGCTTTAGACATTCAAATGTGAACACAGATGTACTTTTTATTTACTGTACTACTGTACGGTGGAGGGCTTCTATCGCTCTTTTGCCCACCATATTATAAATGATTGTTGCGGTGAACTACCTACTCATAAGGTTTACAACACAGGCTGAGATCCCGCTCCATGCTGATGATAGCCAGTAAGCTTGAAACAACTGTACATGGATTGGATACTCAGCTTGTGTTTATTACAACCTTGGCTTTGCATTAAAGCTGTGTAATACAGCATGCATAAGCTTAAAGGAAGCCATGATTGATAATGGCTACGGAATGAAGAGCGAGGCATTTGTGGCCATATTTGTGTGTCCCGGCTCAACTTCCCAGAATGCAGTGTAATAACTGTTTTTCTCGGAACTCTGAGCTGGAAGCAGGTTTTTTTAACTTGCTTTAGACATTTAAATATGAACACAGATGTACTTTTTATTTACTATATATATATATATATATATATATATATATATATATATATCATTTGTAAAATGATATTTGTTTTAAGATTTTAAGAACAGTTTGTTCAAGTAAAATGTAAAATGTTGATATTGAGATAACTCTATCCTGAGAGAATCTGAGAATATTTGCCCACACATTGGCAGAGTTGCTGCATTATTTATTCAACCTTTTTAATTAAAATGTGCTTAATTGCAATGTCAGTTAGGGTTTCAAATTTCCTTCTTAATTCAATGGAGTTGTGAATTCGGGAGAAACAGTGTAAAAATGCAAACAGAACTGAAATGTTCTGGGAGTGCTGACTAAAAATTAAACCAAATGTTTGCAAGGATTCAATCCCCTTTAAATAATAAACACGTTTATCATGAAGCGTCATATCTAGTTTAAAGTATAAAATCTAGTTTAAAGTATAAAATGATATCCAGTGCTAGAGAGGGCTAGACCCCTAAAGTCTTCAGCTGCCTATATCTTTTAATTTGTGCACTATGATGTCCATTTTCTGTAATGAAAAGAGAACAAGCCCCCACTTTAAGACTAATTAGGCCATAATAATTAATAGCATGCATCATGAGTAGTGTAAGCTGTCCTTTGAGAATCATTAGTCAATAAAGAAATCAATAAAGAGTATTCTATTGACAAGCAATATATTATGTCCATAAAACATCTTAAGATACACATTTGCAGACTAAAATAAATTGATCCATATGACCACAAGTCTATTGCAGTCTCTGTCCTGCCCTTAGTTCAAGTAATCTCTCATGGGAGCTGTACTTTTACCTGGGTGCTGGTCTGAACAGTGGTTAACGGACCACTGAAGTTCAAGAAAAAAGATACTTGTTTGTACCAAACAAACAATAGCAGCTGTGTGAGCCATTGACTTAAAATATTTTTTGGGAAAACTCAACATATTTCAAGGCGTTGTTTATTAGTACAAGAACTAATTTTCTGTTTGTTACATCACACCCCGGGAGCTGGATGATGATGGTGTGTATTTGTTATTAGTGGAGGGAGCAGACATGTTGCATCATTCAATGCAAACACAGCTCTTCAGAAAAGTAAATGCCCCTCTCACACACAATATCCACAAATGTATCATGGAGCCCTCCCAATGTATTACAGAGGAATCAACATTTATTTATTCTTCTAATTAAAAACTATTTTAATTACTTTGTTTTATTAAATTATGCTCTTAGCCGCACTTAAAAGTTTTCAAACATAGTTTTTTCATTGTGCAGTGGTCTATTAAATTGGTATGAACCATTGGCATTCTCAAGATTAGCTGCATTGTTGTTTCAATCTTAGCTTGAGAATTTAAATGCTTTTAGCCTAATTTTATTAGTGCATGTGTGCAGATCGTTATAAAATTGTTTTTGCAATGATCTGAACACATGCACTAATAAAATTAGGCTTCAAGAAAAGTCTTAAACTGCAAGTCTTGGGGTGCAACAGCTTCTTGCAAATGTCATTTCAGTCAATAATATGAACCAATACTGTTTAGTTAGCAGTAAAATATCTAGGAAACAAAATATAACATTTATGTCAAATTTGTCCTATGTTATCCATTGGAATATATATATATATATATATATATATATATATATATATATATATATATATATATACGTTATATATATATATATATATATATATATATATATATATATATTATTTATTATTTTTTTTAATTTTTTTTATGGTGAGCATTTCCTTTACTCTGTTTGGGGGAGAGCTTCTCTTACTCTTTTGCTCGCCACACACTAAATGATTGTTTGTATATTGCATGCCACAATATCTAATGCACAAAACCAGAACCAACCTCACACCGATGAGAGACATCAACCTCAAAATAGTTCTGTCTGTGAGTGGGTTCCTGGTTTGTTCATAATCCAATCCTAAATGAATGCTTCAAACGAGCCATGACTAAATTGGTAATTTCCATTTAAAAAGTACGGTACATTGTATCTCATCTGCATGTCCCCACCCAGTCCCTCCAGAATGCAGTACAATGACAGTATTTCTGGGAAACCTGAGCAGGAAATACATTTTTAACTTATTTTTAAACTTTCAGATGGGCTTAAAAATGTGTTATTCATTTTATATATATATAAATATATATATATATATATATATATATCACATGTATATATCACAACTGCGATTTGTCGTCACGCTTGCGACAAATCGCAGTTTGACAACTACGCATTGCGCAACGGGCCATGCATGGGACACAGGGGAGGGAAATGGGGGGGAACAGACATGGGAGAAAGAGACACAGGGGGGAAAAAGAGACACAGGGGAGGGAGAGGGGGGGCAAGAGACACAGTGGAGGGAGAGGTGGGGAAAGAGACATGGGGGGACAGGGGGGAAAGACACATGGGGAGAGGGGGTAAAACACAGGGGGGAAGGAGACACAAGGGAGGGAGAGGAAGGAAGAAATGGGACACAAGGGAGGAAGTAGACAGAGGGAGAGACTCGCAATGAGCTCCGAAGGCCAGTAAAGTAGAGGGGGAGAGGCTCCTATTGTGTGGCAAACAGCATTGCCAGGATTCACATTTTATTGCCGTCATTTTTGACGGGCAAGTTGCTAGTATATATATATATATATATATATATATATATATATATATACAAAAAACTTCATTAAAGAGTAGTTAAGGTTGCAGGGAGTAACTCAAGGCTAGAAAAACATGCAACCTTAACATACGGATGTGAGAGCTGGACCATAAAAAAGCCTGAGCACTGTAGAATTGACGCCTTTGAATTGTGGTGTTGGCGAAAACTACTTTGAGTCCCTTGGAATGCAAAAATATCCAATAAGTCAGTACTTCAGGAAATCAAGACAAACTGTACACTGGAAGGTATGATCATGAGGCTGAAGCTCAAATATTTTGGCCATATCAGAAGATGGCAAGATTCCCTAGAGACTCTGATGCTGGGAAAAATTGAAAGCACAAGAGGAAGGGGATGACAGAGGCAGAGATGGATAGGTGAGGTCACTGAAGCAATGAACATGAGGGACAGTAACTGAGAGATGTACCTGACATGCTGTGGTCCATAGGGTCACAGAGAGTCAGAAACAACTGAATGACTAAACAACAACAGCAATTAAGGGGTTGTAAAGGTAAATGGAACTGGAAAATATGTCAGTTGATGATTGCTTCTGTTCAAGTGGATGGTAAGAAGCCCAGAGTCCCTGGCTTAGCCGCTGCAGAAGTTATAGTTTCAGTCTTGACAGTGAATGGAACTGGGAAAGATTTCATTTGGTGTACCTACAAAATACATCTTTATGTGACTTGAAAAAGCAAGGATTTTTATGTTCTATGTTTAAGTCATATGATTAATTTCTATTAACTTAAAAGGCAAACATACCATTAAGACGGATGTGAAGGCAAGTTACAGATTTTTTTGAGGTTACTTTTTGCACTTAACAATGTGCCTTCATATACTGTACCTGTATACTGTGCCTTCATTTACTGTACCTCTCAATACCTCTTATATTTTATTGTTAAAAGTGTATTGCATATGTCAGTTTATTCACTCCACATAATATTTTCCATTAATTTTGAATTTAAATCATTACCAAATGTATTTTGAAGCAATATGTCCGCTGTTCTATGTTAAAGAAGCAAAAAACACTTTGGGCCATATTCAATCGCAATTTATGTTATATAGGCTGTATGTCTGCGGAATTTACGGTCCGAAAGCCTAAATCCATAAACCATGCAATCATAAGTAGCATTTCAGAGCATGATCATGATCAATTAAGCAAGGCCGTAACTACCCATTTAGAAACAGCCAATAGTAATAAGACCGTCATCATGACGTCAGTAAAACATGGAGGTTAAACGTAAATCAGTTAGCATTTTGAAGTCAGATATGCGATCAGACTCGCAATTCAGCAATGTACAAAATAATAAAAATAAATGGCGATACTATTCTAGTCCATGTGGGTGGCCTGATATGTAAAAACTCATTGATTCCTGAGATTGATATGACACCAAAATGAAACATATAAAAAAAAAAAATGTTGATTGCAGATTTGCGAGCTTAAGACAATTAAGTACAATTAATTCAAATGTCTTTCATCGCTTTCCACGTCTTTAAAAGTGCAGTATTGATTTTTTTATTTGCATTTACAGTGCATTTTCAGTCCTATCTGGTACTCATAGGATTTTCTTCTACATTTGCCATTTACAGGTGGGCTTGAGGAATTGAATCGCGACTTGCGATTTTAGCGTTTATAACATTTGCGGGTTTGAAAGAGCAAAGGCTTAGATGGGTTGGAGTTACGATTTTGAGAACTACAGGGATTTTCAGCCTGTAACCAGTAGCGTAGGAAGGGGGTGCCCGGGGGGCGGAGTGCCCCGGGTGTCACCTCTTTGGGGGTGGCAAAAATGCCCCCTCCAGCTTTCCACTGCACATTCCCCTTTCCCCTGTGTACTGCTCCTGCTCCCTGCTCTCTGCTTGTATCTGCTGGCAGGGGGAGGAGCCAGCAGAGGGAAGAGCCAGCAGACAGGCAGCACGGAGCAGGAGCAGAAGGTAAGAGAGAGGGGATACTCATCGAGGGGGAGAGGGAGGCATGGGGGGAGAGAAGGAGACATAAAGGGAGGGAGAGGCATGGGGGGAGAGGCATGGGGGAGGGAGAGGCATGGGTAGAGAAGGAGACATGGAGGGAGAGGCATGGTGAAGAGAGGCAAAGAGGAAAAGGGAGACACATGTAGGGAGAAAGGGAAGGGGAGACATGGAGGGAGAGGGGGAAACATGGGGGGAGAGGGGGAGTCATTGAGGAGAGGGAAGCTTCCGGAAGAGGGGGAGACATGGGGGGAGAGAAGGAGACATGGAGGGAGGGAGAAGCATGGGGAATAGAGGCAAAAGGAAAACATGAGACACATGGAGGGAGAAAGGGAAGGGGAAGACATGGAGGGAGAGGGGAAGACATGGGGAGAGGGAAGCATGGGGGAGAGAGGTAGACATGGGGGAGAGGGGGATACATGGGGAAGAGGGAGACATGGATGTAAAGGGAGAGGCATGGGGAGAGAGGCAAGGGCAAAGAGGGAGACACATGGAGGGAGAGAGAGGTGAGGGGGAGACATGGAGGGAGAGGGAAGACATCTGGAAGAGGGGGAGACATGGGGAGAGGGAGAAAGGAAAGTGGGAGACACATGGGGGAGACATGAAGGGAGAGGGGGAAACATGGAGGAGATGGAGGCATGGGGGAGAAAGGGAGACATCGGGAGAGGGAGAGGCATGGGAGAAAGTGGGAGACACATGGAGGCAGTGAGAGGCAAGGGGAGACATGGAGGCAGAGTAGGAGACATGGGTGAGAGGGATGCATGGGGAAGAGAGGGATAGGCATGGTGTAGAGAGGCAAGTGGAAAGAGGGAGACACATGGAGAGAGAAGCATGAGGGGAGAGGGGGATGCACAGGGCAATGGGGAGAGCGAGATGAAGAGAGAGGGAGAGAAAGAGGGGGAGTGAAAGAAAGAGAGAGGGATTGAATGAGAGAGAGAAGAGATAAGGGAGAGGTGAGAAAGAAAGAGAGAGAGGGGTGGGAGAGAGGGAAGGAGGGGAGAGAGAGTGGGGGATAGGGAAGAAAGAGAAAGCAGAGAGAGAGAGAGGGTGAGAGAGAGGGGGAGGGAGAGAGTGAATGGGAAGAGAAAGTGAGGGGGAGAAGAAAGAGAGAGCGAAAGAGAGGGGGAAGATAGAGGGGGTTGGGAGAAAGATGGGAGAGGAGAGAAAGAAAAGGGGAGAGAGGGGGAGAGAAAGGGAGATGGAGATAAAGAGGGGGAGGAAGAGACAGAAAGAGAGGGGAGATATAGAGAAGTGAGTTGGAGTGAGCATTCGGGACCCCTGCAGCAAGGGGTTAATGTGGGGACCCTGCAGGAACCCCAATCTGGACCCCTGCATCATGGGGGGTTGATTTAGGAGCAACACCTCCTTGCTCCAAGTAAGCTGTGTTTGGCTTTTAGCCATTTACGGGCTTGACGGAGTGGTTAGGAAGGGGGAATTGGAGCAATTGAATAGTGATTTTCGATTGAAAGATCAAAAGCTTTGAGGAAAGTAAGTAACGATTTGATAAATAGCAATGGGTCAGTAGGGATCGCGGGTCGGAGCCAGTAACTCAATCGGAGGCCAAAATCGGAAGGCAATTGAATAGCAACTTGAATTGAGTAACTTGTGACTTAGACTTGCGACCACGGATCTCTAAAAAGTAGCAATTGAATGAGGCTCCTGGTGTGTGAGTTCTAATGAATATATGTATTTATGAAACATTGTGCACATAATATCTCTAAAACTGATTAAACATTGTACAGAATGGTGGGGATATTACCTAATAGTGAATCATTTTTCAAGAATATAAAAGTGTCCCTCTTTAACCACTTGAAATGTTGAGAGGTATGACATAGTACCTCTTCCTCTATTTAAATAAAATAATAATGATTGAATCCCTTTAAATGTATATCTGAGTTTCCCTGCTTTTACCTTTATCTAATCTAACACATGCTGCTTATATCAGACACACACATTACATTGAGTCATTCTATACACATAATACCAAAATAGAGGTGCTCAATCAGAGAACGAGCTAACCTTAATAGGTTAGTTCTGTGGACATAATAATCCACTCTGAGAGCAACCTCTTTTAGCTCACTTGTACCCTTCACAGGGGGAAATATCCTGTAGTTTATCAGTCTGATCCCACTCACTAGAGTGGTCCAGCACCCGAAATACCAGGCAATTCTACCCTGAACAGGAGAAACAGCAAACCCCAGACTTACATTTCGGCCTTCATTGGTCCTCGTCAGTGAGGTGTCGTGATATCTCCCTAAGGCACAGTGAGCAAGGGATCCACGTCTGGAGTACCCTATCACCCTTAGGGAGACTAATTCCTAAGGGTCATTTGAATAAACAAAATACCAAAGTAAAGGTGCTCAATCAGAGAGGGGTAGAATCAGGGTAGAATTGCCTGGTTTTTCATGGCTGGACCACTCTAGTGAGTGGGACCAGACTGATATACTACAGGATATTTCTCTCTGTGAAGGGCACAAGTGAGCTAAAAGGGGTTGCTCTCAGAGTGGGTTATCATGTCCATAGAACTAACCTATTAAGGTTAGTTTGTTCTCTGATTGAGAATCTCTATTTTGGTATTTTGTTTATTCTATACACATACAGATTTATTTTATTTAAAAATAAAACTTGTTTTCCACACCCCCAAAGTTGCTTACATAGGCACCCAGTACCTACCAATAGAAACACTGTATTCAAATATGAATATTAACC
This sequence comes from Discoglossus pictus, assembly GCA_027410445.1. Taxonomy (NCBI): domain Eukaryota; kingdom Metazoa; phylum Chordata; class Amphibia; order Anura; family Alytidae; genus Discoglossus; species Discoglossus pictus. Next base: position 216,916,074 of record CM050164.1, on the reverse strand, counting down.
CTGTACTAACCTGCAAGCCAGCAGCAGCTCAATGCAGAGGTCTATATGTCAGTGTCTGTCTCATCCTGTTCCCTTCTGCAGGGGGACTACACATCCTATGATTCCTTCCTTCACAAACTGCTATCACAGATTGTTACATTGTGTTAAAACGTATAGCTGCTTGTTATTGGCTAAAACAAATTATGAATTTTATGCTAATTTTAGCAGGGATTTAACTCTGAAAATCAACTGCTTGCAAACGAAAGAGATTTAGTAAACATCAGGGTGAGTTTGTTAATGTTTATTTTGGTATTTTTTTCATGCAAAAGAATGTTTGCATACACTACTGATTCTCCACTATCAGATGCATTTATAATCCAGGAAACTTACTGTGGATATACCTTTCACATTACAGAGGAAATCACTGATTTTGCCTTAAATTAGCTGAAACCATTAATGCAAATAATGGCATAGACATTTGATAGGACAGGTGAAAGAACCACACATAAACACATGATATATATATATATATGCCCCCCCATGCCCTTTTCATTCTGAGCCCAGGGATACCCTTGATGCTTTCTCCAATATCCCTTCCCACTATGAGTCAAGGGATCTCTGGGCTTCTTTCCAAATACCCACTATGTACCAGGGAACACAAGGGATTCCCCCACCTATATACTATGAGCTGGACGGGAACCCCAGGGTTTCCCCTCCAACAGCTCATGACACCTAAAATTAACCCATATACCACAGGGGACTCCAAAGACCTCATGGTATATCTAACTATAACCATGGGGAGCTCTATAGACCCCATGGCATTTAAAGTTGACAAGTTATCTTGTCAATAACTCTGGAAGGGTTGAAGAGCATACAAATGATTATACTTCAACCCTGGCCAATTATGTGTTTTTTGTTGCTACATTTATATGCAAATGAGCTGTTCACAGATAATAATACTTTGCTGCTCTGATGTGTAATTTGAATTACAGTCTGCTTTTCTATCTGCTTTTCTGTCTCTGAAGTGACCAACACAAAGACCTCCAATAGTATCTGTACAGTTACACCCCTATTTTCAGGAGCAGCAATATCAATTCTAAAATATTTCAGGAATGATTTACTGTAGATTTACTGTTAGTATTATATATAGCCAGTTGTTCTCTTCAAAATGAAATCACCTTCTTGTTGGGGTGACAGTGTCCCTTTAAAGAGGAGTATTATATATTTCAAAACTATGAAACAGATGCCCACTGTAGTGCATTTACAAGTAAAGCTTATATGTATGTTTGTTGGTCCATAGCCTATTAAAAAAGTATGCAATTTAAAATAAATAAAAGATAACATGTTTTCTTGCTATTGACTGTGTAAGTTTTTCCTCAAGCGGAGGTGCTTTTCTCCTTCAACCTGTTCCAATCACAGGGCATGGTCATGCACGTTACTGGGTGCGGCTTATGTGGCAGCTGCAAGCAGCTTACAATACAGCTCATACCTGTGTAGACACTAATCAGCTTCCAAGCACTTGATTGTCCAGGTCCAAAGCAGAGTTGTCTACATACAGGAGGAGGAGATCATCAGCTCTGCTTGAGGAGAAAACAGAACATTTAAAAATTAAGAAAAAATACTAACTTTTATTTAAACTGCATATTGTTTTTAATCATTTATGCCCAACAAACATATGAGCTTTGCTTTTCAATGCACTACAGTTGTTCTTTAAGTAATGTAGAGTAGAGCAACATAGAAATCAACCAACATTATTAAAATGACTTCAGAATGGCATCTTGGGTGCTAGTTTTATCAAGTGCTTGTTCAGCTAATTTCTGTGTTATATATGGTAGCTTTACAATTGACTAAATTAATGATAAGACATTCTAATTTATGATAACTTGTGGAAGTCTCAATTTTTTTTTCCCATATATGAAGTATTTAGCTTTCTAATGGCAAGTGTTAATAATAGTGATGGCACTATTACTAATAAAATAATAACATTACTATTGTTGTATTTTATGTCCATATCTTATCAAAATGCTTTGTAGTATCAAGAACTATTTGCCCAATAATAACAAAAAATATTGTTCTCGTTTACCAAACAACAATTAGTATTCGTCAGTTGACGTATGAGAACAGTTTGGCCCAATTAGCCTGTTTACTTTTTCCTTACTTAGTCATACTACTTTGAATACAGTATTCAGGCAGGGAGCTTAGTTTGCTTTGTCTATTGTTTGCCTCTTGCTTCATTAGCTTGATCTTTACCTTGTGATTTACCTTGATATGTGAAGCAGTATGTAATAACTCTATCAGATAATTGATTTCCTTTATACTGCTAATCCTTACAATCTAATACTAATTATGCATCTGGACTCTGGAATCATCTTTGTGTCTTTGGCTGTTAAAGTGACACAGTGAAGGTTCTAAATAAAGTATATCATTTTTTGCAATGTATATCTGTCAATAAGTAAATGAAAATAGTGATCATTTTCAGAAACCATGGAGTAATTAGGCTAATCAACCGAGTTACTCCTTGAAGTCTGAGCATGCTCACTATTTACATTTGAATATGGCTTTACACTGAAAACAATAGATTCAGAGCCCCAGGTGGTAATTAACAATTACTGGCAATAATCTTCCATTAGCATATGATATTACTTTTTGCTTGGTTTGTGCATTAGAAAGCAAATTAACAGGTACAAATTACAAAGTTGAATGTAATTTAACAGCAAATAGAATTGCTTTATAATATTCACTTGCTAAAATACTTGATTTTCCATTTAGCTGTAACTTATACAATATTTGGTATATCCACTGTGTCCATTTAATATTATTATAGCGTATTACACAGTCCAGTTACATTATTATGGCCACCAGCTAATATCCATGAACAGCAGCTAGATGGCGTGGTAGAGAGTCAATAAGATGCTGGAAGGTTGGCAAATGTATCTGGAGCCATGGAGACTGCAGTGCATTCCACAGCTGCTGTAGAGTGCATGGTGGAGGATCCATAAGGCGAACATGGCGATCAAGGTGGTCCCACAAGTTCTTGGAGTTCAAGTTCAGGGAATTTGGAGGTCAGGGTGTGATGAACCAGGATTGAGCATGTGCCTTTGGCTTACAGGAATCCCTCTGGTTGACAGTTATTTTGGGTCATCTCTATCTGGGCACAGCCTAGCTAGTCTCCATTAACACCCAGTCCTCAGGTATACAGGAACACAGGAACGCAATTCTAAACCCAGTGGATAGGAGCAGAATTGCAGGCAGAGTCCTCACATAATAATATTCCCTTCCGGTTAGAAATACTATATTTCATCAGAATAATCCACACACCTCAAATTGTGCATGTTCACTGACTGACACCATTTTATTTTCTCACACCATATTTATACAGTTTAGTCACTCAAAGTCACAAGTCACTCCCCATAGCAACAGCCCTCTTATCCAATCTCTCTCTAGCTAAGTGACCCATCTGCCAATCATCTGCTGTCAGTCCTTCTCCCTGTTGTGTCGGTGCCTTTTTGGCTGAAGAGATTAATGAGAGCTTTTGTCACGTGTAGGAGAATTCACACATTACATTTCGTTTAGTGTAACTTGCAGGGCCTTTTGATGTCTATTTGCCCAGGAAAAAAGGCACTTCACACCTTAGTGCTAGGAGTGGTCAGGAAGGCTGCATCGCAGGGAGGAGAGCACTTTAAACACTTGCTTATAGACAAAGTGTCTATATGCCTCCCCATAACTGAATTCCCTTAATCTTAGCGCTCCCAGTAATACATTCTATCACACTCCCTGAGAAAAATGCTGTTTTTACAAACCAAGCATGCCTAGTTACCCTCTTTACATTAATAAATCATAACTACTGTTGTTAAGGCCAAACACCACACTGTTCTGTATAATACACACATACTCTCTTGGTGACCCCAACATTACTTATCAAGGTCTACCTTACACTACACAGCAACATCATATCATATTCCTTAATAAGTCCCATGTCCATTATAATATTTAGCAACCACATGGGCTGGAGTTATATATAACAGAATCCATCATTCTGGAACCCAGTTCCCTTCCACCCTCGCAATAGTCCATAAGTCCACAAAGTTCAGTGGGGGGTCCTCCTGGGCATAACACAGGGAAGTACTTGGAAGTACTTGTGCTCCTACAACCACTCCCGAACAATTATGTCTGTATGATATGTTGCTTTGTCCTGCTGGAAGATCCCATCCACTCCACGGAAGACAGTCAGCATGTATGGGTTTACTCGATCAGCAAGGATAGACAGATAACATAATTAGTTGAGAGTGCCTTCCAGAGATATGAGTAGATAATGCCAAGAAAACATTCCCAGACCATAAAGCTGCCTCCACCAGGTTGTGTTCTTCCAACAATGGCTGCAAAGTGCCAATCAAAAGAGGTCCAATTTCAGTACTGTCATGCAAATCTAATCCATTTCTGCTAATGAACCATCATTTGCATAATGCCTACATGTCACCTTATAAACCCACCAAGCCAGCTCACAACACGTGCCATATTTCATTGTCTAAGCACTGCTGATGTCAAAAATAGGCAGTGGTTATAATAATGTGACTCGACCCTGTATATAGTAGATGGGTTACAAACTGGGTTATGGGGAACCTTTCTTTCTTTTGATTAGGCAAATTGGAAAGGAGACACTAAATGATCTGTATGGGTTTATGAGCAACCAACCAGTAAACAAAGCTTTCTATCATTTCATTTGCTTTCCCTAGAGAAGGAGCTGCCATATACATCAACTCGACATAGACTTCTATATACCTCATCTTATGCATCAATAAAGTAATAGAAATTAAAAACAAATAACTATTGAAAACAAGATAATTTTTTAACCTCAGTGTAATCATCAAAATTATGCTAAGATTAGTTTTTTTTCATTATAAAAGGCATTAAAATGGCTATGTATGTGACATTTTGCTCCATAGTAAATCATTCTTCACATATACTGTAAGGACACTGACCCTCCAACCTGTCTCACTTTAATGTAATTTCTACACTACTCAAAAAGCCTTTGTAGCCTTTAAAACATCATGTTTAAATGCATAATAGAAAATGTCGGAATACAGTGTTATTGCAGATATATTACACTCATGAGAGAGGTGTTTAGCATTCCCAGCCGTCATTATATTATCTAACCCTACTAGATGTCTTAATCCTAGTGTGTGCATTATCCCATTATAGCCATGTATACTCCACTAGATGTGCTAGGACTGTTTACATATGGATGAACAGCTCATTTTGTTGCTCTGATGTAAATACATGTGCAACACTGTTAAAGGGCTAATAACTATTAAAAATGCATGTGCAAACAGAAGCAAATCAAAGTTCAGCCAAAAAATGTAAACTCAAAAACACAGTTTACCGGAGTAATGGTCACTGCTGTACTCCTTCCTCCTTCCCACATGTCTTGAGCACTAGCAAAAGGAATTAAAAGATATCAACTGAAATAACATTAAACAAGCCTTAAACAGCATAATCAATGTTATCTCAGTTTAAATATTTCCGTTTCGTTTCAGCTAAAGCTTTGATTTGTTGCTGTTTGAAGATGTATTTTTATATTAATTAATGCTGAACTGAAAAATAGGTTTAAGAAGAAAAGTGCTTACACTGGCACGTTAAAGTAAATTCTTCTGTAACATGTATGAGACAATGAACAACAGTACATAAGTGTAAAGAACATGCACTGCCTTTACAAACGATAAAACTTGCCACAATTCATAAATAATGCATGATTTAGATGCAATAAAAGAGCACATATATAGTTCTCAGCATCGCGGGCTTGCCAAAAGTTGTTGGTAATGCAATGTTAAAACTGCGAGGGCTGCAGTTGCAAGCAATGAGCGCTGGTGGAGAAGAGCGCCGTAGGCTCTCATCACTACGACCTGCACGACTTAGGCAGTGAACGCCAAAGGCGCTCATTGTGCTGGTGGAGATGAGCACCATAGGCGCTCATTCTTACGACCCGTGGGACTACAGATCAACAGAAAGTTCAATTATCCAATTGACTGTGTGAGCCCCGCAGCAGTTTGAAAAAATCTGGACCCCGCAAAAATACAACTTTACCGGCCGATCTGCGCGCACCGAAAAACATAAAAATCCCATTACACTGCCGAATTTTGCAAGTTTCGGCACTCGAAATTCTTCTAATCGAGAAAGAAAATGGCGGCCGAAAAAAATGAAAATGAGGCTACATGACCCCAAAGCCCGCAAAACACTGCCATTCGCGTACGACTTTGCCAGGGACATACGAGGTAGAAAAATACACTATTAGGAAGGATGGAAAATGCTCGCGAACCGCGTAAGACATAGACATTTCACAACACTAACTTGCACATTACCACATTATGCTTTTCAAATGAAGGTTCTCCTGCCTAAACAAACAATTTGCCCTCGCGTACACAGCCTATATACACTGCACATTTAGCACATTGCTGACACTTTCTCCTCAGATGATCAACAGTCTCCCTGTACATGTTAAAAAATACGCCAAAAACAGATGGTTAGCTCTTCAGGATATTGACTGCTGGATATTAAGTACAAATAGGTAACATATATTAATTTATTAAATGATTATAGTAAGGTATATTCATTTATTAATTAATTATTACAAAAAAAAAACATCTCAGATTTTACACTGCCCTGCACTTCATGAATAATGCTCATTGGCTTACAGGGATAGGACACTCAAAGCAGTTAAATATTTAAATCACTTTATTATGCTCTTACACCTGATAACACGCAGGATTAAGGCGCTCTATGTGACATGGAAAGGCCCTCATTGGCGGCATGCACTGATATGGCCGCAACTGCGAACCTCGCAAAGAGAGGCTCGCTGTTGTCTCGCACAGTTAGCCGGCATGCAGGACTTAGGTTGAAATGAGCGCCAAAGGAGCTCATTGCACTGCGAGCCTCGCAGAGTGAGGTGAGCTGTTGAGGCACGCAGTACACTACTATTGTGTGACAAGCAGCATTTCCACACTTTTTTATTGCCCCATCATTTTTGACGGGCAAGTCGCTAGTGTATTATAATAGCCTGAATTTTTAAAAGCACTTTCTGAGTACCATCTTCCTCTTATAAAATCTATTGTCAAGATGTTTTTACTAGAAATAATCAATAAAGGCCACTTTGGATTGGTAAGAGTAATTTACTGTGGACATGTTAAAGCAAATTCACCATGTTTTCACCAGTGTTGTATCTCAAACTGATAAGCGTCTCCATCAACTGGAATGGAAAGTGTATCCGAACTTGCTTTTTTAATCCAGTAATATGATGAGGTTTAGCACAACTGTGATTGGCCCTAGAGGTACTTTAAAGGACAACTGTATGAAAAAAACATGTTTATGTAAAGATATTTGTTAAATCTAGATATAAATCTAACATTTCTTTTATTAAAACTTAGCAGAGAACAAAATATCAAAAAATTAGTTTTAATAAAATAAATGTTGATTCCTGGAGGCATCCATGATATTTTAGTGAATGCTGCCTGTAAGTGAGGGATGTTTATATTCTTGCAGGAGCAGGGCTTACAGTTACATTCTGTACATGTTATCCAGATTTATTCTAACCCTAACCAATAACTGTATCCATAAACTAACCCTAATCATAAACACACCAAGCCTCACATTAATGATGCCACATAAATTACCATATCTGGAGACACATACATTGTTGTTGTTTAATCGTTCCGTCGCGCCAGACTCTTTGTGACTCTATGGACCGCAACACGCCAGGTACATCTCACTGTCACTGCTCCTCTGAGCTCCATCAAGTTCATGTTCATTGCTTCAGTGACCTCATCTATTCATCTCCGCCTCTGTCATCCCCTTCTTCTTGTGCCTTCAATCTTTCCCAGCATCAGAGTCTTCTCTAGGGAATCCTGCCATCACATATATAGTTGTGAGCATGCGAGGGCCTCAGTTGCTGGCATGCGAGGGCCTCAGTTGCTGGCATTTGAGCTTCAGCCTCATGATCATACCTTCTAGTGAACAGTTTGTCTTGATTTCTTGATGTATTGATTTATTGGATCCTTTTGCAGTCCAAGGGAGTCTAAGCAGTCTTCTCCAACACCACAATTTAAAAGCGTCAATTCTACGGCGCTCAGACTTCTTTTATGGTTTAGCTCTCACATCCGTATGTTACTACTGGAAAGCAAGTAATTTAATTTCATGGTCAAAACTTCTTGTGAACAGTTTGTCTTGATTTCCTGATCTACTGATTTTTTGGATCTCATTGCAGTCCAAAGGACTCTAAGTAGTTTTTGCCAACACCACAATCCAGCCATGTATAAAATAAACTCTGAAAGGTTCAAATAAACAGATTTGGGTGCTAAGTTTAAGGTAAAAGTGATAAAACGTGTGGAGAGTGAAAAAATAAATTTGAGAACAACACTGATACCACAATATGTTGAAAAATGTACGAGTTTCTACTCTGGAAATTGGTAATTGTACTTCTTTAACAGAAAGGGTTAAGAAGTTGAAGAGTGCTTCATGATGTCTTAATTATCCAACTGATTAAACTACTCTGCTCATTATTTCTTAAGAAACACAATTAATGTCAAAGCCTTGTGTATTTAAAATCAATTTAAAAATTAATGTTCCTTTCACACAATTAATGTTCCCTTCAGATCCCTTACTGGGATGAATGCACAAGTCGGTTAGCTTGCCATTATTTTCTGTTGGAGGATCCTCTGGCTGTTCATGGTAAATGTGTCCAATAGTTTCATTGTCCTGTGAATATGGGACTTCAAGATGGCCTACAATCATCTATGAAAAGTTTCCACTATTGGTGTTTTTAGCCATAGGTCATTTACTACACAAGGAGCCCCATTAAACTGCTACAATTTTAGAAATCATAGCCCGTAAAGGACCCCGCAAAAGTAACTGCTATTAAATTGGCCTCCAAATAGGACCCGCAAAGGGTTTACAGACAAGTTCTTAACACTGTAAGACAATATGAGCACACCATTGGACTTTAAACTATGAGGAAAACAATGAAAGACATTACAATTACTTGCACAACAATCCACTAATAAGAAATTGGCATTTTTAAAAAACTTTTGGTCATGCATATGCCAATATGAAAAGTCTTGCTACAAGATGCATAAAGCAATTAAAGACACACTACCTGATTAAATGTCAACACAAAAACATGAAACTGCCTGCCATATTAACCCTCTCTCACTCACAGAGGCTCTAATGTGTACCCTGGAATATATATATGATTTCACTTACATCTCGATCATTACATCTACATTGAGAAAAGAAATAGTGGACAAATTACACCGCCACATAACATATAACAAGTATCAGGAGAACATTTTAGATTTGGTTGTTCAGTCCTTAAGTCGTGTTCAACTGTCTGTGACCCTATGGACTGCAGCACATTTAGCTATGTCTCTGCCTGTGCTGTTCCACAAAGTTTCATGCCAAAGATACTGGAGTAGTTTGACAGTTCCTTCTCCAGTGGTCTGTGATTTGTCTGACCTCTCTGATATGACCTACCCACCTACAGTGACCCTACATGGTATAGCTCACAGCTTTTTTGAAGTACACAAGCCCCTTCACCACCACAAGGCATCAATCCAGAGCAACAGCCAACTTACCTCCATTAGGGATAATCTCCACTAGGCCCATCCTGGAAAGTCCCATTGCTGGTGGCCATGTGCCAAGATGTATACCCATTATCATCTGGTGACCTCCTATTAAGTGTTTTCAGCGGAATGTTGATACTCCACAGTATCACAAAGCTACTTTGCATGTGTATTAACCCTTTATTATATATATATGTATATATATATATATATATATATATATATATATATATATATATATAGTATTATATGATATCTCATCATGTTACTATTATTATGATTATGATTATTATATGCATTAATATATTGCATATAGTTACCAGGGCTTATTAGTTTACTGATATAGGAATGTGACACAAACATGATGTATGTGGATGTCCCAAAACCCCAACTATTGAAACACACTGACATGGTGAGAACGGTATAACAAAGCTTTATTTCATACACAGAGAACAATCAGAAATGCACAAGGCTGGGCATTAATATCATTAGTGTGGTGTGGGCAGATCCCGGGAAGTCAAGAGGCTCTTGTGGAAAAAAAGGGGATACCTAAAGGGGGTAATGTCATAGTCTAGAATAAGCATGATGCATAGCACCTATCAGGGTCACATGTGGTCACTACACCACTGCAGCTGGAATCTGATTTAAAAAAATGATCATCAGAAATCACTCCATTTAATTGAAGAAACGATTAATGTGCATAGCACTTACGCCTTGTTTATATCCGCTGAATGAAACAGATGCTTAAACCTCTGAACTGTGTAATCCAATCCAGTTTCAAACTAACAGTGTGTTCACAAAACAACAATCTGAAAAGAAGTGGTCAAAAACAAAACTGTAAGAGAATAATAAAAAAAAAAACATGCATGTACAGTACAGTGCTAAATACTGTAACAATATACTAAGTCACCTGATTCCCATCTGCAAGCATTTACTAACCATTAGCTAGTTCTCAGGATATCTCACTGGCCATGACCATTAATAATGATGTGTCTCACTGTAATTATATAGGAATCACAAGGTTGTGGAGACCAGTAGCCAAGGTCAGCAATAATCCAGTTCAGCAACTTGTAGGTGAAACAGGAACAAGCTTTATTGAAGGGATCAGGAACCAACAATAATCTGGCAAGGATACAGAGACAGGAAGTGCCTTATATAGGCCAAGAACCAGACAGCTGACCAGACACAGCTAAAGAGAGTTGTCACTGATTTCATTGCTTTTAGAGTCAAGGTATCAGATCTCAGGCAAATCTGCAAGAGGCAGGCTGGCGTACCGGTAGGGAAGAGGTCCAGCAACATGCAAACCAGGGTTCGAATCCCAGCAGAGTCAATTCCTCACACTCACAATAAATGCTTTGCTGTGACCACCGTCACTGGTCAAGGTGTACTATCACCTTCTCCATATGATATTGTTAATCAACATTAATATCGCATCCATCAGCTATACAGCTGTTAGCATATGTTAAATGATACTCATGATATTAGCAATATGGGAAAATACTCATTAATAAAGAGAGGGCACAAAGGTCAGCAGCCAGATTCAATGTTACTTACATCAGACACGAGGATCTGTTCTCAGACTGCTATTGAGGTCAGGATCACAAGCTTCACTAGTGCATATATTAATGCTGGTTGTCATTAACATGCCATTGTGAGACTCTGCAAGTCCACCACCATAGCGGTATTATAAGATTCTTGGTTTGTCTGTGCACATACGTGTGTATAACTGGAGTTAGATAGGCCAAGGGGTTTTATAGCTTTATGTATAGGGGCATCAAAAGCCCTATGGTGCTACTTATTTATTTATTAGTATAGTGGAAGATCTGAGAGCGCTTACATTTGTAGCATCCACTATTGGTGAGTTGCTGTTTTGTGTTTAACCATAGTGGTATTAGTCTACGTTTCAGCTAACAACAATATTGTCTTAGATATCTGGATATATGATAGCTTTAATATTGTGGGAGCTATATGTTAAGGGGGGCTGTCATTCAAGGAATGTCTATGTGAGAGGCACTGGGGATGAGGATGTCTTCATGGACCTTAATTGTACCTAAAAAAAAAACAACAACTGCTCATAAGCTCCCGGTGATTGGAGGAGATACTGGATCCCCTGCAGACAGTACAGGATCTGCCTCGACAGAGCCAGCATCTACTTCTGAGCAGCCTGGCTTTGTGGGGGTGGGGATGGAGGTCTGGCTGCAGGGCCCATTGGTGGTTGTGGAGGAGATGGCTGAGGTGGTGGTGCTGGCCCTGTGGGGAGGGGCTGTTGCCTGGTCGGTGCCTGCCTCCAATCTGGTGGTGGTGGTGGACCTGGTGGTGGGAGCCAGGGGCATGGAGGAGGAGGGCAGTGGGTTTGAAGGCCACAGGGGTGGCATATGGTCCTGCCAGTGGCCCCACTGCCCTCTTGAAGCCCTCCTGCAACCTGCAAGTTTTGTGCTTGGGAATGCCATGTGTCTCTTTCCTTTTGTGTTTCTCCTCCTTGTGTCTGCTCAGTGTTTGTGTGGCCTGCGTGCCTGGCGTTGTTGGTGTAAGTGTTACTTTCTTTGCTGTTGTGTAAGTCCCGGGAGCCTGGCTTTGCTCAGCCTCATTTTCATCCGGTTTCAGATTTATTTTTATTTTTTCCGTCCGTCATTTTTTTTTTTCGTGTTTGCCGATTTTCAATTTTTTTGAAACACAGCAAATTCACTTGCTACTTCACTCCCAGGCTTCCTGGCTCATCCCTTGTGCTATGTGTGAGTGTGTTTTAATTTATTTTTTATTATATTTCTTGTTTTTCATCTTTTCCGATTTCCGTGGTTCAGCCGTTAACTTCTATGTTTCCAAGGTCGGATTTTTTTGCCCCCGAGATTCCGAGGTCGGAATTTTTTTCCTAAGTCCCTCAACTGCTTGCAGCCTAAGTAAGTCCTGTGTTCCTCAACTGCTTGCAGTGTCTTTGTCGTTGTGTATTTTCTCCCTCTGAGGCCTGTGTTGCACTCCGTAATTACTGGATTGGATTGTAACAGCAGACCGCATCTATTCCAGCCCACTGCCAGCTCACGGGTGCGGGAAGGGTTTTACGGGCTTGAGGTTTTGGCCCTTTTGGTAACGGCCTTGTTAAATTTATTTGCTCTGTAACTACAGCGAATGTCAATCCCGCAGACATACGGGCTAGATGACAGCCACTGCGGGCTTGGAATTAAATAGGGCCCAAGATGTAGAAATGACACTGATGTTATTTTTAATATGGTTAAAAAAACACTGATGTGCCATATGTATGGTATATTAATTTAAAGAACTTGACTTAACATTGGAAAAATATCTTTAGAAAGTATATAAAATAAACCAGCCTTTTGATTTGCTGATGTGTTTTTTCCCTAAGGTGATAAGTCACGTGTTACGGACAATTAATGAAAATTCGATATCTATTCAGTTATATTGAAAGAAAAATCTAAACAAATTTGAAGTCAAATTGCTCAAAAAAGTTTTATATAGTATTAGTATTTAATATTGTTGTGTTACATAAGCATCTGACTAGAGACAGTAACAGAGCTGATATTTGTGCTGCAGCTTTTTCAGCATTTGCTATGCACTGTCTAATATAGTTTCTTTAGCAACCATTATTAACACACCCTTTGGCAAAGCCACTCCCAGTGGCAAGAAGTGCGTTAGGATCAGAGGAGCTAAGCCATGCCCCTCAGAAGCACGATTATGTATTCAGACATATGTATTCCGATCAGGCATCTGTTTTGCAGCAAAACCATGATTAAATCTACAGCTCTGAGGAGTTACAATCCTAGTAGACGTGTAGGAAAATAGAGGTATCACTTTATATACCATTTGAAGAGCTTTGGGAATCTTGAGAAAGATGTAGAAATATTTCAAACATACCCCCATCCTTCATATCCACTCTGCATCTACAAAATCTATATTACTTTATTACTATACTTTACAGTAAATAAGTAAATTGCTTTGGCCAAAAAACACTGGATGCAGCTGAACAGTTAAAGGGCTTCACATTGCTATCCACTGTAAGTTTTCTGTGAGCAAGAAATGTAAGAGGTATAAGGACATATCTGTTATTCTAAAATAAACTAAGACAGTTTTTAACAAAATAATAGCTTTTTCTCTTCATTTAGGATCAACTAGAAGATATGAGGATGAATAGCTGAATGCTTGGTTATACCATCTTTTTTTTATTTTATTTTTATTTTATTTTAGAAAAGTATAAATTACATACACTTCGAAAACAAACATATCATCTAGTCATCTGATGGGAAATTTGCACATCAAACAGGAGGAGAAAAACAATATACCAGATAGAATAAATTATACAACTTATCAATTGGATAAGGAAATAAAACCATATAATAAGACTACGTGCCTCTTCCCTTTTCTTTACATTTTAAAGTAAAGAACAGGAAATGTTACACGAAGAAGCTCAAAAGTTCAGTACCTTGGATCATTCTAGTTAGACAAAGTTAATATTATCATTCTGTCTTTTACTTTCTTTTCCTTTCCCTCTTCTTTTACACTTCTTTTATTTCCATCTGACTAAACCCTTCCATCTCCTTTTGGTCCTTTGCATCATTAAATTAATTCAATAAATTGATCTACAATAGTGTCCCAACGGAATCACAATGATATTGCGAACTACTATTCCAAAATATAAATTCAAACTAAACACACTTCCATTCACACTTCTTCCATTCACGGCTTCGGGTCCGGTGGGGGCTCGGGCAGGGAAATCAGGAGAATGGGCCCGGGAGAGGTAGCCAGAACGTCCTAAGTCAAGTCAGTGGCTTCCTTAATTACGTATTAGAGAAATACTTATCCCATAGGGACCAGGATAGACTACATTTTTTTATCACCCCCAAGTCAGTAAAGTCTAATTCTAGACGATTTTTTTCCACTTTAATTTTAACCTCATTCCAAGACGGGACATATTTCTGCTTCCACTTGGAGGCTATCAATGATTTTGCTACCATCAGAATCTGCAACATAAGGGCTTTAACTTTGAAAGACAATGGAGGGAAAATATGGAATAGAATTATTTCTGGGTGTGGACTTAACTCTACCTTGCATATCTTAGTCAGCTGGGCAAAAACCTCTGCCCAGAATTTTTGGATATATGGGCATTGCTACCAAATATGCAGGGAAGAACCTATCCGGCTACACTTACGCCAACAATATTTCTCCTGGTCTGACCCACTAATCATTGCCATCCTAACCGGCGTATAATGCCACCTATTGCAGATTTTAAAATGGAGTTCTCTATAGGATGGATTTTTAACAAATCTATCCGTAATTGCATATGATCTATGCCAATCATCTATGGACCAATTATACTCCAATTCACCCTCCCAGTCCTGCATACACTTAGACTTATACTCCATATGTGGCCTTCTGATTATATTATACCATCTTGAAATAGGATGAGTTTTATATTCTGCCATAATCAATTTTTCAAATTTAGTTAAATCTCTTAAACTAGTCAAATAAAACTCTGACTTCTTGAGAGCTTTTTCCAACGTAAGAAATTCTAACCATGAGATCTTTAATTGAGGGGCTTTTATTTTTATATTCTCCAATGAAAATGTATTTCCAGGAAACAGTTCGAGCAGCAGGTTAAAACCTGCTTTAGCTATCCTCCCTAAAGTCAGAGATTCAATATATGCTGCTAGATCTAATAACGGGGTAATGGGCGAAGGAAACGGAATCAAATTATATTTAACATTCAATTTGTTCCATATATTCCCATTTCCACTAACCATAGTTTCACCCTGTCTCATATATTTAAGATTAATCTTTTTTTGAAATAAGAGAATTTTAATATTATTTAAACCTGTTAGCTCTTGTTCAATTTGGACCCAATTATTGACATTTGTGGGTTCTAACCATTCCAACATATTTGCCGCTAGTATAGCTTCCTGATATTCCTTAAGTAGAGGATAAGCCAAGCCACCATGTTTAAATTCCCCTCCCATTCGCAATTTTTTTATTCTTATTTTTTTCCCTTTATGAATGAAATTATCAATTTTATTTTGTAATTGGTTTAACAAATATGTAGGGATTCGGCAGGGGATATTCCTTAAAATATAGGTAATTTTTGGTAAAATTACCATTTTTATTGCAATAAGTCTGCCAGACCAAGATATATTTAAGCCTGACCATGCATTCATTTTTGCTATAACATTTTTATACACTTTTTTATAATTAGTTATTATTGTCTGCTTCAAATTTGTTTCCAGTATTATTCCCAAGAGTTTCAGCGAATTTTGCCATATGAGAGGGAATCGATACTTTAATTTAAGTAACATTTCATAAGAAATATTAATGGGCATGGCTTCTGATTTACTAATATTTAACTTAAAATTTGATATTTTACTATAGTCCTCTATAAGTTGGAACAAAGATCCGAGGGAAACTAACGGATCTTCTAGTGCCACAAGAATGTCATCCGCAAAGGCAGATATTTTATGTTCCATAGATCCGACCTTTATCCCTTGCACCTCCTTCTCCTTCCCAATCAGTATTATTAAGGGTTCAATGAACATGGCAAAAATAGCAGGGGAAAGGGGACAACCTTGACGTGTCCCATTCGAGATATCAAAGCTGAATGAACTATACCCTGTACCCACTAGTTTTGCGGTGGGGGCAGTCTATAGGGCCCGGATGGCTTTAGAACCAAAGTCCCCCAACCCATATCTTTCAAACAATAATTCTACGAACTCCCACCCCACCCTATCAAAAGCCTTTTCTGCGTCTAATGATAAGAGCACGGTGGGACCTCCCTTTCGTTTAGCGAAATCAAATTGACCATTTTCTTAACATTATCAGATCCCTGTCTCCCTCGAATGAAGTCTTTTTGATCTAAAGAAATAAGTTCCCCTAAAATTGCGTTCAGCCTGGTAGCTAGAATTTTTGCATACATTTTAATATCAGTATTCAGTAGAGAAATCGGGCGAAAATCCTTACATGATGGTACTTTATAGTCTTCTTTAGGGATTGTTATAACCGAGGCCTCCAACATTTTTTTCGGTGCCCGACCTGATATCTTAATTTCATTCAAAGCATTCTTAAGGGGAATTAAAATTTCGGACTTACAAAGTTTATAATAACAATTTCTGTAGCCATCTGGGCCGGGGGAGGAGAAGTTTTTCAGGCCATCTATAGCTTCCGAAATTTCTTTATCAGTTATTTCTTTATTTAAAGTATCCAGATCATCATCAGAAACTCTCGGTAAGTCAACTTTGTCCAAAAATTTGAGTATCTCTTCTTTAGATGGTGTAATAATTTTTTTATCATCCCTCAAATTATAAAGATCTTGATAAAAAAGACCAAAAGCATTTCCTATATCACCAGGCTTTGTCAGGGTCTCATTTTTGTACTTTAGACTATCTATTCTTTTACTTGATGTTTTATTCTTCAATTTATTAGCTAAGAGTCGCCCTGCTTTGTTTCCCATATGATACAGTCGTTGCTGCAATGACCATAGGGATTTATCTAACAGTTCTTGTTCTATTTTTATAATCTGGGATCTTATTGCTTCCATTCTCTTTGCAATCTTATCATTCGAGCCAATTTTATTAAGCCTATCTAAGTTTGTCAAGTCAATATATAGGCCTCGTAGAGGTCGACCTCTAAGTTTCTTCTTCCTAGCCTGCCAGCTAATCAAATGACCCCTTATGGAGGCTTTATGGGCAGTCCAAATAGTAACTTTAGATCTAACAGACAGGTTGTTTACTTTAAAAAAGTTATTAAGTTCTTTTTTTAAGAGATCTTTTATTTGTGGATCCTGGAGTAATGGAATTTTTAGTTTCCATGGTGGTCTAACTGTCTCTATATGACTCGTTGATATATTTATAGAGACCATCCCGTGATCTGACCACAATATAGGTCCAATTTCTGTTTTGATCACTCTTTTTAAAGTTACACTATTGACAAGTATGTAGTCCAATCTAACATGCGTATCATGTCGATGGGAAAAAAAGGAGTAATCCCTTTCCTGAGTATGAAAAGTTTGCCATGAATCATATACTTGATATTTCATCAAGATATTATGAAAAAGATAAAATTTTTGTTTAGCGTGGGAATCTAAAAATGTTCCTTTATGGGAATTTTTTATCTAGATCCGCATCCACACATAGATTAAAGTCCCCACAAATAATGAGTGCACCAGAGCTATATGGCCTTATCGAATTGAATATTCTGTTAAGGAAGCTAATTTGCCTTAGGTTTGGGGCATATATGTTTACTATTGTAAATTTCTCACTATTTATTAGGCCACCCCATATTATATAACGACAATTGGGATCTATTATAGAAATTTCTTCCATCAAAATTAATTTCTGGTTAAAAAGTATTGAGACTCCCTGAGCTTTTTTCTTGTATGTAGAATTAGGAGTCAGGCCTATATTTTTCATTTTAAAGTAAGGAATCTTACCTGTCTGCCAGTGGGTCTCCTGAAGGCATACCACATCGGCTAACCCAGATCCAAACGATCTCTGGCACATCTGTCTTTTTACACCTAAGTTTAGTCCCTGGACATTCTGACTACAAATTCTCAATCTACCTTCTTTATCCTTATCTGTATAGATTGTCATAAATGAAAACCCTTTACCTCAAGGCTCTTTGCTCTCCCCCCACTCCTCCCCCCCCCCAATCCCCTCCGAAACCCTTATGCCTACCACAACATTCACACAAATCCCATTTGTTACCCATGCATTCACTAACGGTGAATCATTCTCCATCCCTTCACCGGACAAACCAACACAAGAAAAGAAAATTGGTTTACCGTGGGGAAAGAGAAGGTTGAACTTCAATAAATTCACAATTGGAAATCCACTGGCTAAGTTACACCTGAGGTAACCAGCAGCAACCAAAACAGTATGGAAAGCCCTTGCAGATAATTTTTACAGGATACTTATTTCACATTTGTGTTACACATATTACTCTCTTACCCTTCCCTCCCACTTCCAAGGATGCAAGATCATTTGTTTACTCCCCTCTAACTATCAGGGCATTGAGGGGATCACCATTTTCAAAGGGGTTTTTCCCCTCAGCAGTTAACCAACCATTTCCTCTTACTCTCATCTTCAGCTCATCAAGCAATCAGCAGATACATAATAATAACTTTTAAACCTAATACCCTTTTATTAATTTGTGGTTTCTTTTCAGTTTATCCTAAAACCAAACTATACAATTTTAAAAATGTATGTGAACAGCATTTATCTTCTTTTTTTTCCTTCCCTTTCTTCCTTTCCTTCTTTTTTTTTTTTTATTAAATCCACTGTGAACAAAACCATGTATTACTAAGTTGACTTAATATTAAAACATCTTTTCAGATAACTGTAATTTAGTGCATTTTGTGTTCAACTTTTATATTTTCTGTTAAATAAGAAGTATTATGAACTTACAATTCATTTAAAATGTGAACTAGATCTAATGCCTCTTTGGGCTCTATATGATCCATATTTGAGTTTCAACTTTATTTCCCAAGGTTGAAACCTATAACAAAGAACCCAAACATAAACAAAAGAAAATTTATATAGTGTTAAATCTACTTCCCCAAACTATTGCCTTTGGTGCACTTGTGTATTCAGCTTATAAAGTTTAAGACTTATGACAAATATTTACAAACTATCAATTCATTGGTAAAAAAAATGACTTGTGCTATACTTAGAGGAAAAAGCAATTTATATACTGCTGGTTATTTAATAGGCTGAAGGCCCCGTCCTCATATGCCAAATCAACTTACTACCTATCCCTCAATTAATTCTTAACGATCAATATTTACAGACAAAGATGAAGAGGGGAGGGAAGGGAGAACAGGGGCAGAGAGAGAAGGAAAAAGAAGGGAAAAAAAAGAAGAAGGAGAAGGGCCATATTTACAGATCTTTCAGGATTACTTCACCTTCATGTTGGTTACTAATTATTACTGATTTATTGCCCAATGAGACTATCAGTTTTGATGGGAATCCCCATTTATATTGGATGTTTTTAGTTCTTAAACTTTTAGCTATCCCTTTCAATTCCATTCGCTTCATAATAGTTTCCCTTGAGAAGTCCTGAAAAATCTGCAAATTTTCATAAGGTGATGAAAATTATCTTTTTTCAAACGAGTATCTCATAATTGATTCCTTATACACAGCAAAATGAATTTTAAGTATTACATCTCTAGGGCAATCTTTAGGGGCAGATGTTGGAAGTGGAAGATGATGTATTCTGTCAATCAGAATAGATATGTCAAAATTTGGTCTAACTATGGTGGACAAAAATGTAGCTACATAATTATTTAGATCTGCACTTCCAACTTCTTCTCCAATCCCCCTAATTTTAATATTGTTCCTTCTAGAATAGTCATCCAATTTAGTATTACGAGTTTTCAGGAGAGCTACTTCTGTTTCAAGTCGTTGATAATTATATTTTAAGGTTTGCATTTCCTCCCTTATTGCTCTAAGCTCTTTTCCTAAAATATCTGATTTAACTTGAACCATACCTATTGCTCTTGCATTTTCAGCAATTTTCCCTGTTAAGTCAGAGATAATAGAGTTTTTAAATTCAAGAAAGAGACCTTTGAGAACAGACAGTGTCACCCCACTATCTTCTGGTTCTGACCCTTTGCTGGAAGCTTCTGACCTAAGTGTCTCGTTAGAAGATGATTGAGCCATACTCAAAAAATTGGCGTCAGTATTAATCTCAGGATATATTGACTCTGCAGTTTTCCCTTTAATAGATGGTGAAAAAAATGAGCTAGATGTTATGGGGTTTTGTTGGGGTTTATCCACCTTAGATTTATTTTTTACTACTCTGCCTTGTTTTTTATTCATGTTTCTCTCTTTTTTTTTTTTATCTTTTTTTTTTCCTTCTTCCCCTCTTTTCCCCTTTAAAGACCTACTATCGGCTCTCTACTTTTCCCACTTTCTCCCCTAATTTAGACGGAGATATTACCTGTTCTTTATCTCTGCTCAACTAAGACCTTTATAATTACTCTCTTGTATTTTGTATTTAGCCAAGTCAAAAGGAACCAATAACCTTTGTAGCCATTTTACATACTTTTGCGATAATACTTAGATAATACTTAGACAGATGCTTAGACAAATTTAAATAATTATGCTATCCACAGGTTCATTCAAATACAATCAGGAGTCAAGCATATGTCTTGACTCCTGACAGCTTTGTCTTGGTGGGGTTGGTGGGGTTACCCACTTAAAATATATACCTGGTATTACAGTTCCAAGTTGGTAATTTTCCACTCCAAAAAAACTCGTGAAGAAGGGACCAGTCTTTTCAAGATTTCAACAAAACTTCTTAAAAAATCTTAAGAGATAATAATCCATATAGTCCATATAGACCTATAGTCTTGTCATCCGATAATTGTTATACCAGAGTGTCCCAAAATATCCTTACGTGACTAATACCGCCACAAAGTACTTCAAAACCAAAACTTTACCATACACATCCTTCTTTGCAACCAGGGCTCAAGGCTCAGGGAGGTATACACTGACTTTCAGGGCCGATATTCACTGACCTCCAGGACCAGCTTACTTGGCTGACCTTAATCTTTGGCCTTAATCTTTGAGGTCTCCAGAACTGCTATTTCATCTTTCAGGGGGGTTGCCTTGCATCTTAGGTATAGGGGTTTTAAGGGACTTATCAAAATGGCCTTCTGCAAGTATCAAAAAGAAAGAATGAAGCACAAAAAGCTTCACTGC
Organism: Discoglossus pictus; assembly: GCA_027410445.1. NCBI lineage: Eukaryota > Metazoa > Chordata > Amphibia > Anura > Alytidae > Discoglossus > Discoglossus pictus. The sequence goes on along the minus strand of CM050164.1, from coordinate 216,894,794 downwards.
AGGCTCGCCATGTCTTCACCCTCTCCTCCCTCTCCACTAGTATAGCGTGGCTTCCTCCCCCAATCTGCACTTCCCTGATCAGCCTCCTGGCCTCCCTCCTACCGCCAACTCAGATGTGCTGCCTCGGGGATCCTTCCCTCCGAGCTCCTCTTGCCTCCTCTTGCCTCTCTCATGCCTCTCTCATACCCTGTTGACCTCGCTCTCAGCACCAGCAGACCGGAGCCTCCGTCTCGGAACCTCACTACCAGCACACCGACTCCTCCATCTCGCCAGGGCTTGGGAACGGGCTTATCCACTGCTCGGTCACTGCGAGCACACCGCGGGAGAACGCACCATTGCCCTGTTAGCTACGCTCGCTAACACCTTCCGGGGCGTGGCCCATCACCATCATATTCCTGATGAGATTTAAACATATGTTCGGTTATACCATCTTAATCTTCTAGTAATCCATCTATTCTATAGCCTGGAAACCAATGTGTAGAGCATTTTATGTCATTAACCCTGTTTTAATTTAATAATTAATCAAATGTTCTAAACAGACTTGTAAAACATATTTATATTTTTTTTACCAATATACTGTATAATTATTTTATTATCTTCGGTCTCTGTGCTCTTAGGAATCTCCATTAAGCAGAAAAGCATGAACAGTTTAATAGGCTACAAAGTATGACAGTTATGTAAGTGCCATAGCCAGGGCCATAACAAAATAGAAAGTACATAATCCAAAGAATTTTGGACTTGCCATGAATTGACAGTGCTAAAAAATTTCACATACTTTCGTAGTTACTGCCTTGTGGGGAAATAGTTTTGATAAATTAATATGCTATAACGTATTTGTGTTCTATTTGTCCAGCAAATAATATTGATTATTTTCAGGATTTACTTGAAGTACTTGAAGAGAACTTAATGTAGGCTTATGTCTCTAAGGAGGCATCATTACTAAATATCAGTTGAGAAAAGGCTAAATAAATACAATTGAAGGGAAATCATCTCAAGGAAAAATACATATTCGCAAAATATGCAAAACATAGTTTTATTTTTTGCTGTTATTTGGTGACTTGATTCTATATTTTTGTTGGACATCTTGTAAATTTCTCAGTTGAAAGGACATAAGAATAACTTTTAAGTTAGTCCACTACAAGACATCACCATTTTTTCTTGAGGGCTAATGTGGCTATCAATAACTGTAGTTGACAAGAAAGAGAATTTTTACTTTGATGTATATTTTGCACTTTCTGACCCAGATTTGAAATAGAAAAACTTTTGAGCCAAAACCTCAAAGTCCCCAAAGGAACCACATTGTAAGTCGACCTTGATTTGAGTGTCATTCATTTTGAGACAATCGTTTGCACAATGTTGGTTATTTATCAAATTAATTTAAAAACATAGACTTAGCAAAGTAACCATACATTTCATTCTGTGGAGCCTATTTATCATAATATACTGCATAGTTTTGTAAGTAGGTTCCACAGAATAACATATAAAGTAAGGTTATTACCATCTGTTACTTATTTATTTTATCAAAATCTAAAAAACAATATCAGGGAGGATTGGATGTGGTACAAAAAAAGGAAAAGTATAAAAAGTTGAAGGGGAAGCAGAGGGAACAAAAGGAGGAGGCAGGCTAGTACTGATTTGGCCAGCACCAACATATTTGCAGATTGAGTGAAACTGTTGGGGATGTCCATTAATAATGGCAATGTCAGATAAAGCTGTTCCCTCTAACAGCCGAGAGAACAGTTCTACTGGAGGAGTGGGAGGGCAGAATAGGCAGAGCAACAAGCAGGTTTTGCCGTGTGCTCGGTTCAGCATATTGTGGATCAGATAGATACATTATTGGGAGGGGCTGGAAATGAACCGGCGGTCTTGGTGCATATTGGAACCAATGACAAAGTTAGTGGAAGATGGAGATTCCTAAAGATTCCTATTTTATTGAACTAGGGAATAAGCTTAAGGCAAGGATGGTAGAAAGGCTGGAGGAGTTTTTAAACTAGTAGGTGGGGGGGGGGACTAGATGAAAAAAAAGTGATAAGTCATAAGATATCACACTGTGTATTCTATCTCTATTCCTTTGTTGCCTTAAATATATGTGATGTTTATATAACTGACTGTCTAATAAAAATTTATTGCAAAAAAAAACACTGTAAGGGGCCAACAAAAACACTTAAATTAATTTAAAAGCGCAGATTTTAACGGTCTAAGGGCAGTGATACAAAGTCTAAACTGGGACAGAGAACTGACAGGTAAAAATACTGAACATAAATGGACATTTAAATCCTTAATAATATACATACTTATCATCATACCATGTGGGAATAAAAGTAAAAGGGTTAAATCACATCCAATGTGGCTTAGCAATTATTCAAAGATCAAGATTCAGAGTGAAAAACAGGCATTTAAATTATACAAACAAGAGGGGACAGAGACTGCAAAAGGGCTAACAGACTGGCTAAAACAGAAAATGAAAAAATAATTGCAAAAGAGAGTATGACTAACCTGGTAGGAAGAAGGCGAGGAAGTAAGTTATAGGAACATTACAATCTGAAAATTAGTGACCAGGAAAAGGCAGATGAGCTAAATAGGTACGTTTCTTCGGTATACACAAGGGATGTACCAGTGGTTGGGACACAGAAACATAATGGGGCTACACTACCTTCACCAAATAATTGTTTAACGCAGGAAAAAATCCAAAAGAGGTTGGAAAAAATAAATGTTAATCAAGCCTTAGGTCCTGATTAAACACATCCAAGGCTAGTGAGGGAACTGGTTTCTGTAATAGCCAAACCATTATATCTAATTTTTCAAGATTTATTCAACACTGGGTCTCTACCAGATGACTGGAGAAAAGCAGATGTGATACCTATATTTAAGAAAGGAGCAAGAGCAAGTGGGGAATTATAGACCAGTGAGCCTCACTTCTTTAAAGGGAAAGCTTTTAGAAGGGTTAATAAGGGATAATATACAAGAATATGTCTATTTGAACAGGATTATAAGTAGGAGTCAACATGGATTTATGAGGGATAGGTCATGTCAAACAAATCTAATTAGTTTCTATGAGGCGGTTAATAGGAACTTGGATCAAGGCAGCTCAGTGGATGTAGTATTTTTGGATTTTGAAAACGCGTTTGATACAGTGCCACATGGGAGACTATTGTGCAAACTAAGGGATACAGGAATTGCAGTAAATATCTGCTCATGGGTCGAGAGCTGGCTAAAAGACAGGAAGCAAAGGGTTGTGGTAAATGGAACATACTCCGATTGGACTAATGTGGTAAGTGGGGTTCCCCGGGGATAATTTTTAGGTCCTCTCCTTTTTAACATATTTATTAATGACTTAGAAGTAGGACTGGAAAGTAGTGTCTCCAGTTTTGCTGATGACACAAAGTTGTGCAAGGTAATTCAATCAGGTCAGGTTCAGGTTTAGTTGAACCTTTTCTTTAAACCAATACAAAATTAAATCTATAATGCACATGAAAATTGTGAGTTCATAGCTTCACTTGTAATGTTAACTGGAGTTAATCAAGTTAGGACATTAAATTCAAACCTTGCAATGCAATGAAATGCTTAATATAACCATTCAAGTCATGGTATAGCCTATAAATGTGTATAACTTGGCTCATTATCTAAGGGGAAAACAGGTGTAAGTTTCTGAATTGGAGTTTTCTGACATGAGTGCATAAAGTGAGACTGATTTGGAACCATTGTCAGGAGAGGAGGTGATGCTTCTTCTAGTTTGGAATTTGTGCACGTACCTGGTCAAAACATGCTGCTGGTTGTATGGAAACAGGTAATGGGCCACATGTTGGATTATACTAACTAAAAAAATCATTGGAAAAAATAACAAAACAGTTTTATATCCACATAATTATGATACTAGAAAATCTGAATTTCCATATTTCTGTATACTTGAGTAAAGAACTCATGCATCCTCGATAGGAAACATAATTTAGTGTAAAACTAGTTTAAAAAACAAGCCAGCAATAATTCACTGCACTAATGGGAACTCACATAAGAGAGTGCTTCTCTCAGAACTGAAAGAAGCAATGTGTTAATGGGCCCAGGTCTATCATGTCTTAAAGGACCAATGAACTCTGGAATTTTTACATTGAATCAAAATTAATATGTACTCTTTAAAAATATTTTTTTGAAACATGAAATATTTGGGCTTACTTGCTTTATTTTGCTGCTCATATTGCTCAATATAGGCCATTCCCCCCTCAAATGCTCTCTTACAAAGATCCTCCTCCTTGTGTAGCTGGAGTTTCCAAAATAGCATGCACAGATGTCACTGTTCACATCTGTGGGGGGCCATCCACACTGCTGGGCAGGGTCCACTTACAATATGGCAAGGGGACATTAAGACAGCTGTTAGTGTGATTCATCTCCCTATCAGAATAGCAGCAATATATATTACTTTAAACAAACAAAACACTTCTATGAATACAAACTATCAATACTTACATAATGTATGTATATATATATATATATATTATATATATATATATATATATATATATATATATATATATATATATACATTTATATATATACACACATAAATAACAAGTACAAATAGTGTATGTATTTATTATGTACAATTTTGAATCTAATTATCTATATTTATTTGGATTATATAAGTATAATTAGATTTTTTTAGTGCTGTACAATGATATGCACTACATGTAATTTGTTTATCTATGGGGATGAATCAACAACTATTGTAGCTCCCCATGTCATGTTGCAAGTGAAGTCTACCCAGCTGAGTAGATAGCTTCACCCCAACATCTTTGCATATTAAAGTAAAAAAAGATTATTGTTACCTCACCTAAACTACAGAAGTCTTATTTAAAGCACCACTTAAGACATTGTAAAGATGAAGATTCCACATTCTTGATTTAGATGGTTGCTTGTAATATAATAAACATGCTAAAGAATAAGGAAATGGCATGCAAGATCCTCATTCATCTCAACCACACACATAATGAAGTAACTTTATTTTAATAGGCCGGTATATCAAATACAGTTAATGCACTTTTCAAAGTTGAGCAACTTTTGCTATATGAGTATGTGCTTTCATATTCCAACCTCTGAAGTATTAAAATTAGTTTCACTATAATACATCATGAGCTGACCTCTTCATCTAATAAAATAAAAATCTCAACTTGCATCAATGATATCTTTTGTATTTCTTTGTATTAATTATATGATGTATGACCTATTTTGACATTTGCTGCAAATGCATTTATAACCCAATTACAGACCCTGAATCTTTTATAGGGACCATCAAAGTGTAACATATTTCAGCCCACCTACTGCTTGGGCTCTGACCATATCAGAATTACATTACAAGTAGGGGAGTGAGAAATGTATTTTATTATCAATTTAGTTAAATTTAAGAGGACTAACGAATGTTACCGTATTCATTACACTTCAATAAAAAGGTAATGGAGTGAGTATGTTGAAGATCTGCATCGTATATTTTCATTATCTTCTTTTAAAATGAGTTTTCAGTAAGAAAAAATACAGTTGGCAGATGGAGAGAATGCAGACAGTGAAGCCCCGCTCATATCACTGAAGGCTGTGAGTGGAAGACCAACAGATTCAGGGGGAATAGCCACCTACATAGATTAGAAGGTGATCATCTTAACTGTGTATAATGGTAAACTGTCATCCTGAACACTGTCATAAATTCACTAGGATGCTATTTCCCTCAGAACCTATGCCAAATATGGTGCAAAAATAATGTTACTGCACGGGGCAAGGTTGTGGTTAGAAGATCTTGGCCCAAGTTATCCAGCCCAAACCTGAATTAATGGAAAATATTTAAGTTTTCCTGGCTGAGTAGACTTTTAAGGTAATGTTAAAGTGCATATGTTTATTACTGACATCACCTGTAATACACAACTAAGAGTAATTACCTATATGGGGGAAGAGTCACCTCCGACTCATAGCCCAGACATACTGGCACTCACTCTTCAGCAGAGCATACCAAAGCTGTATGTAGCCAGATGTCTATGAATCTCTCCATATTCTTGATAGGAGTGATCTATGAGTAAACCCCTGGGACTCGGAGGTGGGTCTGGAGGTAAACCTACAAGTGTAACAGCAACTACGCCTGTCCACAGAGATAGTCAGTGGGCTGAGGGACACTTGGGACTTTCTCCTCAATGGTACCATAACTTGGTAGTACAAATTAGAGGATATGTCCAGAGGAGATATTGCTGTGTATGTGTAACAATAAAAAAGATTGCTGTTCTCAAATCAGAGTACAGACTGCTGCTGTGCATAATGGGAGGGAATCTTGTGTTGTTCTTATAAGAATGTTTTGCTTTATGTAACTCTCGACTCTCTTTGGAGATTGGACATGGTTGGGGCACATATCTTACTGTGAGGCTCTGCATTTTCCTGAATTACTCTCGAGTAACTAAGCTCTTATTCCTTATATTGTAACATATATATTATGCCAACACAGATTATTGTATAGAACCCATAATAAAATGTCCCAGTCTCTGTGCTTTTACATTCCATTAAACCAATTTGCCATGTTTGGCATGCTCGGCCCTAATTTCACAGCATTTTGTTAGCAGTATAAAAGACTGAAACAAAAGACGATACATCGCGTGAACAGGCACATCATTAAAATCACAATACTGTAATTCTGCAATACAGCTAATTATTGTCATGTAATTCATTACTGTATTGAGAAGGGCACTTCTTTCTCACTATTTAGAGCCGTATTCTATTATTGTTGAAACATTTGCCAAAATTATCATTAACTATTAAAGTCTAATCACATATTTACCAATATAGATCAATATAAAGATCTTAACAGCTAAATGCCTAGTTTCATACTGACCCATCACATGACCCAGAACTGCATTCATGTTTTCCACAGATCCAGAAGCAAGCCTCCTTTCCAGAGGAATCTCCACCCCCAATACACAGAAACCCACAGAAGAGAGGACCTATCCGGTGGGATCAGTAGCGTACTGTAGCCCCTACCTGCCTTCCATCGCCCATGGCTCTCATTCTGTCTGCTGGCAAGGGGAGGAGCCAGAAGAGGGAAGAGCCAGCAGACCGGGAGCACGGAGCAGGAGGTATGAGACAGGGGAAAGGGATGGGGGGAGAGAAGGAGGCCTGAGGGGAGAGGGGGAGACATGGAGGGAGAGGGGGAGAGGGACGCATGGGGGAGAGAAGAAGACATGGGGGAAAGGAGAGGCATGGGGAGAGAAGGAAACATGGAGGGAGAGAGAGGTATGGGGATGAGAGACAAAGGGAGACTCATTGAGGGACAGAAAGGGAAGAGGAGACTTGGAAGAAGAGGAGGAGACATGGATGTAAAGGGAGAGGCATGGGGGAGAGAGGCAAGGGGAAAGAGGGAGACACATGGAGCAAGTGAGAGGTAAGGGGGAGACATGAAGGGAGAGCGGAGACATTGGCAGAGAGGGAGAGACATGGGGGAGAGGGAGAAAGGCAAGTCGAAAGGGGGAAACACATGGGGGAGACATGGAGGGAGAGGGGGAAACATGAAGGAGAGGGAGACATGGGGAGAAAGGGAGACATTGGGGAGAGGCATGGGGGAGTGAGGAAAGGGGAAAGAGGGAGACAAATGGAGGGAGGGAGAGGTAAGGGGAGACATGGAGGGAGAGTAGGAGATATGGGCGAGAGGGAATGCATGGGGTCTTGGCAAAATGCCTCCAGCTCATGCAAAGTGTTTGGTCGTCTTGCATGAATCGCATGTTTTAGATTTCCCCAGCATCATCTTGCCATCAATTTTTACAAGATTCCCGGTGCCTTTAGACCTCACCCCCCCCCCCCCAAAAAAAAAAACTTCAGTGAGCCACCACCATGCTTCACAGTGGGGATGGTATTCTTTTCACTGTAGACCTTGTTGACCCCTCTCCAAACATAACGCTTATGGTTGGGACCATAAAGCTCTATTTTGGTCTCGTCAGTCCAAATTACAGTGTACTAGAAGCCATGTCAAGGTGTTGTCAGGCATATTGTAACCAGGCTTTTTTGTGGCATTGCCACAGTAAAGTCTTCTTTCTGGCAACTCGACCATGCAGCTCATTTTTGTTCAAGTATCATTGATTTGTGCTCCTTGAAACAACAACACCAGCTTTTTCCAGAGCAGTCTGTATTTCTCCTGAGGTTACCTGTGGGTTTTTCTTTGTATTCCGAACAATTCTTCTGGCAGTTGTGGCTGAAATCTTTCCTGGTCTACCTGACCTTGGCTTGGTATTAAGAGATTCCCGAATTGTCCACTTCTTAATAAGTTATTGAACAGTACTGACTTGCATTTTTAAGGCTTTTGATATCTTTTTTAGCCTTTTCCATCTTTATGAAGTTCCATTACCTTGTTACTCAGTTCTTTTTAACAGTTCTTTTCAGCTACCCATGGCTCAGTATCTAGCCTGCCCAGTGCATCAACGTGAGAGCTAACACACTCATTGACTATTTATACACAGATACTAACTGCAATTTAACAAGCCACAGGTGTGGGAAATTAACCTTAAATTGCCATTTTAACCTGTGTGTGTCACCTTGTGTGTCTATAACAAAGCCACACATTCAAGGGAATGCAAACTTTTGATCAGGGTCATTTGGGTGATTTCTGTTATTATTATGATTTAAAAAGGAGCCAAAAAACTATTTGGTAATAAAAAGTTTCATATGATCACTATCCTTCAATGAAAGATATTTTTTTTGCATGATCAATCATATTTTCAAAATAAAAGCCAATATTTCACAATTTCATTTAGGTTTATGTGCCACAGTTATTTCTTCTTACCCCTTCCTATATCCGAGCTATAGTATTAGCACATACTTTTGAAATCGAAAGTGTATGTTAACAGTATTGCAGGGACACTTACAGAAATGCACTGTATCTCATTTAATTCTGTAAATATACACAAATGTCAAATTAAGGAAAGCTGCTGCTCTGTAAAAATGTGCTGCACATATCCATTGTTTGCTTCTAAAGTAGGCAGTAAAACAGTCGACACACCATCTTACAAAGCCCAAGTGGTGGCTGACATTTTTCCCATCATGATTCATTATTGGTTAGACTTTGTTTATATCCCTAGACTAGCCAGAAGCACTGCTAGTTAGGTTCTATGAACTGCCACCAAGATTAATTCCTTACATCAGCCGGCTGAAGCCTTTCATCAGAATGCAGTACTTCAGGTTCCAGGAAGTATAAGCCTTTGGTAGGCGGGCTGTTAAACTTGGCAAATGCTTCTTAGAGAAGAAAGGCAGACAGTCCAACATATGTTCCGACTCACTTTACATACATTTAAAAAACAGTGTAACATTCCATATACCCTCCTCAGATAGTACAACCAATGAGAAACTCCATAAAGCTCCATTTGACAATGGCCTAGGTCCTTGTGTGTGTTTGCGTCGTTCAGACATGTCCTACTCTCCAGGAACCCATGGACCACAACACACCATGCTAATACACTTGGTATTCATGGCTGAGATACTGGAGTGGGTTGCCAGTTCCTTCTCTAAAGAGCCACAGCTTACGGCTCCTGGTATTCCTAGGTGGTCTTTCATCCAAGGACAGAGCAGGCCCAACCCTGCATGGCTTCAGGGTGGTGTGACCTCTTGGTTGCCTGACTGGAATTGAACCCTGGTCACAGCTGTAAAAGCACCAAATCTTAATCACTGGACCACCAAGGAACCCAGCTTAGACCCTTACTCCAGTCCAAAGGAAGCTGCCTGCTGTGTCTTAGGGTCTACCTTGATGGATATGTAACCACTTACAAAACCAAACTCACAGAACATATAGAATACAATAGCCCATTTCCAATATATTCCATACACCAGTGAATAGTGCAAGCCATTTGAAATGCAGGATAACCAAAACTGGACAACAGTTACCAGTCCCCCAGGACACAAATGGACACATAAATGCAACAAAAGTAATATATTACTTCTCACTATTAAAGACTCCAGGCAAAACTGTTCCCTCTTGGATTGTTGTTTTTTTTTATTAACACACATGAGTGATAAATCCAAAGATTAAAGTTGTATTTAATTAATTTGGGGATTATGATTAAGGGCAAAGTACATGCCATAATGGACAGCGTTCAGGGAGTTTTTGTGGCTTGTTACTCGCACGCAGAAACTGTGTCCATGTTCTGATGCATTCTGTTTTCAAAGAATGCACCAGAAAAATAGTACAATGGATTAATTTAAAATTATGCTATTAACTTTCAGAACTTTCTCCAGTGGCCAAAATTATACAACATTACTGAAAAATAATGCGGTCTTCTATTAGTGATCCATTATTTTTATACCATACAAGATGATAGCTAAGAGTTAAGGGAAGCAATTCTCATCTCTCTAGAGAAAGGTACTATTATATAAAGTACAGTTAATAAATCTCATGAGTGACAATATTTAACAAGATGGATTCCAGTGCAAAAGAACTCCTGGCAGTACGCATTTTCTTCTGGGAATAGACAGGTAAAAGTATTTTTTCTCTCTGAGGATGCACAGAGTAAAATCAGTTTTCTGTATTTCCGTCATGAATGGAAAGAAAACCTCTGGAGATGAAGACAAAAAAAGATGTTTCGATGTATGATTATTCCTTGTTGTACAGAAGAGCTTTGAAATGTGCTTTATTTTAAGAAGCATTTATAAGTTCTGTATTTATTTCTCACTACAGAGTATGGAGACACAGATTATATAGGGTTGGATGTGCAGACAAACAAAAAATCAACTAATCTAACAGAGCTTCTCTCAGGAGGAGCTCCCCCGCTGCAAATGTTGGGTGCCACGCTTGCTTAGCCTTAGCCTTAGATTCTGATTGGCTGGAACAATTAGGGTGACATACATTTTTTTTTTGATTGGCTGAAATAGGATTGACATCTATTCCAGCCAATCAGAACAATCCAAATCCATATTTAAGGTGGCAGGGGTTAATTAGATGCCTTTGGTCGTTTAAGAATCAGCACCCCCTGCAGCATGGGGGATAAGTTTAGGTGCCAGGGGGTCCCGATCTGTAAAGGTTATTGACGTGCAGTGTAAAGTAGAAAGCTCCTGCAGCCGATTTATGGCTATACTGCAATTTACACCACACGATTAGCATAGGGACCATAGCGATTAGTCATAGAAAAAAGTGCAAGAGAGCATGCAGGCACAAACAGGGGAATTGGGAATATTTTTGCAACTCCCTCTATTGATATGGCTCCCAATTGTTGCAACATGCAATGACATATATTTTTTTAGGTTCTATTTAATTTGTGAAGTTGATGTTTTTGCCTATAAAGTCCTGCAAACCTCTATAGATCCGTTATAGCAGTGTCAATCCTCCTGACACACTGAGATGCTGGGTAAATGACGGTTAAACATCTATTTAGAGAGCTGCAGAGCAGTAGGAGATTTAGGGGTGGGCTAAGAGCTGAATGGGGGAAATGACTAGTTGAGAGAGGGGGGACCAGTGGTGAAAGAGAGGAGTCAGAGAAGGTATTAAAAGAGGAGAAAAGAGAATGAGTCAGAGAGAAGATTAGACTGAAGATAAGGAGGACATGGGGAGATCAGAGGTTGCATAACAGGGTTCAGGGGGAAAGCCGATATCAGAGGAGACAAGATCATAATAAAGGACCACTAGGCTCCATATCTGCAGTGTGATATAAGTTTGACAATTAGCAACATCATTTTGCAAGGTAAAATTAAATTAATACAGTCTCTGGTGTATTAGTCCAGCTACTGCTTAATTTTATTTTTATTCTCCTTTTCCTTTAATTGTTCTTCTTTCTGTGCCTGCTCCTTGCCAAATTGTGTCTCTTCCTCTTTTTCTCTTATCTCTTCTGTTCTGTCACTCTTTGCTTTTCAACCACTCCACTAAACACATGCCATCAAGGACCATATCATACAGATATCTCTATCCCACAAACCCATATACAGACCAGGATAACTAATATTTAACTGCTTCAACACAAAACAATCCTGAACACTCCATAATCTATAGTTATACCATAAGGTATAGCGTATTTGCTTGGTTGCAATAAACAGGGATCAACAACTTAAGTCAATCCACAGCGGATTCAGGAACCCAGTTTGTTACCCAAGAGTAAAGATAGCTAAATTCACACAAGCAGACACAATATTAAGAGATAAACTACTTGAATACAAACCCCGGTCAGAGAAGAACAAGACACTACTGGTCACATAAAACCACCAAGATAGAAATATTGGAAAAATTGCCAAAGATTTACAACTAACTCTCCATAAGGATAACAAACAAAAAATAATATTTCCAGAACCAAACAGACAACCATCCTTATTATTACCTTTTTTGTTAAAAACTCCTTGCCACTATCATCAAGCACTGGAACGCTCCCCTGAAAAAAACAAAGGCGAAAGACCTGTACACATATTCTCCACACATAAAAAATACACAATAGACAAAAGGATCAGGAAATTCAGGGATACTTCAGCCTTGTGTTTGGTTTTTTAAATGTGTCTATCTTTTGCAATCTGAAGTGTTTTAAGGTATGCAGCATGAAAAAAAGTATAACCTGCTTCAACTTTATTGAATCTAACAGGAAAGGAAGGGAGCATACTGTAGTCTGCAGGTCTCATTGGTTGGCAGAGGACCCAAGAGTAATTAAACATCTGTAATAAAAATTGTGCTCTGAGACTTTTTTTTTTTTTTTTTTTACACAATAGACAAATTATCAAATACCCCTTTCTGATGCAACAAAGAAAAAAATATTTCCTTTAAGTGTACACTGTTTTTACAATATACTGAGGTGATATTGTTAGCCCTGTAGTGATCTAATTCTATCCCAAAACAAAATTCCTTTACAAAATTAAGCATCTACAAGCTTTCTTTGACTATAAATGATGCAAAATACTGTCCTATGATACTTATACACAAAGCAGAATCTTCAAAACCCTCTGGAGTCCTGTGCCTCGGTGTAGATTTATTAATTATAAACATACGCTGGTAAATCGCTTCCCCAGAGAAAACACAATTAATACAGCCTGACATCTTTACAAGCCAGCATCAAACCGCCCAAACTCAATAGCCGGCTGCTGCTCCGGAGGATAGCACAGTAAGCAGGTGGCACAGGCTTGGTAGTTTTTTTTTAAGTAGATCTATAAAAAGGTTGCCTTAACAGTACCTAAAGGAACAAACCAATAAAAAACAAGGATGTAAAATAACAGCAACAAACCTGGACATAAAATCAAGAAGCTTATAAATCTGTAGGCAAAGAAAAGAATTAGAGCAAATTTTCTTTTCAGGATCATACCGTATTATGATTCTTTGTGTTTGCCTCCTTTTTCCAGAAAATTCAACAAGGAACAAAGATTTGTTGGCACTATTTGAGAATGCAATGATCCCAAATGCATATTAGTGTTGAGCACTCAATTTTTGGAGTGAAGGGATGTTTTAGAAGCTATACTGTAGAACAACAGGAGATAACAAATGGATGTGTTTTCCTGCAAATCTCTTCTATCGTAAGGTTAAGTATAAGCTGGAGTACATGTATCTCCAAGCTATTTAGGGCAGTTGCATGAGTGACACGTTTGTATGTCACATATTTAAAATTAAGCTGTTGAGTTAAATATAATGAACTTTATTTGAAAGTATAATTTTGGCATTTAAAACTTCCTTTGATCTCACTTCGGAAGGAGCTCCCATCTTTGTTTATTTAGCATAAGAATACAAGCTGCCCTGTAGAGCCTTTCAGCAATTTCATAATGCTGTGGGCGACAACAATAGCCTTCTGTAGGAATATGAGCTGTAGTGCCAGCCCCAACGTGTCAAACCAGAGGACTGGGTTGGACTCCAGGTCAGCTTGCTTAGCCTACTAGGCCATTCCCCACCATTTCACCCAAGGGCTACCATGAAGGTAAGTGGGTGCTACTGGCCTGATACCAGGTGAGCCCTGAACATTAATGGAAGTAATTCCTGGACTTGACCCATAACTCATATGGGAAGCTGGTATGGGGAATCTGTCTTGCTTTGATGGGTGGTGGAAGGGGCACCAGTTCCAGACTATTGAGAAGGCTGCCCAGGTTGTTGTGCTTTGTCCTCCAGCCATGAGAGTCTTGGTCCAAAATCAATGACCCACCACTGCAGAAGAGGCTAGTCGCCTGGCGGACCAATACAGTGAGACCTGTGGAGAATGAGTATGTGTCCCCCGCCCAGTGGTCTCCACCCAACTGGGCAATCTATACCAGTGCTCCCCAGCCCCATAGCCAAGCCTGGGCCACAGCTCAAACCAGAAGGGTGACTGGCCCAACATTATTGCCCCATCAGTCAACAGCGGGTGTATCTGAAGTGGGACTGTTCCCAGTTTTACCCAGGAAATACTGGTGTTTCCCTTGTCCAGTCCTGGGTGTGGGCAAGTAGGTGGTTAACCTTACAGCAAAGGAGGACCAGTTCTTTGATTGATCCTAATATGGAGTCTGGTTGAAGAAGAATATTTTGTAGCCCCTGTCCTGTCACCTGCAGGGGACTATCAGAGTTTCCATGTCCAGCCATAACACTAGATGGCAAGTGCGCTGAGGGTGCTTTTGGGACAATGGATCATGTCTGACCGTGATCCACCTGGGCATGATGAGCCATTCCTCTTGGGGCCCATGGAGTGTTGTGATGTGGCCATCGTGACGCAGAGCCAAGCCAAACCTGCTGTAAGCCAGACGCCAAATGATGAAAAATTAGGGCCATGAGCAGATACTATTAAGTTTAAGTGGAAGTTGAAGCAGGAACCTGCTTTAGAAGGGATTAGGGCTAAGGCACTCACTAGGGAGATAGGACCTGAAGTGGATAAGTATATTTAGAATGATGGCACGTTGTACATGGTGACCTATTCACAGTAAAGCAGCCTTGGAGGGTGTTTTACGACAGCTGGTCATCCCTGAGCAGTTTGGGGCAGCCCGGCTAACCGTTGCCTCTGACATTCCCTCAGCAGGACAGGCGCCAAAGCCTTGCTCAGGCCTTTTATTGAGCCAGAGGTTCCACACAATGTCACTAATTTTGTGTGCCTCATGTGATATTTGTCAGTGCTTTGGTGGCTGTGGCTGAGAGACCACGGGCTCCCTTGTAGCCCATGCCTATTATAGAGATTCCCTTCCGCTGAGTGGCTGTAAATATCATGTGTCCCCTTGCCAAGCCTAGTAAGTAGGGCAAGAAATACATTCTCACAGTGGGGGAGTTTGCCACCCAGTTCCCTAAAGTCTATAGCTCTTTGCGGCATTACAGCAGCAAAGGTGGAGCTGGAGATACTGACTGGGCTAGCCAGGGAACATCTGATTGCAGCTCAAGGCAAGCATAACTGCTATTTTGACCAGAAGGCTAAGTTTAGGAAATTCCAGGTATGCCAGCAGGTATTCATGTTGGTACCCAATCCCCAGAACAAGCTTCAGGGGATTTAGGACGGTTCTTTCCAAACTGTCCAGAATCTAGCCAACACCACCTATGTAATAGCCCTGGATAAGGAACAGCACATTCCAAATTGATCCACGTGATTATGCTGAAGCCACGCCAGAGTTGGAATCCCCAAGTAATGGTCACGTGTCTAACAGAAGAGAAAGATTTGGAGGATGCTTTACTACCAGATATGCTTGCCCCTGCTGACCATTGCCTGTTTCCTTTCTCCTGACAAACTTGTCACCTGACCAGTGACAGCAGCTTCTGGGGGTGCAAATTCACAATCTAAGCTTGTTCTAGACTCAACTGAGTACGATGGACCTATTGGTCCATGAGGTCCTTACCCGTGACACTTCCTCACTAGAGATGTCGCGGACAGTTCGCCCGCGGACTATTCGCAGCGATTTTGGCATGTTCGCATCGGACGGCGAACACATGCGCTTTTGGGTTCGGCCCCTATTCTTTATCATTGAGGAAACTTTGACCCTGCACCTCACAGTCAGCAGACACATTCCAGCCAATCAGCAGCATACACTCCCTTCCAGGGCCTTCCATCTGAAGGACAGCATACATTTTAGAAAGATTCTGAAGCTGCATTCGTTGTGAGAGGACAGATAGTGTAGCTGCTGGAGATTTAATAGGGAAATAGATAGCCAGGCTGTGTATTTAGCTTCCACTACAGACCTGAAGGACTCATCTGATATCTGCTGCAAGGACAGCAACCCAAAAAGCCCTTTTTAGGGCTAGAACATCATTTATTTTATTTTATATTTTTTTTCTGTGTAATCTAATTGCATATGCCTGCCTGCCAGCGTGTGTGTGTGACAGGCTAACACCTAACAGCTTATATTGTGCTCAGTGAAATAAAACAACACTTTTTGACTGTAATAGATTGAATAGCAATTGCCGGCCTACAGGCGTGTGTGTGAAGCCTATTGCATCTACTCTGCCAACTTTTGCCAGTGCACAGTGATACATCATATCTGGTGCAACCGTAGTGTACAGTGAAATAAAACAACACTTTCTTGACTGTAATAGATTGAATAGCAATTGCCTGCCTACAGGCGTGTGTGTGAAGCCTATTGCATCTACTCTGCCAACTTTTGCCAGTGCACAATGATACGTCATATCTGGTGCAACCGTAGTGTACAGTGAAATAAAACAACACTTTTTTGACTGTAATAGATTGAACAGCAATTGCCTGCCTACAGGTGTGTGTGTGAAGCCTATTGCATCTACTCTGCCAACTTTTGCCAGTGCACAGTGATACATCATATCTGGTGCAACCGTAGTGTACAGTGAAATAAAACAACACTTTTTTGACTATAATAGATTGAATAGCAATTGCCTGCCTACAGGCGTGTGTGTGAAGCCTATTGCATCTACTCTGCCAACTTTTGCCAGTGCACAATGATACGTCATATCTGGTGCAACCGTAGTGTACAGTGAAATAAAACAACACTTTTTTGACTGTAATAGATTGAACAGCAATTGCCTGCCTACAGGTGTGTGTGTGAAGCCTATTGCATCTACTCTGCCAACTTTTGCCAGTGCACAGTGATACATCATATCTGGTGCAACCGTAGTGTACAGTGAAATAAAACAACACTTTTTTGACTATAATAGATTGAATAGCAATTGCCTGCCTACAGGCGTGTGTGTGAAGCCTATTGCATCTACTCTGCCAACTTTTGCCAGTGCACAATGATACGTCATATCTGGTGCAACCGTAGTGTACAGTGAAATAAAACAACACTTTTTTGACTGTAATAGATTGAACAGCAATTGCCTGCCTACAGGTGTGTGTGTGAAGCCTATTGCATCTACTCTGCCAACTTTTGCCAGTGCACAGTGATACATCATATCTGGTGCAACCGTAGTGTACAGTGAAATAAAACAACACTTTTTTGACTATAATAGATTGAATAGCAATTGCCTGCCTACAGGCGTGTGTGTGAAGCCTATTGCATCTACTCTGCCAACTTTTGCCAGTGCACAATGATACGTCATATCTGGTGCAACCGTAGTGTACAGTGATATAAAACAACACTTTTTTGACTGTAATAGATTGAACAGCAATTGCCTGCCTACAGGTGTGTGTGTGAAGCCTATTGCATCTACTCTGCCAACTTTTGCCAGTGCACAGTGACACTCATATCTGGTGGCACCTTAGATTGCACGTGCAGTGCCCCAAATTTGAAGTAGGAGGTCCGACCAAGCATCTTTTTCCATCTCCCTGTTCCAAAAATCAATGCCATATACACGTCCCCTAATGGTGGACGTAACAGGGATGAAACCGATGGGAATAGTACTACTTAACAGTACACACCTTATAATAACGCAGACAGAGGCAACACAGAGAGAGGAGTCTGAAGAAGAGGAGTCAGAGGAGGAAGGTGGCTTTGAGGAGGTGGAAGACCAAACACAGCAGGAGTCTGAGGGGGCTTGTTGTCACCTTTCGGGGACCCTTGGTGGCTTGGTGGAGGAAGAGACCTTCAATGAAATCAGTGAGGACAAGGAACGGGTCATGGCTAGCTTGGTATCCAACCTTGTGCAAATGGGGAGTTTGCGGTTGTGCAAAGGGACTGTTTGCGGTTGTTTGCGGTGCATTAAACGGGGAGATTGGTCTGTTACTGTGAAGCGGGTGTAACCCTTACACTACCTGATCGATACAACATCATACCTGATGTTTTAAAGCATGTTATTCCAAACAATTTAGGAATGTTAGGTGATTTATGCCCTTTATGGCTTAAAACCAGACTCTGCATCAACTATGTAATTTTCCGTGGGAGTTTTGCCATGGATCCCCCTCCGGCATGCCACAGTCCAGGTGTTAGTCCCCTTGAAACAACTTTCCCATCACTATTGTGGCCAGAAAGAGTCCCTGTGGGTTTTAAAATTCGCCTGCCCATTGAAGTCTATGGCGGTTCGCCGGGTTCGCCCGTTCGCGAACATTTGATGGAAGTTCGCGTCCGATGTTCGCGAACCGAAAATTTGATGTTCGCGACATCACTATTCCCCACTGAAGCAGCTCTCTTATAGAGGGAGTTGGATGAGATGTGGTGTTAATCCATAAGAAAGATGGGACCTTCTGGTTTGTGTTGACTATTAGCCATATTAAATTCCAGCCTTGTAAGTCCAACGTGAAGCACGTAACGGCGCAGGGTCATAATTTGTCCTACCTACGTTGCTGTTAAATTAAAAAGGGCTGCGAGCTACGAGAGAGAGAGGCAAGTTCATAAACCAGTTTGTGGCCTTTGGGGTTGCGTGCTCGAACGCAAGCAATTAAGCAATTGCGTAGTAACAGGTTCAGATGGAGCCAATGAAAAAACAAATTGTTAGCATTACGTCACTGAAAAAGGGGAGGGTAGATTTCTAAGTCCTACGTGCTTCACTTCCAGTTTGGGATCGGTCCCGAAGTCCAGATATAATGTAATATTAATAAAACAGTAAATATGATATTCTATTACATGCAAGTTAAAGTATATGTTGTAACACATTGATTGCAGGGATCAATATAATACAAAATATGAACATGAAATAAAGTATTTTTGTGGGCTGATTTGCGGGCTTGAGAATGTTGTGCTATTAATTCTAAGACCTAACATCACATTCCCTGATAATAAATGTACAGTAGTGTGTTTTTATTTGCCTACAAATTGTGCTACTTATTGGACTTTACCCCCCTTGCGGGTGCTCTCGAGCACATGTAGGCCTTTGGGCTCTTTTTGCGTGTTACGTGCTTGCTCGCGAGTGACCACCTTGCAATTTAATAGCTGAATTAAACAAGTAGCGGTTATGGGCATGACAGATCAAAGGATTTACATGCGCAAAGTTCAAAGTTGCTCAGCACGTAGCCATTTTTCGTCTGTCCAGCGTGTTACCACGGAAGTCCGATGTTAGCAACGTTACGGGGCAAATTTAATAGCTGTAACACGTAAATCTGGATTTACAGGCTACGTTTTAACATGTAGCCCCAATTTAATAGGGCTGTATAGATGACTAAATGACAAGACCACTACTGACACTTACCTTTTGGCCTGAGTAGATGAGCTGCTAAATATACTAGGAAAGGTAACCTACAAGACTACTCTGGACTAGTTGCTGAAACCACTAGAGAGAAGTTAGCATTCACCACCCAATTCGGGCTTCACGGTTAAGTCTTTTGGGATGAACAATGCCACTTTCAAATTTCATGACTTGTTGAACACCTACTATTTGGATATCAGGAGTTCAACCATGCATACCGGAATGACATTAACATATTCAGCTATACTTGTTAGGAAACATATGGACGACCTGGGTTGGATCGAGCAAGCAGGGTTGACCATTGACCCTGAAAAGTGTTTACTATGGGGAGGTGCAGTACCTAGGGTACAGAGTAGGGAGTGGGAGGGCTGGCCAGAGCCAACCTAGGTAGCCTTGACAGAACAGTGACCCACCACAGTAATTAATAGGCAGGTGTTGGCATTTCTGGGCACCACATGGTATTAACATTAGTTTGTTTCCCATTACAGTAGCCTGGCAAAGCCACTGATGAACATCACCGGAAAGAATATGCCCTAGCTGGTGCAGTGGGCCCTTGAATGTGAGAAAACCTTCTGACACCTGAAGGCTGCCATAACCTCCCACCAATGTCCTAGTTGTCATGGATTACTCTCTCCCATTATTGTTTTTTAAACATACACCTCTACCTATGGCATCTGGGCTTTTTTGAGTCAGGTGGATGGCCAGGGTGAGGAGCACCCCATTGCATACCTGAGCCAAAAGCTGCATCTCCTGAAAGGTAAGCTTTGCAACTGTTGAGAAGGACAGTCATCTGAGCCCTAAAGAAACTACAGTCTGTATTTATCACAGACCCCAAACCATTGTGCTGGCTTGGTAGGATGGCTGGGTGCAATGGCCACATGTTAAGATGGAGACTCATAACTTTATTAACTGATGCAGGACAGTCTCTTCAGACAATTGGACAACTCAGGTCTTCAGTCACAACCCCAATGACCCTTTTGGGATATTGAATTGCCTATTGACTAGGGAAGGCAGGGGGGGGGGTGATGATAGTTCATATAGGGGAGAAGCCTGAAATAAAATACTGTGGTTTTGCGGGTTATTGTGGCGACAAAAACAGTTACATGTTAGGCATTAGCCTTCTGCATGAGACAAAGTACTGGTCAGAGTCACTTACCCACTGCCAACTTTCCCAGGGCTATCCACCATTTGAACTGAGGTAGATACATCTAAAATGGGCTCAGCCAGTGATACTAGGTGTTTTTTTCCCAGATCTTAAAACAAGCCTATTTCCAGGGGAATCCCTACCACTGATATGCAGAAAACCGCAGAGGAGAGGACCTAACCAGTGAAATTGTTATTATTATCTTTTATTTGTATCGCGACAACATATTCCGTAACTCTGTAAAGGGTAAAATGGAAGAATATATTGATAAACTGCAGAGAGTGGAGGGCCCTGTTTTGAGCTTAGAATCTTTGTAGAAACTGCTTTTTTTCCAAAGCACCCTACAAGATTGGAAAGTCGTTACTTCCAACCTAAAGGATTTGTGAGAGGCAAAGACAACGGAGAGTAACAGATAAGGAATAGCAGGGGTCAGAAAGAAAAAGAAAGTTAGAAAGTTTTTTTGTTTCGTGGGAGAGGGAAGAGATCCCATAGAGAGTCAATGTGAGGTAAATGGCTGTAGTGAGTAATATATTATCTGCCCCTAGTGGTCAGATAACATAACTTGCAAATGGGAAAGTAAGGTAAGGAGGAGGGGGGGTCTACTACTTGAGTAGATTACAGAAATGATATAGCAGTAGATGCATGTTGCTTGAAGAGATATACCTTGTAGGAAATTGTTGTGATAAAGTTGGGTGAGGATAATTCAGTTAGGAGAGGTTGTAGCAGGCTGTGTCCTGCGGTGTGTTCTTGTAGGAAATAGTTGTGATATCCATCTATTGGCAGTTCCAGCTAGTCCTTCATCTTGACAGGTTTGTATGCAAGTCATGACTTTTCAAAAATGATCACCTGACCTGTTTCAGAATCATCTCTCACTTAACTGACACCTCAATCAGTAAGAGCTTGTCAGAGCAAGTAGCAGTACTATTTGACTGTACTCATTGGTCACATATTGCTCAGCACCGTCCATTTCAAGAAAGGACAATGCATGGCAAGAGAGAATATCAAGGACATAACAGAAGTGCACTGGAGGTTTCAATCTGCCTAGGGACAGTGAATAAACAACTGACTGATGATGGTATTTAAAGAATATGTCACTGTGACTACAGAGCATGGATATCTACATATTGGAAGGGTAAAATACATTTGCTTTATAATTAGTAAAGTATATAATTAGTAAACGTATATTTAAATAGCATTGACCGTTTTTGCTGTACTTTTTATTATACCGATTTCTTTACTATTGACTTCCACAATCTGTTTTGTAGGGAAGATGCAACTAATTTCCTCACTAACTAAAAACTTTGGTAAAAAAAATGATCTGTGCTTATATAGAGCCCTATTCAATTGGCCATATTGCATTGGAATGAGGCCCTAAATTTGCTCTCTAAGGTCAAATTATGCTCCTGAACTCAACAATTTTTAGTTAGACTCCTAAAAGGATGTTAAGCATTAAACATTTAGAAAACCCTTCAGTTGCCAAGATTACCGACTTTCTAAATTTTTTATTTCATTCAAATAATTTCAAATATAACAGTAAAAATGTGTGATTCAGAAGTTATCAAATTTTCTTAAATTTGTTTAAGATCTACTGAGGACCAAATGTTTAACAGTCTTATACATC
Source organism: Discoglossus pictus (assembly GCA_027410445.1). Taxonomy (NCBI): domain Eukaryota; kingdom Metazoa; phylum Chordata; class Amphibia; order Anura; family Alytidae; genus Discoglossus; species Discoglossus pictus. Next base: position 216,872,603 of record CM050164.1, on the reverse strand, counting down.
AGGAATGATTCACTTTGACTCCCCACTGGAACTATAAGGGGAACGAAAAAGAATTTCATCAAACACTTTATATTTCTTTCTTGGAGATTGCTTGTATAGATTGGTTTTGATATAGGAAAGAAAAAAGTCTTTTTGCGTTTTAAGAACAAGATTTCAATAAATTCTATGACCGCAGGCCACTAAATCACTGAGTGAGACGAAGTTCAAATGAATGACATTTGGTCGAGCAGCTGTGATTTAAGCAAAGTACTCTTTCTGAACTTGTAACTTTAAAGTTTGTTAAAATAGAGGTAATATCACTATAAATAATACACAACAATAAGAAACAGTTTTTCATCACTTACCCAGACAGTCCCCATCTAAAGCAGTGCTGGAAAGGGATAAACTAGCAAATGAAGAAAGTATGCAAAGATCCAGCCATGTTCATATGTCAAAGACAGATACAGGAAAGAAAACTTCAAATACAGCATATCAAAGGACTTAATAAAGTTCAGGGGGAAGCATACTTCATAAAAATGAAGAATGCAAAAACAAGAGGTCATGAATTGAACTTAGAAGGTCGTTGTTTTAGATTTAATGTGCATAAGTATTACAAACCAAGTAAAACATGTCTGTAAGACGTATAAGTTTATGAGTATTAATAAGTCAATATTTTTACTGACAAAATGGTGGTAATAAAAAAAAAAGAAAAAAGTCAAATACAATATATTTTGTTAAGCCTTAGTTCACTTTTTTTGGGAGATGGTTCATTAAAATATTCAGGTTTATACTTTGACTACAAATGGAAAAAAAGAAATGGTATATAAAGGGTGCACGAAATTAAATTAAGTTTTTAATTTTATCAAATTAAGTTTGATATAAACTTAAGGCTAAAAAGGGCCCCTTCGGCTTATACTCGAGTCACTCTCCCTACCATGTCTCTCTAACCTCCCCGTGTCTCTCTATCCCCCCCTGGGTCTCTCTAACCCCTTCCCCCGTGTCTCTCCAACACCCCCTGGGTCTCTCTACCCCCCCCCCCGTGTCTCTCTAACGCCCGTGTCTCTTTCCCTCCCCCCTCCTCATCCTCAACCCCCTCCTCATTCTAAACCCCCCTCCTCATTCTAAACCCCCCTAAATACCTCCCTTTCCCCTCACTTACCTTCAGCTTCTGCTCCGGCCTCCGCTCCTTCCGGCACCCAGTATATTGCTAATAACGTGATGTCACATGCGCGCCACGTCATTAGCCGGGTCAAGACGCCGGAAGGAGCAGAGGCCGGAGCAGAAGCTGAAGATGAAGGTAAGTGAGGGGAAAGGGAGAGGGGGAGGTATTTAGGGGGGTTTAGAATGAGGAGGGGGTTTAGTATGAGGAGGGGGGTTGAGGATGGGGGGTTGAGGATGAGGATGGGGGGGTTGAGGAGAGGGTTGAGGATGGGAGGTTGAGGAGGGAGGTTGGGAATAAGGAGGGAGGTTGAGGATGAGGAGGCGGTTGAGGATGGGGGGTTGAGGATGAGGATGGGGGGGTTGAGGAGGGGGGTTGAGGAGGTGGTTGAGGATGGGGGGTTGAGGAGGGAGGATGAGGAGGGAGGTTGAGGATGAGGAGGGGGTTGAGGTTGAGGAGGGGGTTGGGGATGGGGGGGTTGAGAAGGGAGGTTGAGGATGGGGGGGTTGAGGAGGGGGTGTAGAAGGGAGGTTGAGGGTGAGGAGGGAGGATGAGGAGGGAGGTTGAGAATGAGGAGTGGGGTTGAGGAGGGAGGTTGAGAATGAGGAGGGGGGTTGAGGAGGGGGAAGAGACACAGGGAAGGGAGAGGGGGAAGAGACACAGGGAAGGGAGAGGGGAGAAGAGACACGGGAGAGAGAGGGGGGACACAAGAAAAGGGCACACGAGAGGGGGACACAGAGGGCACAAGAGGGACACAGGGGGCAGCACATTTCCCACCCTCTGCTTATACTCGAGTCACTCATTTTACCCAGTATTTTGTGGTAAAATAGGTGCCTCGGCTTATATTCGGGTCGGCTTATACTCGAGTATACACGGTATGTAAGAAATAACATTAGCAGGTATGCAAGACAGAAACAGGTAATCTGCTATAGAAGATTTTAATCAGGCTGTGGCTAGACAATTTATAAATACTTGATAATATTTGAGAGGCTAGTATACTTATAGAACAGATAGTATAATAAGTAATGCTGTAGTCTGCTGTGATAAAGATCTTGGATTCAATTCCTTATGTAGACTTTTTTTTCTTTATCATTTAAAAATCCTAAATGTTCTTTAGGTTGTATTTAAAAGCATTTGTTAATATGAGGTAACTGATAATTTTGTGCTGATTTTAAAAAATGTATTTGAAACATTTTGTGAGCTACTTATTGAAAACAGAAATCTATATAATTTTCAATAACTAGTTCATATGACACTGGCCAACAAAATTTTACTTTTTTTTGTCTCAAAACTGAATACAAATATCCTTTTAGAATTTATCTATCATGTAAGGATTTTGAGAGACAGTGATTTTAAGTTTACAGTATTACATATATTACAAAACGTACATAGTAAAGGACTAACTCCTCTAAAAGGTATACGTATCCAGGCACAAAAGCAGAAAATGGATTCTCAAAGACATGTTACATCCCATGGTGTTGTAAGATTGCAAAAGATCATCCACTATTTCTTTGTAGTTTTCTGCTTTATGATTCCCTAAGAAGTTCTGGCAAACACTTTTGAAAGATTTCCATACAGCCTTTTCAGCCTGGTACAACTGACTATCAACGTTTTCATCTTTAATCAGTTGTCTTATTTGAGGTCCTACAAAGATACCATGTTTTATCTTTGCATCACTGATCCTTGGGAATTTATTTTTGTTAAATATGTAAATCCAGGTCTACTTCAATCCATTGCTTTGATAAAGTTCTTCATAAGACCCAGCTTTATTTGGAGTGGAGGTAGATATACTTTTACTGAATCAGCGAGTGATGTATTAACAACTGTAACGGTGTCCAGCAAGGACAGATAACCTGCACTAGAATCCAGCAAGGAATCTACATAAGCAGAAGAATGAGTAGGGCTGTACATCCATGCTTGAACAGAAGGGGAGCGTGTGAGCTGCGGCCCAATCAAGCCGGTACACCTGATCTAAGTCAGGAGGATTTAAAAGGCTGCTGTGTGAGCAGAGAGAGGCTTAGCTAAGTTCACAGGAGATAAGGAGCCTGGAAGAAACCTTGAGCAGAGAGAGCTGTTTTTGAGAAGCTGCAATACTGAATGCTGGAGTGCTGTTTTTCTGGAGCTGCAAGTAAAAGGTCTTGCTGAATCTGCAAAGAAATCCTTATTAAGTACCTGTGGGACACTGCTGAGTTACCTGACTGGAGAAAGCTGCATGGCAGACTGAAGCTAGTGAGGAGACGGACACTCCATTTACCATAAGGTCAGAAATCTTTTACTTAAAATATTATACCCCAGGGAAGAGGCAGAGTGCTTGTCCTGTTAAATTGCAGTGTTCCTATTGCAATATCAAAGGGTCCCTGGGGTGAAGCATATGGGAGAGAAGGGCGGGCCCTATGCTTCATCCAAGGTTACTTAAGTGAAGACGTGGAAAGGCCACAGGCTGGCACTATATAAGAGACTATTCGTAACCTGGCCACAAGGTGGCACCACACCACATATAAAAGACTACGGATACTGTAAGAGACTATCTGTATCCGGGCCACAAGCTGGCGCTATAAGGGACTGTTTGTATCCTGGCCACAAGGTGGCACTACAAGAGACTGTTTGTTTTCTTTATGAAATAGAATTTAATCTGTAGTAGAAAAGCTGCTCAGGTTATAGTCAGGGTGTTCCAGAGTATAAGTAAGCCCATTTACGTAGATGTTTATTTTTCTGACTATAAGCTATTTAATTTGTGTTTATTTAACTACTCAATAAAATATATAAAAAGAGCCCAGAAGTCTCTACCATTTACAGTCCATCAAAGGGTACCTTGTTACACAACATTCTTCTGTCCTGGACTTAATAATGTTTGTTTTGCCCATTGTTTCTGAGTGTAATGATTTCTTCAGTCTCTACTGTCCCACTCGCAAAGAAAAAAGCTCTGCTTTGTGAGACCAAGTTGTAGTCCAAGCAAAAGAGTGACTACTTTCAAGTCAGCACATATATTCCATTTGTATTCTTCATATTTGATTTTTTTAAAGCACAAGTTTCATTCTCTCATAAGTTTCTTTTATATTGGCAGCATGAGCTAGTGACACTGATGGAAACTTATTTCATTTGTGGAGAAGCACAGCTTTCAAGCTAACTTTAGAAGATTTAAGAAATAAATCCCAATCCTCTGTTTTGTACTCGTGACCAAGTGCTTCCATGACAGAATACACATTGCAAAAAACAAGTTCATCTTCAAGGGAAAATAAATCCTTAAAGTCACTATGCCTTTCTCTAAAAAAACAAGCTTTAGTTTCCTTATGGAGAAGATTCCAGCCTTTCAACCTGGAGCCTAAAAGTTCTGCTTGCATTTTAGATAGGTTCAAGTCTTGGACGAGGTAATTGAGATCTCCTTTGGTAAGGAAATGTGTTTGTAACAATGAACAGGAAGCCTCAAAAGTTTGATCAAGCCTTATATCATCATCACCATGCTCTACAGGATATTTTTCTTGTTCATCATCACTAAGTTTTACTTCCGGAGGCATTGACACAGGCAATTCTTCACGATGCAGCACTGGCCTGATGGCCAATGGTAAATTCGGATATTTCGCATTGTGCTTTGATTTAGAACTGATACATGAAATGCTTATAAGACAAATGTAAGAATCTGTGGAGTGATCTTTTTATTCTGGCCAATTTATTGAAACAACAAAATTAATGTGCGAGAACCCATTGAGCAACTTGTGAGAAATCGGACACAGGTACAACAACAAAAATGGGGGGCCCAACTTTTATCTTTGTCACCTACTTTGCATAAATGGAGTAAAAGCCTGTTTATGATTTTTAAATTTCACCTCAAATGTGCAAATGTAGCAAAATGAGTCCGGATGATTAATACAATTTCTTGGCATTGTTCAACTTCGTATTATGAACATAAAATGTACACAGAACTACACATATAACATATACTCACAGCATTAGATGCTTCAAGAACAAACACTTTCCACTAACTGGCCAGGAGCACTAAATTATACAGTTAACAATCAAACACGTGACTCATCATGCCTCAAGAGCATCACGTGACAGAATATGACTCAACTGTTTATTACTCTGGGCCCTTTTTAAGTTGACTAGAATTTACAACAATTAAAAATAATACTAGGATTTTACTGATGAAAAATTAACATATCTTAATGCTGTGTGAATGTGTTATATAGCACAATGGATTATATTAAAGATGATGTAACTTTAATACTATGGGTGATAGGACAATTCCAAGACCATTTTCTAAATCAGTGGAATAAATTACATACAGCACAACCCTTATTTGCTCTGAGACAAAATCTTTGTTGACCAGTGTAATTATTCAATATATAAAAATAATGAAATTAGCTTAACTTGTATACTTATTTTTTAAAGCAGAGTGTGTTGTGTAGTGGTAAGTGTGTTGTGTCTTTTAAAATGTTTTCATTAGGAAGTCGTTAGTTCTAATACAATGCTTTCCACTTGTATTTTTTCTAATCGACTAATATATTTATTAACACACAGATAATTTTATGTATATATATATATATATATATATATATATATATATACAGTATTTCACAAAAGTGAGTACACCCCTTACAATTTTGTAAATATTTTATTATATCTTTTCATGTGACAACACTGAAGAGATGACACTCTGCTACAATGTAAAGTAGTAAGTGTACAGCCTGTATAACAGTGTGAATTTGCTGTCCCCTCAAAATAACTCAACACACAGCCATTAATGTCTAAACCATTGGCAACAAAAGTGAGTACACCCCTAAGTGGAAATGTCTAAATTAGGGCCCAAAGTGTCAATATTTGGTGTGGCCACCATTATTTTCCAACACTGTCTTAACCCTCATGGGCATGAAGTTCACCAGAGCTTCACAGGTTGCCACTGGAGTCCTCTTCCGCTCACATGACGGAGCTGGTGGATGTTAGATACCTTGCACTCCCCCACCTTCCATTTTAAGGTTGCCCCACAGATGCTCAATAGGGTTTAGGTCTGGTGACATGCTTGACCAGTCCATCTCCTTTACCTTCAGCTTCTTTAGCAAGGCAGTGGTTGTCTTGGAGGTGTGTTTAGGGTCGTTATCATGTTGGAATACTGCCCTGCGGCCCAGTCTTCAGTATGTCACAGTACATGTTGGCATTCATGGTTCCCTCAATTAACTGTAGCTCCCCAGTGCCGGCAGCATTCATGACACTCCCACCACCATGCTTGACTGTAGGCTTGACTGTAGGCAAGACACACTTTTCTTTTTACTCCTCACCTGGTTGCCGCCACACACGCTTGACACCGTCTGAATTAAATAAGTTTATCTTGGTCTCATCGGACCACAGGACATGGTTCCAGTAATCCTTGTCCTTAGCTGCTTGTCTTCAGCAAACTGTTTGCGGGCATTCTTGTGCATCATCTTTAGGAGAGGCTTCCTTCTGGGACCACAGCCATGCAGACCAATTTGATGCAGTGTGCGGCGTATGGTCTGAGCACTGACAGGCTGATCCCCACACCTTCAACCTCTGCAGACAAACTCTGGATATGACGCTGAGCATGTGCACTCAACTTCTTTGGTCGACCATGGAGAGACCTGTTCTGAGTGGAACCTGTCACATGAAACCACTATATGGTCTTGCCCACCGTGCTGCAGCTCAGTTTCAGGGTCTTGGCAATCGTCTTATAGCCTAGGCCATCTGTAGAGGAACAATTTTTTTTTCGGATCCTCAGAGAGTTCTTTGCCATGAGGTGCCATGTTGATCTTCCAGTGACCAGTATGAGAGAGTGTGAGAGCGATAACACCACATTTAACACTTCTGTTCCCCATTCAAATCTGAGACCTTGTAACTCTAACGAGTCACATGACACCGGGAAGGGAAAATTGCTAATTGGGCCCAATTTGGACATTTCCACTTGAGGTTGTACTCACTTTTGTTGCCAATGGTTTAGACATTATTGGCTGTGTGTTGAATAATTTTGAGGGGACAGCAAATTTACACTGTTATACAGGCTGTACACTTACTACTTTACATTGTAGCAGTGTCATTTCTTTAGTGTTGTCACATGCGAAGATAGAATAAAATATTTGCAAAAATGTGAGCGGTGTACTCACTTTTGTGAGATACTATATATATATATATATAATTATATATGTACATTAGTTAAATAATGAAACATTATTCAAAACAGAACAGTTATTACTACACAAACTGCTTATAAAAACAGTGTAAATCTATAATAAAATGTGTAACAGTTACAGATCCACCCTTATTATTTATGCATTTTCTTGTGGGATGCCTCAAAAGCTAAATTGAAGGACAATATCCAAGTCAATTCTTGATCAATCTTATAAATGTACACAAATTCGACACCTAATTCTCCACCCTCTAACTGATGGCGCAGAGTACATATAGCAACTTTTGTGGTTGTTTAAACTTCTAGTAGTCTCTTTGTAGCTTAAGGTGGCAGATTATCCTACAGAGCCTTATTCTGCCATCGACTACTATTGTCAAGGGGCTATTGAAAGAGGAACTTTTGCAACAGACATCAGTACATAATCTTATCTGTGTCCATTGTTCATCCCATGTCTCTAATCATTTTATGAACTAAGACAAAACTGAATACAATAGTTAAAAATTAAATTTGTTATTTATATATGAACTCATTTTGTTAATTTTATGTCGTTATTCAAAACAGCAAACAATAAATATTACACTGCAGTGGTTCTTTAAATATATTGTTGTCCTTTGCCAGATTCTCCCCCACCAACATACCCTACAGAGGCTGTCCTTATAGCTCATATATCTTAATGACACATAGTAACCTTCTTCAATAGTTTTAGTCTGGTGATTAGACCACCATACACCATGCACCAACCCCTTCACCCTGTCTTACTTAGCCTGATGTATCCATTACATTTTAATCTCTTAGGAGCAGGACTCTTAACCATGCATCAGTAAATTTAAAGTGACATAGTAGAAGTTCCAAATATTGTAGAATTTAAAAGTATAGGTAATCACAAGTATATATGAATGTTATTAAAATTTAATTTTCTTACATTAAACTTGCATTAAAGTTTAAAATGTTACCTGCCAATAATTGAACCACCCACTAATGTTCTTTCTAAAGAGCCAGTAACTGCAATTGGCCCCCATGGACTCTAGTAATTATTGGTTCATTAGAAAGAGATTTTACTGTTGTGAAAGTTGTTAGAGGGTGGATCAGGATAATTGATTGACATCCATCAATGTAAGCTTACTGTAGGTAAATACAATGTTTAATAGAATTCAATTAGTAACATTCTGTAGTCGAAGTTATACCATATCTGGAATAGCTGCTGTGTCATTTCAACTTTGTCTTGTTATAAATTTCCTCTTGGTATAGGGCTATACAAATAAGATGTAAAAAATAAGAGAGCTGGCATTTTATTAAGAAGAATAATTATAATAAATGTTAAATTAATTAAATCCAATTAAGCGCATATCACTTTTTATGGTTGATGAACAGCATTTTAAAATCTGCCATATACAAGTAAAACTGTAATGTTTGGTAACACTCACATCTACTGTACATTTAATTATTTTTAGATGTACAGATTAATTAGTTAATGTGGGGTAGGAATGAAGCATGGCAATTCCCGACAAACAAATCTACTGGAAGCACAGTCGATGATCCTGATAACTCTCACATTGCTAGTTAGTGATGCCTATTTCCTGAACAGTGCATTAAATGGCTAATACACAGGCTAGATCTTGTTAGCTTGTCCAAACCTCACCGGGATCATCGCTACTTCTGTATTAGCTGAAATGAGAACTAATTCTAATTCTGCAATTGTTACAAATGTGTAGTGCTGGTATAACATTGTTACTGTAATAATATCCGCTGCCACTGTGTACTTTGTTTAAGAATAGTGGTCCCGGGAGGGAGAGTATAACCTTTCTGCAGCTGCTGTTTGCAGAGGAACATCCAAAACCATTCAAGACACATTTGGGGCAGCTTGAAATGAGCAGTTGTGCTGAGTTAATTCTGCCACAAACCATAAAGCTGAACACAAATCAACCGCATGGCTTGTGCATTAATAATGCTGACCTGTCTTAGCTAGACTGTGAGAGGAAGCTGGAAAAAGAGGGTTTATTGAGTAGTAGATACATTAAACATTCTCACAGCAAAGGTGGGATCAGGGATGCATCAACAGTATAGATGTATGTGTATATCTATATCTATCAATCCTTCAATCTATTATACAAAGATACAGTTAAATAGACAGATATAGGCATATATATTATTTAGAGGCATATTTAAGTTTTCTGGATTATGAAGGCATCTGATAGAGGAGAATCAGTAAAACAATTTTTGCATGAAAAAATACCAAAATAAAAAGCATTATACTTTCCCTAAAGTTTGCTAAATGTTTTGAGTTTGCAAGTTGTTGATTTTCAGACTTAACAACCCTAGAAATCCCTGCTAAAATTAGCATAACATTCATAATTAATTTTGGCCAATCTCAGGCAGCTAATACATTGTATCAATCTGTGATAGTATTTTGTGCAGGAAGGAATCATGGGGTATATAGTCTCCTTAACAAGGAAGCAAGGAGGAGCTCATACATTGCTATTTGGATTTCTGCACTGTGCTGTTGTTGGCTTGAAGGTTAATATATAGTTAAAATCCATACCCAAATGCAGTATTTCTATTGGTAGGTACACTGTGCATATGTACTGTAAGCAGCTCTGGGGTGTGGAAAACAAGTTTTATTTTTAAATAAAATAAATATGTATGTGTATAGAATTACTATATATATATATATATATATATATATATATATAATCCATATAATGTGTGTGTCTGATATAAGTAGCATGTGTTAGATTAGAGAAACAGAAAAACAGGAAAACTTAGATATACCTTTAATACACTCTGCCAATTGGTCAGAAATTTAGAAACAAAAAGAGTAATTTTTGAGGAACACCTTTTGTATGTGATGGTACAAAAAAGTTAATTAAAAAGGACATGGACACATTTTTTTGTCATGCATTTAAAAGAGCATGCTTTATACATTGCCAATATTATGTTTTGCATGAAGAAATATCAAGTAAATATGTTTAAACTGCATTTAAGCTAACAGTAGGCGCAGACAGAATATGCACATCAATACATTTCATTGGAAGATAAGTATGCTTCATATAGCTTTATTACCGTTCATTGGCTGAGAGGGGTGTGCCCTAAGACCAGATAATGGGAGCAGCTATGCTAGTTTTAAACAACTGGTTTTAATTTTTATATATGGTGTACCAATAAAAATAATTTTTGGATGAATAAGAATTGTGGTATCACATATATAGTTGTGAGCGTACGGGCCATTGCTCACGCTTGAGGGCTCGCGTACCGAGCCCGCGGCCCTCGCGTAGCGAGGGCTGCGGGCCTCAGTTGCTGGGATGGAGCGCCTTCGGCGCTCCATCCCAGCAACTGAGGCCCTTGCCCGCAGCGTACGGCCCGTTGCTCACGCTTGCGGGCTCGCATAGCGAACCCGCGGCCCTCAGTTGCTGGAATGGAGCAGCCACCTCCTCCCCACAATGCCCCGCGCAGGGCCGCCCAGTCCCCGGTTCGGGTTCACCCCCCGCACAGTGTGAGTTGTTGGCAGTTGCTGGCATGGAGCGCCCGAGCACACACAGGCCTGCCCGGGCTGGACAGGTGAGTGGAGCCTGATAGGGGTTCTCTGTGGTGTCTCTATACCCCCATGTTCAGAGGCCTGTCCCAGCCAGCTTACGGGCTGGGACTGCTCACATTTCGGCGCTGCCGCTGTGTGTCGGCGAGTCACACTCCCATAATGCAGCCGGAGAGCAGGCAGGCATGGAGGCGCTCACCACCTCACTATACTTCCCCCTACCCTCGGGCGGACCCCCCAGGAGCACAGCGAGCCACGGACATACACGGGACTCCCCCGAGCACACACAGGCCTGCCCCCCGGGCTGGACAGGTGAGTAGAGCCTGATAGGGCTTCATGTGGGGTGAGAGGGCACATGATAGGGCCTGGGACCACAGGAGTGAGCTCTATATAGGTGTGGGAGAAAACTATATGTGTATATGTATATATATATATATATATATATATATATATATACTGTGTGTTTTTTTTAATATATATATATATAACACACAGTATATATATATATATATATATATATATATATACATATATATATATTTAAAAAAAAAACATATATATATATATTAAAAAAAACACACAGAGTATATATATATATATATATATATATATATATTAAAAAAAACACACAGTGTATATATATATATATATATATATATATAAAGAAACACACAGTATATGTATATATATATATATATATATACATATATATATATATATATATAAAAACACACAGTATATGTATATATATATATATGTATATAAATATATATAAAAAACACACAGTATATGTATATATATATATATGTATATATATATATATATATATATATATATATATGTATAAAAACACACAGTATATGTGTGTATATATATATATATATATATATATATATATATACATGTATATATATATACTGTGTGTTTTTTTAATATATTTATAGCGTATATATAGTGTGTGTATATATATATATACTGTGTGTGTATATAGTGTGTGTGTGTGTGTGTGTGTGTAAATAGTGTGTGTGTACAGATATACAGTCAGTGCATACACCTATATGTGCATGTATAACATATATTGGACGGCACATTACAGTCATTGTATATGTGCCTCATCTCCATCTTATTTTGTGTGTGTGTGTATATATATAATGTGTGTGTATATTGTGTGTGTATACACACATTATATATACACACACATTATATATATATATATATATATATATATACACACACAATATATTGTGTGTGTGTATGTGTGTATATATAATGTGTGTGTATATAATGTGTGTGTGTGTGTGTGTATATAATGTGTGTGTGTGTATATATGTGTATTGTGTGTGTGTATATAATGTGTGTGTATATTGTGTGTGTGTGTATGTGTATATAATGTGTGTGTGTGTGTGTGTGTATATAATGTGTGTGTGTGTGTATTGTGTGTGTGTGTATGTGTATATAATGTTTGTGTGTGTGTGTATATAATGTGTGTGTGTGTATGTGTATATAATGTGTGTGTGTGTATATATATATAATGTGTGTGTGTGTATCACATATATACAGGGAGTGCAGAATTATTAGGCAAGTTGTATTTTTGAGGATTAATTTTATTATTGAACAACAACCATGTTCTCAATGAACCCAAAAAACTCATTAATATCAAAGCTGAATATTTTTGGAAGTAGTTTTTAGTTTGTTTTTAGTTTTAGCTATTTTAGGGGGATATCTGTGTGTGCAGGTGACTATTACTGTGCATAATTATTAGGCAACTTAACAAAAAACAAATATATACCCATTTCAATTATTTATTTTTACCAGTGAAACCAATATAACATCTCAACATTCACAAATATACATTTCTGACATTCAAAAACAAAACAAAAACAAATCAGTGACCAATATAGCCACCTTTCTTTGCAAGAACACTCAAAAGCCTGCCATCCATGGATTCTGTCAGTGTTTTGATCTGTTCACCATCAACATTGCGTGCAGCAGCAACCACAGCCTCCCAGACACTGTTCAGAGAGGTGTACTGTTTTCCCTCCTTGTAAATCTCACATTTGATGATGGACCACAGGTTCTCAACGGGTTTCAGATCAGGTGAACAAGGCAGCCACTCTGTGGAGTACTTGGAAGCGTGTGATGGAGCATTGTCCTGCATGAAAATCATGTTTTTCTTGAAGGATGCAGACTTCTTCCTGTACCACTGCTTGAAGAAGGTGTCTTCCAGGAACTGGCAGTAGGACTGGGAGTTGAGCTTGACTCCATCCTCAACCCGAAAAGGCCCCACAAGCTCATCTTTGATGATACCAGCCCAAACCAGTACTCCACCTGGAGCTCTCTGCCCTTTACCAATCCAGCCACGGGCCAATCCATCTGGCCCATCAAGACTCACTCTCATTTCATCAGTCCATAAAACATTAGAAAAATCAGTCTTGAGATATTTCTTGGCCCAGTCTTGACGTTTCAGCTTGTGTGTCTTGTTCAGTGGTGGTCGTCTTTCAGCCTTACTTACCTTGGCCATGTCTCTGAGTATTGCACACCTTGTGCTTTTGGGCACTCCAGTGATGTTGCAGCTCTGAAATATGGCCAAACTGGTGGCAAGTGGCATCGTGGCAGCTGCACGCTTGACTTTTCTCAGTTCATGGGCAGTTATTTTGCGCCTTGGTTTTTCCACACGCTTCTTGCGACCCTGTTGACTATTTTGAATGAAACGCTTGATTGTTTGATGATCACGCTTCAGAAGCTTTGCAATTTTAAGAGTGCTGCATCCCTCTGCAAGATATCTCACTATTTTTGACTTTTCTGAGCCTGTCAAGTCCTTCTTTTGACCCATTTTGCCAAAGGAAAGGAAGTTGCCTAATAATTATGCACACCTGACATAGGGTGTTGATGTCATTAGACCACACCCCTTCTCATTACAGAGATGCACATCATCTAATATGCTTAATTGGTAGTAGGCTTTCGAGCCTATACAGCTTGGAGTAAGACAACATGCATAAAGAGGATGATGTGGTCAAAATACTCATTTGCCTAATAATTCTGCACTCCCTGTAGTTGTGAGCATGCGAGCCCGCTCGAGCCATAGCTCACGCTTGCGGGCCGCCGAACAAAACGAAAACAAGGCTACAACACACTAAACACGCAAAACACCCCAAGAAACACGCAAAACACCACAAAACACATACGGATATTCCGCTACAGACGCATACCACACATTACCCACCATTTTAGAACAATGCGGAAGTACACAACTACGCTAACGGTTTGGTCTCGCGCACGCATACTATTACACTGCACACATTCATCACGCTTACACAGCACCTCCACACCACTAATGCTGCAGCAACATCAAAACACATTGACAGCTCATTAACACAATGCTTCAAAATAGGTAAAGTATATTATTTTATTAATCTATTACTTATTTTATTAGTATACACCAAACAGCATTAGCTCACTTGCATTTTTTGACGGGCAATTCGCTAGTTTATTATATATATGCTGGTGATACACAGAAAGGCCGACCTGTTCTACTGGAAGTCTGTTTCTTTTTCTGCTGATACATTAACAAAGAACGCAAGAATAGAAAAAAAAAAATTCAATGTTTCTTTAAGTTCTTATAAGCATGCAAACATGTTTGAGCTTCTGTGAAGTACCATCACATATGTAGTTGTGAGCATACGAGTTGTTGCTAACGCTTGCGGGCTCGCGTAGCGGTCCGAAGCCCTGGCTAAGCGAGGGTCGCAGTTGCTGGCATGGAGCGCCGAAGGCGCGCCTTGCCAGCAACTGCGACCCTGGCAAACTTTACGTCGCAATGCAAACAACATACAAGACACATTACCACTCATTACGACCTCGCAAAAATCGTCCGCAACCCGCAGACAGGAAAAAATGAAAAACAAAATAAATACACACAACACATACATAAAAAGCTTACCTACAGCAAGAGGGAGCATCCAGGACCTCAAAATATGAAGTTACACCTCAATTTAACTCAAAATAAAAGAGTTTAGACACTAAAAAATTCTATAAGCGAGAGAAAAAATGTCCGCCGAACAAAACGAAAACGAGGCTACAGCACTCTAAACATGCAAAACACCACAAGAAACTTGCAAAACACCACTTAAGACCTACGGATATTCCGCTAAGACGCATACCACACAATACCCACCATTTTAGAACAATGCGGAAGTACACAACTACGCTAACGGTTTGGTCGCGCGCACGCACACTATTACACTGCACACATTCATGACGCTTACACAGCAGCTCCACACCACTAATGCTGCTGCAACATCAAAACAGATTGCAGCTCTTCAACACAATGCTTCCTGCATATATTACTTCAAAATAGGTAAAGTATATTACTTTATTAATCTATTAGTTATTTTATTATTATACACCAAATAGCATTAGCTCACTTACAATTTCATTGCCGTCATTTTTTTACGGGCAATTCGCTAGTTAAGAATAACATGTACTAAACTTAGACTTAACTGATTGACAGATTATATTTTAATGTTGCTTTAAGGTTAGCACTATAAAGGTACATAGAAGTTTCCTGGGTATCAAATGTTTCATAAATACTGTCCACTGATTAGCCAAAAAATATGTATTATATTGAAAAGTTCAGTTTACTTACAGAGTTCTGTGCAGGGAACTGAAATCCTGATTTGCACCCACCCCCCAAGAGTGCTTCCATAACCATGTACTTACAGGAGTACAGCCAGATTTGGACAGACCAAACATAAGTGCTGCTGCAGGAGCCAATTACATGGTTGGGTGGGGTCACAGCTCACAGCTGGAAAGAGAGAGCTAGAGAGAGAGAAAGAAAGTAGCAGCAGTAGCAGTACTGGTAGTAGATGATGAAGGGAATAGACAATCTGCAGGGGTGGTAAATGACACAAGTGGCCTCAGCTCTGCCAAACAGAGAGAGGAAGGAAAAAAAAAACACCAGCAGCAGTATAGATGCAGGGAGTGGACAATTGGAAGTGTGAATGTTCTGCACAGAGAGACTCTTATATGCAAATACATAGCACCTTCTAACATGGTGTCACACTACATATCCCAGGCTGCTTTACAGCACAGACAGGAACCCCAGATTGGGATACAAATGTTTCAGCCTTTGCTACCTCCTGATTGGCCAAAACAAATTATACATTTTATGGTAATTTAGCCTGGGTTTAAAGGGGGGTGTTTACTCACTTTCAACTGGCAGAAATTACAAGCCATTCTGCTAACTACAAGGTAAGTGTTTAAATGTTTATTTTGGTATTTTGGCATGCAAAAAACTGTTTGTGTGCACTACTGATTCTCCTTTGTCAGATGCACTCATAATCCAGGAAACTAAGATATACCTAAAGTTTTCTTTTTCTTTAAGAATTGTTAGGGGAAAGCTGCACATCCTTTGTATATGGTTATAATGTTAGAGCAGATCACTGTGGCTTTCATCCATCTATCTATCTATCTATCTATCTATCTATCTATCTATCTATCTATCTATCTATCTATCTATCTATCTCACTTGTATGCCACCGTGCAATTTCTAAGATTACAAAGGAAATAATGTATACCTTGAGATTCTGAGCTAAAATCAGGTTCTTTGACCAGTTTTTGATATACATATGCACAAAAGTATATTGTCTGCTTGCTGTGCCAAATAGATGCATTTGTGTATATAATTAGATAAATCGATATATGTGGCACGCTGAAACCTCTATCTGTTACAGAGGCTAATATTTAGTCACTCTGCTACCATCTAGGAGAACGTGAAATCATTTATTTTAAGGGTATTCAATAAAGATAATCATTTTAATCATTTAGTGTTCTCCTAGATGGTTTTTGTAATATATAGGTATGCTATAGGACCACTATTTCTGTGTGGTGGCCATATCATATATTTTATACCTATAGAAAGTAAAAAGATTAGTAATACAAATTTCACAATTAGTATGATTTTGTAGATGAGGTTTAATTATCTTCTGTTAATAAAGAAGAAAGAAAGATTAATATTCATATGGCTAGATTATTATCAAGAGGCTTTGATATTAGTCAATGGCTTACTGAGGCTGATGAGGTATTTACAATTAATACTGGCAAAAATGACAGTCTGACGCTAAGTCAAAAGTTCTATATAATTAAAAAAAGAAACATACATAAGAAACACAATGGAAATTACCACTTTACAAAGATATGTTAAATCCAGGTTGGCACCAAGTGGTCTTCAAATTAAATTAAGTCCAGATCCACATTTTAACACTACTGAGTTCCTTGCTAAATGGGAAAAAGCATTGATGGATTCTTCATTCCACTTAATGGATTTATTGATTGAGAAGGGACAACAAAATCTAGAGGAAAATAAAAAAGGATTGGAAAAAATCCTGCAAGAACATAAACAAAAGAGGGATCAAGAGAATATAAAGAATTAGAATTGAAATTGAACCTTTTAATAGATCATTTAAAAAAAAGACGTGAAAGAAAGGAAACATTTATCAGGGATTATCAAGGTTTCTCAACTAGGATATAGAACAAATTTCTTTATGGAAGAATAACACATTATAGTCTGAAATGTTGCAAACAGAGAGTGAAAGATCTGACAGAGAAAATTGTAATTTACAAGTTACTAACTTTTACCCTGTGAGGTGTTTTTTTAGGCTGGAGGGGAAGATCATTTCACAGTGGACAATATTTGGAAAGGGATTTGAGGGATCACCAAATATGGGGTTAACTGCCCTTGAAAAAGAAGACAGAGTTGGTAGATCACTCTTAATATTTAATTTATCCAATTTCCAACTTACAGATAGTAATTATAAAGTATTATGTAAGGGTGTTCCTTTTTCTCCAAAATATGATTGGACACTTTTGAATGGGTGACTGATTTATTTCTCTTCGGTCATAAATTGGCCTTTCACAAGCAGTTTGACTGTCTGGGGATGAATTTGCAGAGAAGAAATGTGCCAGAGGTTTGATGACACTATTTGCTGAAAATAATAATAGCCCACTGAATGGTAAGGTGCCATTTACTAATTTACTAAAGTTAAGAGCAAATCCATGCCACATTCAATGTATCAACTGTGACCGTTTGCCCCCTAGAGGATGGTGCCAGGTACAGAGTGTGAAGACTCACTTGACAGGAGTGACGGAGTTAAACTCCTGGAGAACTCCGAATTGGTCCTGCTGGTGCTTCACTTTAAAGCCTGGAAAGCAGACATGGGAAGGGCTGCTGATTAGGCTCTGGCCTAAGGGCTGTGAGCAGTGTGTGAAGCTGCAGTCTGTTTGGAGAAGCTGGGAGAGAGAACCTTAGAAAGCTCAGCTGCTGTTGGATCCTGAGAGCTGGGATAAGCTCTGAAGTAGGGCAGTAAGGGAGACTGCTTATAATATAAATTGAAATACCGAGAGACACTGACATGTGAGTAAAAATTGCCTGGAGTGTACAGCCAGCATCAGAACAAGAGACACTGAGTGTATCAGCGTGACCTGGGAGGAGAAAGAGACAGAGCTCCTGAACAGGACCTGGTGGGACTTACAGAGTGGATGCCAGAGCAGCACGGGAAGCTGCCCTTAAGAGGATCAGTCTGTGTGACTGCAACAAGATTTACTAGAGAGACTGTTTGCTCTAAGAGGAGAGGACTTACAGAGGATTCAGTGCTGCTGAGAAGCTGGGAGAGAGAGACTGTACTTAAAGGGACCACCCCATTGTGTGAAAAAGTATTGTTTTACCTGCAGACCGAGAAGCGGTTTCAGGGCTTGTCAGGGTGTTCCTGCAAATCAGCAAGCCCGTTTGTGTAGATTTTTCTTTTATGCTGAAGTTAAGCTACTGTTTGTTTTGAAACACTTTTATTAAAGCAAAGATAAAAGTATATCAGGACTCAGTGGTTCATGGGAAAATCACAGGAGCAACCGGTAGCCAAAGCACAGCGAGTAATGAACGTGCAGCAGGCAGAAATGAACAGAGTATTGGCTGCTAAGTTTGGTCAGAGCCAGTCAGAGAAGAGAAAGATGATTGCAAAGGACAGCGTCCAAGCCGCAAAAGAGGAAAATAAAGGTTTGGGAGAGACTGCAGCAAGATTAAGAGAGGCCACAGAGAAATGGCAGAGACAAATGGAAGTGGACAGAGCCCAGCTGAGACATTTCAGAAGCACAGAAAGTGCAGCTGCAGCAACTGAGGTCTGCAGATAACATGGTGGCTTCAAAGTCGAGTGAAAGCATTAATCCAAGTCGCTTCCTAAAGAAGATGACCATTCAGGATTTAGACACATATCTCTTGAATTTTGAAAAGACTGCCACTAGGGAAGGTTTGTGTAGATGTCTCTTTTATGCTGACGTTAAGCTATTGTTTGTTTTGAAACACTTTATTAAAGCAAAGATAAAAGTATATCGGGTATATGGTTTATGGGAAAATCACAGGAGCAACCGGTAACCAAAGACCAGCCCTGTCACACACCATATGATAACCCATCTAAACTAGATCAATTAAATGAGAAGAGAAAGAGTTGATCAAATAGTTACAATTTGTCATATAAAGAAAGAATGACATTAAGAAAACTAAGTGAAAATAACCAAATAATAATTAAACGCTCAGATAAAGGAGGAATGTGGTTTTGTGTAACTTGAATAACTATTATTCTTTATGTCGGGCTGTAGCAAGACATGTTATGCAAAAAAAGATTACTGGAATCATAGAAAAATGCCCCAAAACTTTTTTTTAATTGTTTACCTAAGATTAAAAAAAAATAAAGGACACCTTCTGGTAAACCAGTTGGCTCTGGAATTGAGAGCCCAAGTCAGAAAGTAAGTCAACACTTATAAAATTCTACTTAGATATAATTCTAGTTAAATTTGTTATGTCTTTGCTGTTATACAATGTTTAGATGGCATACACGCAAGCACTGATACGTATTAGTGAGTTTGGATATGAAATCTCTATACATCTCAATTCTGCATGATGAAGGTATAACAAGGGGTGTCACGATCTGCTACTTCAATTGGGCTTGGTAAGAACCTGGTTCACACTTACCTAGCAGAATCATAAGATCCTTTTACACCTCTGATAGCAGAAGATGGACCAGAACCAAGTAACTCATCCCAGGAGGTTTCTTCAGCAGACAAGGATATCAGGAACACAATAGCCAACAACTGTGACTATTCTCAACCACTGGATGCAACATATAATCCCTTAGAATATTAGGATTAATTCACAAAATGTTACTCACACTTTGATTATGTAAGTCCAAAAACTGCTACACCTTTATTGAGACTGTCAACATACATACAGTTTTCTGACCACAGGCTGTTAATCACAGTAAACCACATCCTTGGGTACATAGAAGGGGACCATTTGGAAGTGGCATGCCCCTGGTTTGCAGTGGCGGCTGGTGAACTTTCAAGTTGGAGGGGCGCCAGGGTGAAACATAGCCCCACCCCGTTTTCAAACCACACCCATTTTTATAACTCCTCCCCTGACATCATAATGACCTTTATAAGCCCCGCCCAATGACCTTATACTTGTAAAGCCCATTGAAATACATGATCAGCAATGCAGCAATGTCAAGAAGTAAAGTAGCAATGTGTTAAATTCATTGGTATACAATATAGATTGAAAAAACTCATGTGACAAGACTACAGCAATATCATAATTGCACCTATACGCATTAACAGAAAAATTAAAGCAGTGACACTTACCATTAGTCGGCTCTTCTTCTCAGGGTATTCACGTTCAGTAAGTTGACCAATGAGTACAAACAAATCTGCTGCCACATAGGGTTTGCACCTGGCGTTGAAAGAAAACAAACAAATCAATCAGACCATTCAAGAACAAAACCATACCTTAAAAACCTTAAAAGACCAAGTGGAACCATATAGGCCCCAAACATACCTTAGAAGACCAAGTGTGACCATATAGGCCCCAAACATACCTTAGAAGACCAAGTGTGACCATATAGGCCCCAACCATACCTTAGAAGACCAAGGTGAACCATATAGGCCCCAAACATACCTTAGAAGACCAAGTGGAACCATATAGGCCCCAAACATACCTTAGAAGACCAAGTGGAACCATATAGGCCCCAAACATACCTTAGAAGACCAAGTGTGACCATAGGCCCCAAACATACCTTAGAAG
Source organism: Discoglossus pictus (assembly GCA_027410445.1). Taxonomy (NCBI): domain Eukaryota; kingdom Metazoa; phylum Chordata; class Amphibia; order Anura; family Alytidae; genus Discoglossus; species Discoglossus pictus. Next base: position 216,851,683 of record CM050164.1, on the reverse strand, counting down.
ACCAAGTGTGACCATATAGGCCCCAAACATACCTTAGAAGACCAAGTGTGACCATATAGGCCCCAAACATACCTTAGAAGACCAAGTGTGACCATATAGGCCCCAAACATACCATAGAAGACCAAGTGTGACCATAGGCCCCAAACATACCTTAGAAGACCAAGTGTGACCATATAGGCCCCAAACATACCTTAAAAGACCAATCAGCACTGTATAGGCCCAAACCAGTGGATCTTGGGATTCAAGAAAACAACATTTCACTTCTGTTTAGACAACACAATAATCAATGTCAAACAAACAGGTTGAATTAGCATATGTATAACCATATGAGCAGTAACGCCACGCCAAGGCTTCAACAATTGATACTGACCATTCACACCCCTTTCATAGCTCCTTCCATATGCACACCCACACACCATTCATACTTTACTTACCACTAGTTATTTTTGGTAGTTCAGTGGTGCCATTTCTGAGAACTTTACTTACCCTTGAAGGTGCCTCCAATTCCTTCAAACCAATGCATCTTTCTGATTCTGCAGTAGTCTTCGGTGTTGTAAGCAGGGATCCTTATAGCTTCACTGTCTCTGTGAAATCATTATGCAGATTAAATTGATGGTAAAGTTGGTGCAGAGCAACAGCACTCGTACAGATATGAAATTCTGGCTTCCCGTACAGAAGTGACAGCTACCCTTGGAAGTGCCTCCAATTCCTTCAAACCAATGCATTCAACCGCTCCAGGGCCATGGTGCTTCTTAAATACCTTTTTATCCTCTTCAATGTGGAGAAGCATCTTTCTGATTCTGCAGTAGTCTTCAGTGTTGTAAGGAGGATTCCTTATAGCTTCACTGTCTCTGTGAAATCATTATGCAGATTAAATTGATGGTAAAATTGGTGCAGAGCAACAGCACTCGTACAGACATGAAATTCTGGCTTCCCGTACAGAAGTGACAGCTACCCTTGGAAGTGCCTCCAATTCCTTCAAACCACGCCAAGGCTTCAACAATTGTTACTGACCATGCACACACCTTTCATAGCTCCTTCCATATGCTTACCCACACACCGTTCATACTTTACTTACCACTAGTTATCTTTGGTAGTGAGGAGGTGCTGCTTAACGCAGTTTATCTTTGCACACCCTGGGGGTATGCATTCTTCTTTGCTTCAATCACTTGTATTTAAATTTTGCACGGCGATCTTTCAAAGAACAAAACTTCTCAATGTTTTTTTCATTGAAGTCTGGGATCTCGGAAATCAGTTGCTTTTCCATTGAGAGCATCGCCAATGCATTCAACCGCTCCAGGGACATGGTGCTTCTTAAAAAGGTTTTTATCCTCTTCAATGTGGAGAAGCATCTTTCTGATTCTGCAGTGGTCATCGGTGTTGTAATCAGGATTCTTAATAATTTCACTGTCTCTGTGAAATCATTCTGCAGATTAAATTGATGTAAAAGTTTGTGCAGAGCAACAGCACTTGTACAAGCATGAAAATCTGTCTTACCATACAGAAGTGAGAGCTCAGTGCGTAATTGTTCCTTCTTCAGTATTGGATATGGTTGCACAGTGTCTTCTAGAGCTTGGGTTGGAAAGCAAGTGTCATGGGTTTTATACATGTCACTTTGAACAAGTTTGGCACTGACTAGGTGATTTGAAAATGAAAAACGTTCTTTTGCATGAACCACCACTATGTCACATACCTCTCTTGAAAGTTGTCTCAAGGTTGAGATCTCTGTACTCCGTCTGTGGAATGTTACATCGCTCGGCAAACTTGCTTCTATCTCGTCAACAGAATTACGGATTTTCTGGATGCTGCTGACAAAGTCTTCTGTGACTTTTTGGATATAAACAGTATCCGTGTCTCGCTTCTGAAGCTGACTATAGAGGATGTCAACATGTGGCATTATTAAATAAAAAATTTTAAGGAAGTAAAGGAACTGCCTGTCTTCCAGAATTCCAATGAAACCTGCGGCTTCATGTATAGATGTTGGATCAAAGTTTAGACATGCTTCAATTGTCTGGAAACACTCAAGTAGCGCATCTCTGTTCTCGTAGATCACGTTCACGGTCCTAACGTTGAAGTTCCATCGTGTCTGTGCACCTCTTGGAAGTCTTCTACCATCTACCTCATCCAGAACTCCAGTCCTTTTTGGAGAGCGTGAAAAAAAAGATGGTATGCCGCCTATGTTGGAAAAAAAACTCAAACTCTTCCAATCCTTTAAACTGCTTTCTCCATTATTAGGTTCAGTTGGTGAGCATAGCAATGGACGTAGTGTGCGTTCGGGTACACGTCTTTTATTTTTCTTTGAACTCCTCTGCATCACACTGGCACCATCGTAGCTTTGAGCTATGAGTTTCATCTTGTCTTCTGGCTCTGGGAGAACAGTATTCAGACTTTCCAGCACAACAGCAGCAATCGAGTCTGCATCCGTTGCTTTCATTTCCGTGAAGCCATCAAATCTTTCCACCACTTGATGCTTCTTGTCAATGTAGCGATAGACTACAACGCACTGTGTCCTAGCGGAAATATCGGTTGTTTCATCCGCTTGGATTGCCACAAACTGGGCTTCCTTAAGCTCTTGGTGAATCACTTCCTTAATAACTTCATGCATGCAGTCCAGTAGCTCATTCTGCATGGTTTTGGATGTGCCCTTAAACACAGTTGCAGTCTTCAAATGCTGTTCCATTGCACTATCGATACTGCCAACCAAATCCACCAGGCCTCGAAACACTCCTGGATTTAGCTATGTTTCACTTTCGTCGTGTCCTGTTAATGCCAGTTCAAAAGCGCCACAAAAGCGAACACAATCAATTATCTTCGAAAGAATGTACCGGTTCTTAGCCACTTCTTCGTTGTGTTTTTGAATACTGACTTGATATCCTTGGTCCAGTTGAACTGCAATGTTCGCCTGTCCAAGCATCTCAAACTTGATCCTGTTATCCAAGAGAGCTTTAGAACTTTTGTGTTTCGCCAATTTATCAGCTAGATGTTTGACGTCAGTCACTCCAGTTTTGGTCCAAGCAGCGTCACCACCAAATAGGATGCATGGGAAACAATATAAGGACTTCCTAGAAACGCTTCCACAAAGCCAGTCGTTCTTCTTGTACCATTCAGTATTGAAAGTACGGATATATTGCTTCCCTCTATCTCTTGCGATTTGCTGCAGATTTATCTCTGGTTGGTCAGGTCCTAACCGTTTTACTTCCACCTTCTCCTCATAGGTTAGGGTGCTGAAAGGCTTCACAAGTAGAGAGTCAATAGTATTAATTTCTTATACCAATAGAAGAAAGAGATCACGGTATATTAATTTATATTATGTCACAAAATTACTTTAAAATAACAGTGTGTTAAATTCATTGGTATACATTACAGATTGCAAACCCTCATGTGACAAGTCTACATCAACATCAAATTTGCACCTATACGCATGGACAGAAAATTAAAAGCAATGATACTCACCAACAGTTGACTCTCCTTCTCGGGGTATTCACGTTCAGTAAGTCAACCAACGAGTCCAAACAAATCTGCTTCCACAGATAGTTTTCACCTGGGGGGGGGGGTGATAGAAAACAATAAAAAAAAAAATTAGAACGTTCAAGACCCAAACCGTAACTTTTAAAACCTTAAAAGACCAAGTGTGACCATATAGGCCCCAACCGCACCTTGAAAACCTTAAAAGACCAAGTGTGACCATATACTCACCAACAGTTGGCTCTCCTTCTCGGGGTATTCACGTTCAGTAAGTCAACCAACGAGTCCAAACAAATCTGCTTCCACAGATAGTTTGCACCTGGGGGGTGATAGAAAACAACAACAAAAACATTAGAACGTTCAAGACCCAAACCTTAACTTTTAAAACCTTAAAAGACCAAGTGTGACCATATAGGCCCCAACCGCACCTTAAAAACCCTAAATAACCAAGTGTGACCATATAGGCCCAAACCGCACCTTAAAAACCCTAAATAACCAAGTGTGACCATATAGGCCCCAACCGCACCTTAAAAACCCTAAATAACCAAGTGTGACCATATAGGCCCCAACCGCACCTTAAAAACCCTAAATAACCAAGTGTGACCATATAGGCCCCAACCGCACCTTAAAAACCCTAAATAACCAAGTGTGGCCATATAGGCCCCAAACGCACCTTAAAAACCCTAAATAACCAAGTGTGACCATATAGGCTCCAATCGCACCTTAAAAACCCTAAATAACCAAGTGTGACCACATAGGCCCCAACCGCACCTTAAAAACCCTAAATAACCAAGTGTGACCACATAGGCCCCAACCGCACCTTAAAAACCCTAAATAACCAAGTGTGACCACATAGGCCCCAACCGCACCTTAAAACCCCTAAATAACCAAGTGTGACCACATAGGCCCCAACCGCACCTTAAAATCCCTAAATAACCAAGTGTGACCACATAGGCCCCAACCGCACCTTAAAACCCCTAAATAACCAAGTGTGACCACATAGGCCCCAACCGCACCTTAAAAACCCTAAATAACCAAGTGTGACCACATAGGCCCCAACCGCACCTTAAAAACCCTAAATAACCAAGTGTGACCACATAGGCCCCAACCGCACCTTAAAAACCCTAAATAACCAAGTGTGACCACATAGGCCCCAACCGCACCTTAAAAACATTAAATAACCAATCAAAACCATATAGGTCCAAACTGTACATGAAAAAAAATGAAATACAAATAAAATTATATATATATATATATATATATATATATATATATATATATATATATATTGCGATATATAACAAGATATATAATTGTCTCTTTCCTTGAACTCCATATAT